>OZ026519.1:80467638-80982155 GCA_964019695.1 Loripinus fragilis
AAAAGAAACCATATAACCAGTCTCCCATAATTCAGTAGGTGAACAAAACGCTGCCATATTGTTCGTCTGTCAACAGTAAACAAAAACAATACCTGCAAAAATTTAAACAACAACAAAATGTCTGTCTAAGTAACCTGAGAAGAGCAAGAAAAGAAGCAAAAAAATTGACAATCTAGAGAGAAAAGTTTTATTAGAGGCAGCGTTAGAGAATAAAGAAATTATTGACTTGAAATTTACGAACCAGATTACGAAAGTGATAAAAACCCAACAAAGTATGGAAAGAGGTGCAAATGAAGGTTAATGCCTTCAGAGTTGCGAGCTGGTTGGTGCCGTAGATGAAGAACAAATGGAACAATATGATTCAGAAGGCAAAGGAGAATACGGAGTTTGTTATCAAGGCCAGGTCAACAGGAGGCGGCCCCCACCAAGTCCTATCTTGTCTAGGATTGTAGATGTATATGGTGACTCACCTGCTTTCTCTGTGTCGCCTATGACTTGCTGGAAGCTCCCACACACGTAGAATCTGAGTGCAATCAGCAGTTGTAATGAAATGAAAAGATAATGCTTATATCTCTGAACTAATGGACAGGGTCCGGAATTACAATGCCTCCTTAAAGTTAAGGAAGACTTAAGCTAAGTATTGATTTTTCAGGCTGCGAAAAATTACGTTTCAAACTGATTAAAATAAGAATAGCTTCATTTTTCTGATCATGATGATGTCTTTGACCAAAAGTACTACATCGATTCTGGCAATTTATTTAGCATTTAATATAGCATGTTGAAATATCAATACTTAATTTAAGGGCCCAGATAAACAAATCACTTGCATTCATTTTGCTAAATGGTATACCTGCTGACCTGGGGTCAGAATTTCAATGCCTCCTTAAAGTTAAGGAAGACTTTAGTTAAGTATTGATATTTCAACCTATAACATTAAGTGCTTAGTAAATTTCCAGGATTGATGCCGTTTATATGGTCAAACATATTATTGTGCTATACAGAAAAATGAAATTATTATGATTTTAATCAGTTTGAAACTTTGTTTTTGGTATCCTAGTAAATCAACACTTAACTAAAGTCTTCCCTAACTTTAATAAGGCAATGCAATTCTGGGCCCTATATACATAATCTTAGAGTGCTAATCATATTCAAACAGCGCTGAAGGCCTTCCATTTTTTCTGCTTTACGTCCAGTCAACATTTTTTGTAATATTGGGAATGCTTCATGGGATTAAGCAGTACTAAGCAATGCAGCTGAAGTGTCTTGATCAAGGCCATAGCACAGTGCCCCATGAGAGATTCAAACCAATAATCGCTCTCCCGAATGAGCTATGGGTGCTCCCCTGGTCGGCAGATATTCAGGTCGAGGAAAGAATCCTCCAGCACCACCAGGCGCACTCGGACACCCCGTTGTCCACAGCTTACCCTAATGCGTGCTTAAGTGTGTAGTGTTGATGAAGGAATGTCTCTATTGTGGAGCTCTGGTGTCTCCATATGTGGAGCTCATTGGGGAGTTTGGTAGTGTTGTTCGATTATTGAATTTTCATAATCGATCATGGAAAATAATCAGTTAGGAGGTTTCAATTGATGATCGATTATAATCGAAAATTATCAAATGAAAGGAATCTTAGTTTCATGCTATTTTATGAACGGTACCTTACTACAACAGGTCCTGAAATCAAACTAAATTCAACAGCCATTGACATATTTACGCTTTATGCACTAATGGATTCTTCCTTCCGAATTGAAACAATAAACTTTGGAAGGTCCATTGTATACATCAATAGGTTATTATTTCAAAATAAAATTGTATTTCTTTCTCTGAAGATTGTTTTTATCTTAGCAAACCGTGTGGACCCTGATGAAATGCCGTATTATAATGCATTTCATCAGGGTCTTCACTGTTTGTGACAGTGTCACAGCACACATTTAGGGGACATTGTACTATGTACAAAGGGTTAATGTGTGCAATTGCTGTAATTAGTTTATATCTTTATTTATTTCTATAAACCTTGAATTTTCTTGTAGCAAAGTTGCAAATTTAGAATAGCAGCTTACAAGAGTCAGGTGTGAATATTTTCGATTATAATCGATTATTACCAAACACACTCGATTAGTAGAATCGAAAGAAATTTTCGATTGATCATCGATACAACACTAGAGTTTGGGGTCTCTTTTATGGAGTCATTAGGACGATAATAAATTAGAAGGGATCACAGCAACAAGGTACTTTAAATGCTGGAAAACAATCAAGTCCACACCTAAGAACAAATTGGGCATAGGTTCCCATGTATTTTTTCATTCACCCCCCTAACATAGGCCCATACGCAGCAGCCTAGGGTTCTCTTTTTCACTTCTATGAATCTGGTCTGGGGAGGGGCTAGTACTTATTAGCTTTGCAACTACTAGACTACATGGGATTTTCAATGCACAACATTTTTAGAGCTTTCACGGCCCCTTCGGGGGTGGGGGGACGTGCCCCCAGGTCTGGCACTGTATGTAATTTACGTAAATCAGCTGTTTTATCCCGGTTTTAGCTATTGTACTCGTAAGAAATAAGCTTTCCACACAGTATTATGCAAGTTTTTAGTATCAATGAACTGTCAAACTTTCAAGTTTTTGAAATTAGGAGTTAGGTCCCTTATTGCAGAAGTCAAGTTTTTCTCACTTAAAGCATTAAAATCGTTGCAAAATCTCGTGAATTCAATGTCAAACATACCTTGTTCATTTGTGCAAGAAAAATCTACATATTTTGAGACTTGCCAAAAATTATGTTTTGCGCGTTTTTCTCAAAATAATGAAAAATGGACTAAAGTACCATGTGTTGTGACCCCTTAACGCGCCAATCTCAACAAAAGTCGTCTGCTTTTCTCGTCTGCTGAAATGTTTAAGAAGCCTCTATGGCAAACAATGTGGACACAGATCAGACTGCTTCTATAAGAGCAGTCTGTTCTGGGTCCACGCTGCTTGCTTCTGTACTAAATTCGCCAGTAAGGCAATTATTTGCAGCAGACGACTTCAGCAGACAACATTTTCAGATACATTTTTTCTTGGCGCTTTAAGGGTTAAATTGTGTGTGCTGTGTATGTGCGTGTATGTTGGCTACCTACCTACAAGCCATCTTTGGATATACGGACATCTTCCACAAGTTTCAGACCGGGCCCTAGTGCCATGGAATCACCAAGTACCCTATAGCAGCAAGGGTACTTTCAAACAAACGGCTCTTTTTAGGGACCTGTGCTTCCTGGTATTAACCAGGTTAGTACTTGCCCACCTAGATGAATGGCTCTCTGGTTGACAGGGGAGCCATTTCGGCTTCAACCAGATTTTATCCAGCTTTTTGATTTACTGGCTTCCAGTACTTGAATCTGCCCACTTTAACGGTGTGGGCTACCTGGGTGCTAGCCAGTACTTAAATCTGCCCTTGTTGTTCCCCTAGAGTGCTAGAGTTAGGGGTTGATTATGCCTAAACTGCTTTAGGGACAACATAAGTCTATGTGTAAACCCCAATTTTAGATGGGGACAAATGTCCAACTTTATACATTTGTCGTAGGGGGTGCCTTCTTATGTGATTTTAGGAAAAAAGTCCTAACGGGCAATTGTTAGTCGGGTGCATAACCGATTTGAAATTACAGAGGGGACAGATGCACACATTCAAAAGGAAGAGGGGTAGAGACTCCAGATATTTTCATACATATACGTAGGCTAGGACAGATATTGGAATTTTCAAACGTTGAATTTAGAGATATTTTGGATTTTGCATAAATAAAATGAAATTGTTTAAGGGTATGAAGGTTTTTTTTTTGTTTATTTATTTATATATATATATTTTTTGGGGGTGGGGGGAAAGGGGGTCGCAGCACAAAATTAGGCTAATTTCGGGTGTCATTTCTATGAATTTTATGGTATTTTTGTAAGGCCATGCTACAGAGGGGGGATAGATGCTGGTTCTAAGCATACATATGAGGAAACAGATGTTGATAAAATGAGGACACCCCTTCCTCTCCCACTGCCCGTAAATGTCCATCACCTCATAGGATTAACATTGATTTTTTTTATGCAGGAGACAATTATTCCATGTGCATGTTTCCATTACTTTTTATATGATACTCTGTGAGATGATACAAAAGAAACGTTGCAATAAAACAATTGCTCTACTCGGGTACAATGCTGTATTGATAACTGGTGTGCCACCAGAAATTTGCAACTCAGCTGGGTAGTTTCATGACGTCACTCGGCGGTCACTAAATAGAACGACTGTCGTTTTGCAAGAGAAACATGATATTTTACACTGAACATTTGACGAAAAACAAGGTGTTTAGGGTCTTGACCTGAAGTTCCTCACTAATAGGATTTGATCTATTTGTAGTTGGGCAGATAGTTCTTTTATCAGGCTAAGGATAAAAAGGATGTTAGAGAACCGATATCTCATCCGCAATTCCTCGTCTGTCATCTCTTCCAAAGGGTTAGCTCTTTCTATAACTTTCTACTCGTTTCTCTGTCTTTCCAAATGAACGAATGCTATGTTGGCTGCACATTTGTTTCGGGCTAATGACTGGTTAAATAGTCTAATTCACCTAGACCTCCATTAAATTTAATTGAGGAATCAGGGTTAAATCAAGGTTTTAATCCATGATTAAAAGATAATTGAGCTTCGAACAACGTGATTTAATAAGGCGCTAATTAATCGATGTTTTAATCCATGATTAAAAGATAATTGAGCTTCGTACAACCGGGTCCTGGTGTTTTGTATTCACTATTTATTCTCACATTTAACTTGCTGGTGTTTAGTATTCATATGGGTAGGTACATAGAATAGCTTGTTTGTCTCTAGTTTGCTTGCACAATCAGAATTTGATCCTAACTCGTAATATGCCTAGTGGAACCTACTACCTTTAAAAATTAATGTCTCTGTTCTATGTGAGCTGCTTCATAAGAAAACTGGGTTTTTGCAAATGCAAAAACAAAGCTGCTGATCTGATGACAGATGGGCGTTAACATGACCGTTGGTCCTCCTTTATTTACTGTTGAGTCCTTATCTTTGCTTTATCTCCTTGTTATATCTTGATTTATATGTTTTAGGAGATGATGCATTGATAAGTTAGGTGTCTTTTATGTAAACCAAATATCCATGTGTCTTGATCCACATCTGAATTAAAGGTGAGGTTGGCGCCGTTAAACCAGTTTAAGCCCTCCTGTAAAATATTTTACTGACCGTTCTTTTGTGGATCTTTTATGTTTTTGTTTTGTCTTGTGTTTGCTATGTCTTTGTGCGCGTCTGTTTATATGTGCTTTGTGGTCACCTGCTGGAAAGGGCTGACCTCTTGGCTCTCGTTTGTGGTGTCTGCTGTGAGTTTGTCACTTTCCCATTGGTATCCTGGGTCAGGTGTGGTACTTGATTGTATCGATTACTGATCTTTGCATCCTTACTTACTTAGGAAGAAAAATTGCTGTATCAAATTTAACATTGGTGCAAACAGTGTAGATCCTGATCTCTGTTTATTATATTTCTGGGAGCGCAGTGGCTCAGTGGTAGAGTGCTTGACTCGAGACCGAAGGGTAGCGGGTTCGAGCCTCACCGGCGTCACTGCGTTGTGGTCCTTGAGCAAGACACATTTATCCTAGCTTAGTACTGGTTAAACCCAGGAAGAACCGTCCCGCATAACTGAAAGATTGTTGAGTGGACGTAAAGAAACAAATCAAACAAACAAACAAATTATTATATTTCTATTACCCTTGGCATTAATAACAAAGAAATACCTTTTTGGAAATTTGCAACCAGAACTTTTATACTAATCCCAGAACATTGATAAAACATTACAATAATCAGTTTTAATATTGAATTCAAATTCAAAATGAATGAAGTTTAGCATTAAAACATCATTAACTTGATTAATGAAAAAGGTTTTGATGAATGTTTGTGTTGCTTAAAATCGTTTTATCTGAAATTAAAGAAAAAGCACTGAAGAAGTCAGTTTCCAAAGTTGTGAATGATTACAGGGTATTTAATAAGTCCCAAGTCCAAAAGATGTTTCTCTGAAAAAAATGGAGCCAACTTTAAACACAGATTATATATTTCAGAAGCAATATTCATTCCAACAAAGGAAGTCTTCTGGTAATCTGGATGGTGTTATTGAAATGGAGGTAGACAAAGATGTATCTTGTTCTCTTGCTCATAAATTGAATACATCTGTAGAAGAGGAAAAGACTCTCGAGCTTAAAAGTAATGATCTAAGAGATAAAAATAAAGCAAAAAATTGTAGAATAACATGAATACACAGCGACTGATTTTTGCACAAAAGCAACTGTCAGAGACGCTAACAACAAAAACCAATTTGTGTTTGCTAAGTGATGAGACATCTAAATACGGGAAAATAAAGAGGGTTTCATGTGAGTGGTGATAAGGGGAGACTTACACTCTTTGGCTTCGGCAGTTAGTAACAAAATCCGGACAAGATACTTTGTCAGCTCTCCAAGATGTTTTATCTGACATAAACCAAGTCAGTACAAATGCAGTGAATCCTGTTGGTTAACAAATTTAACTGAATATAGTGTCCACCATGTCAGACAGGGCTGTCACTGAGCAAAAAATAAACTCTATTAGAGGACTACAGAAAATCATTTTAAAGGAAAACCTGGATCAGGCTTGGATTGACATGTCTCTTGCTGAAAAAAATGTCACTGAGCAGATTAAATAATTTCTTCTGTGACCTTCATGCTTTAGAGCATTTGTCAGAAACAGCTGCAAGCATTTCTAGATACTGTGGAAAAGGGTGTCTTTGGTGATCCTCCTATTCATGACCCCTCATTTAAAAGATATGGTAAATCAGCCACAGCAAGGCTTGTTCCCCCAGTTAGCAAAGCATTCGCATGCGAAGGTGATGAAAAGTGTTGAGTTTACGGACCTTTCAATATTTTAGTGAAAGATTATCTTAAAAGACAAAAAGGTGAGGAGCATTCCGATTGACCTATATCATGGTAACCCCTTCAACATACTTTTTTCAAATGCTGCAAGCATATACTTCATGTATGACAAACTTAAGGAGTATCTAAACGGAGATTACTCTAGTAGACTATTTAAATCTGTCAAACATGACTTAAATGTCCAAGAATATGTGGCAGGCATGAAAGCTTTAGTGTCTTTTCTGGTCACAACACCTCTATGGTGCTTTATTGAAGACAGAACTTTGCATATACTAGACAGTTCAACATATAACCATGAACTCATCAACTTCTTAACTGAAGTGAATCAGTAGTTAATGCTCAAGATTTCATTGAAGGGATGAGAGTATTATCTTTTTGTGATGAACAGAAACTTTATTCTGATGAAATATTCAAGAAGTTAATTGAACCAGTCATATTAGTATTAAATACACTTTATCTGGTCTTTGTGAAACACAAGAAATGTCACAAACACGTGACACATGCCCCCAAAGGAATTGGTCTAGATAGGACAAATTTGAGGAAAGTTACCTAAACGATGTTAACTGTGGTCATGTCGAAAAATGTGTGATGCTCTCCATTATCTTTTAGACAATATACTTACAAGATATGGCTCTAAATTATATCGCCAAATTGTAGGTATTCCAATGGGTACTAATTATGCTCCTCTTGTTGCAGATTTGATTTTGTTTTTTATGAAAGAGACTTTATGAAAATGTTGACGGACAGAAGCAGGCTATTAGCTCACCTATGAGAGCTAAAATACGACAAATCGATCGATCCGGTCCCCTCTGCCGGTCACGCATGTCTCAGAAAGCGGATAGCAGCGATGTGGCAATTTTGTACATTGTATTTTTGTATGATGGTAACATAACGCACGTAAATGAATCAACAAACGGTACGTGTCTTCCAACATTTATGAAAAAAAGTGCAGACGAATTCTGCCGATTTTTTAGGTGAACAATTTGGATTTCCCTCAAAACACATATGCCGCGACCTGAGATTTCCAACAATGTGCGACTAGCAAAGCCTCAGATCAGCCTGCGCATACAGAGCCTTTTGCTAGTAGTTTGCATATTCTGTGAGTGTTAAGCTAGTGACTGAACGTTATTTGGAGTTTCTAAACTTAAAAGGCTCTTTGTCAAAATACCACATTGATAGAAATCACATGTTGTGGCTCATATTTGAGTGCTGGAGACACCTCTGTAGACCACATATTTTACTATTAAAAGTGGACTTTCACAGGATTTAACAAAACGGTTAATCAGCATGAATATTGTTCAAAGTTAAAACTAAAGTTTGCTCAGTTACAAAGTAAAGAAGAGGGCAAAGATCAGGCATCGATACAATCAAACACCACACCTGACCCAGGATACCAAAGGGAAAAAGACAACGTCACAATAAGACATCACAAACGAGAACGAAGAGGTCAGCCTTTTCCCAGCAGGTGACCACATGACATCAACAAACACATGAAAGTATAACAAAACAAGACAGAAATAACATAAATGATCCACAAAAGAAATACCGCCTTGGAACAATAAGTGAAAATATTTTACTGGAGGGCTTAAACCGGTTTAACAGTGCACCAACCTCACCCTTAGTCCAGATGTGGATAAGTCTTTAAGTCGGAACCGGCATAGAGCCTGAAGTCCGACCAACCGGCTTGCAATTAAAGAGGAAAGCAAAGTTGCCAACCGTGATTGGGTTGACCACCAAGCATGCAGTCTGCTAGCCTGCAATACGTTAATACTATAGCCAATCTTTTTATAATGGGAAATTATTTTAATGAACTGCGCTGAAAACTTATTAGAGCCAACAATCTTCAATTTATACACCAAGTCACCATAGAATTCAGGTTCCGAAAGTCCTTGTCGCAAGAGAGATTTAAGTCCAAATTGGACTTTAGATATCAAATCATGTCTCGTCTATATAATTTAGAAGTTTATGATACCAATAGCCTTGTTTAAGAAGTTTTTGAGTTAACAATTTATTGCGAGTGTTGAAGTCAGCAACATGGCTAGATGCGCTACCAAAACGAATGAGCTGAGAGATATAGACTCCATAGGATGTAGAGCGAGGAACATCACCATCTAAAAATGGGAAATTGACAATTTCAAAATCAAAGCCGTCACATTTATCATAAATTTTGGTTGGAAACAATATCATTAGAAATTGACAAATGCAAGTCTAAAACGCGGCTTCGGTATCAGAGGTATTGGCTTTATCAAGTTGGAGCTCTGAAGGGTATATTTGACTTACCATAGTGTCAAAATAAACATTATTAATGTTTAAATGATGTTTAAAATATCGTCCAAATCTCTGGATGTAGTGTTAAAAGCATTAATAATATCAGCCTGCTTATCATCAGAAAGAGACATAATAAAGTCTCTTACATAACAAAACAGGAATAAATCTGCAACTACACTTCTACCACGACCTCTAAGGCATGACCCTCGATTTATTCAATGCATTTACCGTTACAGTCACGCCTCAAAGCGTTTGGTGGAAGTATAATAGTGCCCATAGGAATACCAACTACTTGTCAATACAAATTGGTGCCAAATCGAATAAAAATTTTGTCCAACAAAAAGGTTTGCATCACATACATTTTGACAAGACCATGCATGATATTTTTTTTAGGTTTTTTCTGAAGAAAAAAATGCGTTTCTGTCGTTACATGCAAGGTAAGATGAGCCTTCTCTATTGAAGGCTCTTTCAATAAGATCAATAAGTTTATCTTTAATTAAATTATGAGTTAAAGTAGAAAAATCATAAGTAGACAAGCTGGTTGCGTTGAAATCTCTAGCTTTAAGTTTAAAAATAAATCTTGCTTTGTAGAGTTTTTATGGAGTTTAGGTAACCAGTACAACGCAGGAACTTTGCCTTGGTTTTCTTTAGCTTTAACACCAAAGTGTAGGGCTGTATGACAACCATGCCCATCAACAAGCTATATGTCTAAATGCGGACACTATCTTAATGCATCAATACTAAAATATTGTTTTTCAGCGCATTTTTTTATATTTTTATAGATATCAAATATTAATGCACGAAAGTTCGGCTTTCTAATCGTGTGATTTTACACCTTGCACCAGTTATAACATTTTATTGATCGTTATACTATTACCAAATATTATTTTACTTCATATATCACATCCCAAGAAGGTACTGGGCCGCGTTGTGCAGTTGGTAACGTGTCTGGCAACATATGCGAGTCTGTCTGCAGATCCAGGGGTCGCGAGTTCAATCCCGGCAACAAAACAATATCGCAAGAAGGTTTGTTATCTAATCCACTCAGTGACGCTGGTAGTGACAAGTCCAAAAGTTTTGGCAGTCTCCCAACCTGTTCTGTACAAAATTTTCAAGAAACACGGCCTACAAACACATTTACAGAGGTATACAGCTGCTGGACCACATAAAAGAAGAAAAAAAATCAAACCTACAAAAAAGGCTATAGCTTTATTACTGGACACAAAGGTCAACAATGTTCTTCAAAGGTTATTCTTTGGAAGCAAAGACTGCACCAAAGAACTGAAACTAGAGTGTCTATATTTCCTGGGCCAGACTAGCTAGTTTCTGTCATTTAGGCTTCATCAGTGACCCTCTAATAGTTTCAGTCATGTCCTCCGTATGTTTGAAGTAAGGTAAAAGAGAAGATGAAAAGCATTACTATGCCAGCTATGGGGAGGCGGAGGCAGTGGTAAATATCGATCTTTTGGCAAATGGTAGTTAAGGATTTGATCTGACGTCAATGCCGACCTGTGATGTGTATTTATAGAAATAGAGTCTTTCTTGAAAGAAATTGCCAATCTTCTTTGCAATTCACTGGACGGATTCTTATAGTTTTCTACAAAAGCGTAACTCTGTAAGAAAATCATTTTTTGTATGATCTACTAAAATTTAATTAGTAAAGGGCTCTTCCATGCTCTCAAGTCACACAACGATTATGGAGTGGTACAATAACTGCAGATGCAAATGAAATACAGTAAAACCTGTCTTAAACGACCACTCTCATAAAGACCAAAACTTATTTCCAGGACCAATTATCGCTCAACGCAGGTCAAAAGTATTGCAAAATGCTCCAAGGGGAGCCTTCTGTAATGCATTGGATTTGCATTAAGCTACCATGTGTCATTAAGGTCATTGTTTTGTCTATTTTTGAGTTGCCGCTTAGGGTAGGTTTCACTGTTATTTCTTGACACAGATCTTGTGAGGCTTGGAAGTATAGAGGGCAGAATTGTTGAAATAGGTGAGTCTATTTGGAAAAAGGCAAACTTATCACAGAGGGACATACTTGGAAGTATTATATTTTTTTTACAGTTTGACAAATATTGACGTTTGTGCATTTTAATTTCGAGATAGAGTAACACAACTATATGATATAGGGCGTCAAACTTAAAACTTCAATAGAAATATAAAGGCCTTGGCGAGTAATCAAAAACAAATAATACTGTTCTAGAGTGATTGATATTCATCAAAGATTTTGAGAACAGAATCATACGTCTCTGTCAAATTAACCTCTATATGTAAACTTTAAAATGTTTCTACGTAGCCTGTCAAATTTGATCTCAAATTATATTCAGTTATTGTACAAATCATCCCATCTGGTCCTGTCAAATCAGACTAAATTTGTGCAACCAAATTCTTAAATGGTTTTAAGTCATGGGCAAATGTTACAGACCAGTGACGTTAATGAAGATCTCATTTGTGTTTTGGAACACAACATTATCGGTTGTGAATCAACAAAATGCATGGCTAATGGACAATGGTGAACATGTAGAAAACGTTCATTTAAAAACAAAACAAAATAATATGACAACTGGCAAACACATGAGGTATCTTATTTACAATACACCTCAATGAAATAATCAACACGATAATTTATAATTAGCCTTAAATTAAATAACCTGCGAGGTCATTTTACAACCTTTTTTATATTAACTGAAATAACTGCTTCATATCACCCTTATTCTGAGATTTACTTTTATCCCTTTTTACTACTTGAACACACTTTATTTTATAAAACATTGGGTGTGAACGCACATCCATTTCACTGGCAGTATTACTGACTCTACCAAAGGTAAAGATAGGAAATAATCAGAGTATGACTCTTCCTTCTTGTGCTTCCCAATGGTCACTACAGGAAAGATACTGTCATCTTCACTGTCTGTCCTCAGACATACCTCCTCAATAACATCTTCTAATGTTGTCGTGTTTTTCATCTAGCTGCATATAATTCATCAATTATATTCGATCCAATTTCTGCAGATAAGTCTTCAATTCTCTTGAAAAATGTTTCCCACTATGCTCTGTCTTTTGGTGCATAAATGCTTATTGCTTTCAATGTATCAGCTTTAAGCCTGTCTATATCAATTCTTTAGGTCAATCCTTGAAGGATTGGGTTTCATTTTGCGACCAGGCCTTCAGTAGACACTGGGATCCACTGCATTCTACCCACTCTTTGTCTGTTGTCCACTTCTTGTACAACAATTGTGCCTTCTCTTCTGTTCCGAGTGTTATTTTAAAGGTGTGGGGCTGAGATTGGCCAGATGCATTTCTGTAACCAGTCTGTGATATTAAGAACATTCTTGTTTTCAACTCCAACAGGCTTATGTGTTGTGCAATTCAGAGACTGTTCCAAAGAGTGTACTCATTAACTGACCTACTCTTGGCAGCATCGATCTTTGACCTTGAATTTCTGTTTGAGAGTGATTGATATTCATCAAAGTTTTTTCAAACAAAATCATTCGAATCTGTTAACAAATTAACCTCTATATATAAACTTTGAAATGCTTCTACATAGCCTTGCAAATTTGATCTAAACTAATAGTCAGTTATTGTACCAATTGTCTCATCTGTTCCTGTCAAATCAGACTTAATTTGTGCAACCAAATTCTTAAATGGTTAAGTCATAGACAAATGTTACAGACCAGTGACATTTATAAAGATCTCATTTGTCTTTTGGAACGTGAATAAACAAAATTCATGGCTTTATTCAAGAAGGGTTTTTGTCAGTTACAAGCGAAAGTATGTGCACGAATTACTGGTTAACTGCTTGTTCAAGCCTGCCCAGGAAAAAGTGTGGTTAGGTGAGCTGACCGTCCCGCAATGACCACAGCTGTTGACTTGGGATGTAAAGCAACAAAACAAACAAACAAATGGCTAATGAACAATGATGAACATGTAGAAAAACGTTCATCTGAAAACAAAACAGTATAACAAAATTTCATAATCTCAAATTTGCAATAACTGGCAAACCCATGAGGTATCTTATTTACAATTCACCTCAAATGAAATAATCAACAAGGTAATTAGTTTATAATTAACCTTAAATTAAATAACCTGCGAGGTCATTTTACAACATTTTTATATTAACTGAAAGAATTGCTTCATATCACCCTTATTCTGAGATTTACTTTTACCCCTTTTTTCTGCTTGGACACACCTTGTTTTACAAAGCATTGTTCACATCCATTACATGGGCAATATCACTTGACTCTACCAAAGGTAAAGATTGGAAATAATCAGAGTATAACTCTTCCTTCTTCTTGTCTTTCCCAATGGTCACTACAGGAAAGATACTGTCATCTTCACTGACTGTCCTCAGGCATACCTCCTCAATAACATCTTCTAATGATGTCCTGTTTTTCATCTAGGGTGAGATTAGCTTTAGGGGCTTTTAGAACTTCTCCTGTTGCTAGTCTCTATGTGGAAGCAGATGAACCATCACTATACTCACGAAGAGAGAAACTCTCTTTGCAATATGCTATAAGACTTGCTGCTAACCCATCAAATCCTGCTCATGAAGTTACATTTCTTGCAAATTATATTGATTTATATGAACAGAAACCTAAAGCTATTAAATCATTTGACATCAGAATTTCACCACTCTTAGAATCTGGCAATATCAAACCACAAAATATTGAAAAACATTTTACACCAAATATTCCAGCTTGGTGTTTGAAACAACCTAAAATACTTTTTGATTTACATTCCGGAAAAAAATCTGAATCAAATCCACACATATCAAAAGATGATTTCAGAAAATGCAAAGTCGTTATAAGAATTACCAACAAATTTATACTGATGGGTCAAAGGAAGACTCAAAGGTTGGTTGTGCTGTTATATCAGACAACCATAGTAATATGCAACGTATACTTGACGATTCTTCAATTTTCACTGCTGAAGCCAAAGCAATTGATCTAGCTCTAGATTTCATTAGCACTTGTGATGCTAACAATAAATTTATTATATTTTCTGACTCGCTTTCTGTATTGAAAGCAATGAACCATACCAGTTCAAAGAATCCACAGATTCAGAAACTTTAAGAAAAATGTCATGAGCTTTTAGCTTTTAAAGAAATTGTTCTCTGTTGGATTCCTAGTCATATAGGTATCCAAGGGAATGAGATGGTAGATAAACAAGCAAAAACATCGCTTTCATTAGAACCAACCTCTTTTAAGATTTCATTTTCTAATTTTAATCCATCTATCAATAAATATATCATGGAAGAATGGCAAGCTTCATGGAATAACAGCATTGGAAATAAACTTCTTGACATCAAACCAATTATTGGTGAATATCAATCAGTTGTTCGAAACATTAGAAAAGAAAAAGTAGTTTAAGCTCGACTCCGCTTAGGTCATACAAGAGTCACTCATTCATACTTACTACAAGTTGAAGAGCAGCCACAATGTGTTGGTTGCGACGCACCATTCACTGTACGTCACTTCCTTTTGGAATGTGGCGACTTTGCACAAGTAAGAAATAATTGCTTCCATGTTGATAACATGAAAGAATTATTTTAAGATGTACATATTGATAGTATTATGACATTATTAAGACAAATAAATCTTTTTAACAAAATCTAATTGCTATTTTTAAAATTATGTTTTGTTTTACATTTGTATCGGACCATGCTCTTTGAAACTGTCAGATATTGTACGTGGTCTCCTGTCAACAATCAAATTGCAACTTATTATCATTATACAAACTCATCATCATCATTCCTTTTATTTTATCTTACAAATTTTTACTTTTTCCATCCATATCATGTTTAGTTTCATACCGTCTGAGCTTATGACCAACAAGGGTTGATGCGTCGTTAAGCACCAAACAAACAAACAATTATATTTGATCCAATTTCTGCAGATGAGTCTTCCATTCTCTTGAAAAATGTATCCCACCATGCTCTGTCTTTTGGTGCATAAATGCTTATTGCTTATAATGTCTCAGCTTTTAGCCTGTCTTTATCAATTCTTTAGGTCGATCCTTGAAGGAAATGGGGTTCATTTTGCGGCCAGGCCTTCAGTAGAGACTGGGACCCATTTATTCCATCCACTCTTTGTCTGTTGTCCACTTTTTGTACAATCAGATGCCTTTCATTCTGTCCCGAGTGTTATTTTAAAGGTGTGGGGCTGAGATTGGCCTGATGTATTTCTGTAACCAGTCGGTGATATTAAGAACATTCTTGGTTTTGACTCCAACAGGCTTGGGTGTTGTGCAATTGGACCATGCTTGCATCCGCTTTTCCAGTGTTGTTGCTGGTCTTTTTTGAAGCCAAACTGAAAACTTTGAAAAACCTGGTCACGGCACCAAAGCAAGCCTGTAACGTAGCTTCATCTACAGACTTGTAACAAAAAATCCGTAAACTGTTCATTAGCGTTATATTTTAACAATATTGACTAAGTAAAGCCAAAATCATTTCTTTAATTTAATAAAACATAATCACGACAACCCAATCAGGGTGAGCGCCAGGGCTCAAACCTGTAAACAGAACTACTGCATTTTGAGTCTATCTCTGACAAACTTTCTCTAGTCTCGCTATAGTCTGATAGCCATAAGTGTATGGTCAACCCTTCAGTATTTATATGCTTTTTCTGGGTTTTAGAATTTTTCCCTTACCTTTCGATAGCATCATGGGTTGAAAGGCACGCCTGTTTTGCTTTCACAAATGACAAAGTTTTGATGGTTAGACTTTAAACATGAATTAGCACATGCCTGTCCTGCTATTTAGTTTTGAGTCTGTATCCCAAAAATAACTTGTTATTGTGGGGACTGAGCCTCAACTTGAAACATCATCCATAGGCTTGTGAAGCTAGTAGATCAAACCTATGACCCCTAACTCCTCAGGCCTACGGATATTCACTTATTGAACTGCACATGCATATCATAAAGGTCCAATTAGGCGTAACTTTTTTGTTTTGAACATCGCATAAGCTGATGTCTCTAAAAGTCACAAGTTAATTCTCATCATATGATGTCCCCACACCAAAAGCGATGGCTTAAAAATATGTTAATTATTAATTAAAAAGGTCACGCATGTGACTAGTTTATTATATTGAACCTTTGGAAGACAGAACAGACTTTCAGCCCATTACGATTAACTTGGTCATTTTGTTGCTTCACCTTTCAACATTATTTCAGAAACTGAGCGTACGTTAACGTTACATGAGGCTTTTGTGTAAGATTTTTGAAACTCTAAAGATTGATGAAGAGTTCCATGCTGATAACGAAAGCCATTGAATTAAAAAAATGTGTTTGTGTTATACCCGTAGGTCACTAATGTTATGTGCACACTTCTTATATTGCGACATTTCTCAGCTGATTGTGCCTCTTGCCTTTGGGAATCTCTCAGGCCTGAATAAGTTACAAACATTTATCAATTTCGTTACAATTTGCAGCTGGATTTCATGTTTAATTATATTAAATTAACCTTTCTGATGAGCATTTTACAGTGTGCTACTAGGTCTAAAGTTCAAAAACTGGGTCATTAGACAAAATAGAAAAAATACTCCTTGCAGTTTGTAAATATGTCCTCAAAAGGGTATCCTTTGGAAGCAAAGACTGCACCAAAGAACTGAAACTAGAGTGTGCATATTTCCTGGGCCAGACTAGCTAGTTTTTGCCATTTAGGCTTCATCAGTGACGCTCTAATAGTTTCAAAGTTCCACAATAAAATCTATGATCCCAAAGGACAACTAAAGAAAATAAAATCTACACTATAATGAAGGGCAGGGAGACGTTCTACTAGAACAAATCAAATTTCAATTAAGTAAATGCTGAGTATAGATCCAATTGAAAATAAAACATTGTACCGATTCTGAGGAGGCTATTTTGCACTCAGTCCCACCATGTCTTTTTTTGTTTAATTTGATGTAAAATGTAACGTATGTTACACTTTAAGGACCCAATTATACCTTCAAAAATGCATGCTGCAATAAGTGATAGTTCTTAAGACTTAATTCCATATCAGCCAGATAGATGCATACAGAAGTGTAGTTATGTTTACTTTCAGGAAAGTGTCTACTAATTAAAATGGGTGGGGTAACCTTGTATGCAGCCTATACATTATTATGAAGATGATGACTTGGTGAAAAATGAAATACTCCATAACTAAAGAAATATATATATCTAAAATTAATAAAGACTAAAACTTGTAACATATATAAATCGTATTGAAAACAATCATGGAAACTTTTTTAAGATTAACGTAAATATCCGAAATTTGTATTTCAAATTGGCCATCATATTGAATAAAGTATGTTAATACCTTTTTTTTAGCTATATATATATATCATAATGGAGTTGAGGATCTAAAATATAGCTGGTCCTCTCATAAAAATAAGCATAACAGATTGTAGGAGGCTGATGTTACACTAAATAGACATTTTGTCTTTTTTCATGGTGGCCATCTTGAAACCATCCAACATGGCAGATGGGACCCAAGATATTGACTGTTAACATCTTGTTTCTTAATCAAGGATGTCCAATAAACAATATTATACCACTCCTAGAGAGCCCTTAGGGGGTGCATGCTGACCCCTCAGGGCCAAAATGACTAGAAATCAAACAGAGAAATGTCTTTATTTGCTAAAAACTTGCGACAATTTTCTGAATATTTTCGAAATTGTGGATTCTTTAAACTTGTATGGTACATAGCTTCCAATACTGAAAATGACACTGATAATATAATAAATTAATTGTTAGTGTCACAGGTTCTAATGAAATCTAAAGCTAGATGAACTGCCTCACTGGTGCCAAATTATGTCTCCCCCCCTTCAGGGTCGGGAGACATATTGTTTTTCCCTGGGCGTCCGTCCGTCTGTCTGTCTGTCCGTCCGTCTGTCTGTCTGTCACAAATTGTGTCCGCTCTATAACTCAAAAACCGCTTAAGCTCTATTCACGAAACTTTATACAAATATCAATCAGCATGAGACGACGTGCAGAGTGCAAGAATGGTAACTCTGTCTTTTATACTTTTTGAGTTATTTCCCTTTGAACATTGTGCATCACAATAATCGTGTCCGCTCTATAACTTGAAAACCACTTAAGCTATATTCACGAAACTTTATACAAATATCAATCAGCATGAGACAACGTGCAGAGTGCAAGAATGGTAACTCTGTCTTTTATACTTTTTGAGTTATTTCCCTTTGAACATTGTGCATCACAATAATCGTGTCCGCTCTATAACTTGAAAACCACTTAAGCTATATTCACGAAACTTTATACAAATATCAATCAGCATGAGATGACGTGCAGAGTGCAAGAATGGTAACTCTGCTTTTTTACATTTTTAGTTATTTCCCTTGGAACTTTGTGCATCACAAAAATCGTGTCCGCTCTATAACTTGAAAACCGCTTAAGCTGTATTCACATAACTTTATACAAATATCAATCAGCATGATATGACGTGCAGAGTGCAAGAATGGTAACTCTGCTTTTTTTACATTTTTAGTTATTTCCCTTGGAACAGTGTCCATCACAAAAAACGTGTCAGCTCTTTAACTTGAAAACTGCTTAAGCTATATTCACGAAACTTTTTACAAGTATCAACCAACATGAGTTGACGTGCAGAGTCAAGAATGGTAACTCTGTCATTTATACTCTTTGTGTTATTTCCCTTGGAACTTTATGCATCACAAAACAATTATCTATGACTATTTTATACCAGGTTAAGATTGTGCAATAGTTTATTTATTTGACAGATATCTTTACTAGATACGAGCAGATTGTCTGCAAGAAATGACTAGAATTTCTGTTAGAAATTGTATTTAATGTTTCTGTTTGAAATTGTATTCAATGACATCAAAAGGGGGGAGACATCTGTTTTTTCGTGGAAAAACAATTCTAGTTGTTGATTGGGACACCCCGAATGCGAAACGAAAGTGTCCTAAAAAAATTGGTTTAGGCTATGTGAAATTGCATGGTTTCTATGGCAACCCATAGCGAATTTGAGAAGGGGGGTATGCCTACTAAATTACTTATATCTCAGCTGTTACTTATCCTAGACTAATAATCTTAATCTACGACTAAAAGCAGCTGAGACATTATTGATCTTGTATGTATATCTTCATTCGTGAACCACATTTTTAATGTTTTCATAAATATTTATGAATATGCAAATGAGATAATTTGCATATGCAACAAGGGGATAATAGACCTATGTCTAAGCTTTAACTTGGCATTAAGGTTTAGTAGCCTAGGATAAGTAATAGCTGAGATATGAGTAATTTCGTAGGCATACCCCCTTTTCGAATTCGCTATGGGTTGCAATAGAAACCATGCGATTTCACATAGCCCAAACCAATTTTTATAAGGACAACTTCGTTTCGCATTCAGGGGGTCCCAATGAACAAATTGGCACCCATGAAAAATTGTCCTTGGGGTGCAAGGTAACCTAAATTGGGGCCGGGGTAAAGGTATACCTTGCATATTGCTATGGTTTTTCTGATATAACAGCACAACCAACTCTTGAGTCTTCCTTTGACCCATCAGTATAAACTTATTGATAATTCTTCTAACGATTTTGCAGCTTTCTGCAATCATCTTTTTATATGTGTGGGTTTGATTTATATTTTTTCCCAGAATGCAAGTCAAAAAGTATTTCAGGTATTATTACTGAGTGCATACGAGTACATACACAAGTATATAAACATGGGTAAGTATGTAAGCAGCAGGAAAAATTCTTATAGAAAATTAATTTTAATCAGGCTTTTTCATGCCAATTTTTTTTTTGAATTGGTTGCAGCTAATAGCACTGCAGACAACGTTTGTTTCCTATCATTAATGATTTTCTAACCTATAGTTGACCAACTTCCCAAACCTCAATTAGTGACTCAATTAAATTCACATTTTGTCACGAGGAAGCAAACTGCTCAATAAATGAGCTACAACATGTGAAGCCGACATTTGCAGCATATCCGAGTCATTTCTCAATTCAACGTGATCTACTGCATTGTATTATGTCGGCACAGTTTGATTGGGTTGGAAAAAATAGTATGGAAACTTTTGTTGCATAACGGAGATACTTTGTTTTGCAAATGAACATACTGGTATGTGCATCTGCGCAGTCATACCAGCGTGGTGGTTAGCCACAGTGTTCATAGTACAGTAGCTAGCATGACCTGGCCCAAGCTTTTAGCTTAGTTAAGCTAAGCTTGAAAATCCAAATGCTGGTTAGATTTCTCCCTATGCCTAGTGTATTTATTCTGCTAATAAATGTTAAAACGCCAATATGAGCAATCGTGGCTGAAAGGTTAGCCTAAACCTTATCTATGTGGATAGTATAATTAGGTTAAATATACCATATCAGTATAATGTCTGTGGTTTCAAGAGCATCAAGGTCCCAGAATGCTTTTTATGAGGAAGTAGTAAACAAGGTTAACCTAGGATCATCATTTGCACACGCGTTAAGGCCCATATACCCAATGCTACATATCAAGGCCAAGTTATCATATCAGTCTTTTGGTGCCAAAAGAGACCACGTTTGAACAGTTTTTGTCTTTTATCAGCATGGTAGCCATTTTTGTCATATGATCTGGATTTCTCAAAGATACATCGATATGCCGAGGGTTCAGGAAAAAAAGTCTTATTTTAGTTTTCCAGGCAAGCTTGAATCAAATCTGAAGTAAAATGACAATTCAGTTCTATAAATAAATCAAGGTTGTTACTAAGAAGGACGAGCACATATCCTCGTGTGTCTATTATTATTTAATGTATTATGGTTACAACTACAGTAACAGCTAAATCAACAACAACGGTTTATTGTAATACGGAAATGAACAATCTTTTCAATGAAGCTGGCTTACTTTTTAATGGCAAAGTTCTGATAGGATCTAACAATGTCATTGTGATGTCCAACAATATGAGATTGAAAAAAACATAATTGAGCCGCGGCATGAGATTTCCAACAATTTGACATTTTGACAAGTGTAGACTCAGACGAGCCTCTGCAGCCTCCTTTTAAGCTTAGAAACTCCAAATGGTGTTCAGTCAGTAGCTTAACAATCATAAAATACTCAAGCGACCAGCAAAGGCTCTGATCAGACTGCGCGTATGCGCAGGCTGATCTGAGGCTTTGCTGGTCGCACATGCCACATTGTTGGAAATCTCTTGCACTGGCTCAATTATATTGATTCATATTGCCTGTTTATTTGTGGATTATAATGGTATCATTCACTTGCATAACGGAACGTCTACATACCCAGCGGAAACCATATGGGCCAGCATGAAAGTTTGATACTTTATCTCACATGCACAAAAGCCTCCTTAAAACGTATCCAGCGAGGCAATAGGTCTAGCTTTTATCAACATCCATACTTCGTGAGTGTTAGCAGGGAATACCCTGGAAAGTCTGTGCATATGCCCAACATCCTATTTAAAACGCCCATGCTGTCTTATCCAGCAAGGCAATATGTCTAGTTTTGGGTCCAAGCCTTCATCAACATGCAAAGGCTCTGGCGAGTCTGCGCAGAATTGCCAGAGTCTTAGCTGCTTGCATTTGCGATAAGTATCAGAACCTCATGTGCTGACTTATAAGCCTTTCAAACATGAATATTACAGCCAAATGTTGGACTTATAATGCATTTAACATTATTGGACTGTCGTTTGGTAGTTACCATTTAATCTGCCGAATGATTAATCAAAATAGGGGACACCACAACAAGTTTTATCAGTCATCCCTAGTATTAACTGAATTGTTTCAACATAACCTAATAAACGTTTCCTATCTCACGGCATGTTACCTTTATCAGGTCATGATGACGTTGCACTTTTTGAATGACGTCGCTAATGACACTGAATCAACACAAAAATCAAAAATTACGTCATAATCGCTAGTCAACAATGGGTAAACTGATAAATAGAATACCAGGTTCGCGTCTTTTGATATCAAGTTACCAGGCCCGGCTTTGAGAACGCATGTTGAATCGCTCGGCAAGCCTCGCGATGTCAACAAGCGTTCTCAAAGCCTTGCCTGGTAAACTTGATATGAAAAGACACTCACCTAGTATTCTCTATATATTATGGCTGTCGAGGCTCTTCTCGCAAAATATACTAAATATCAAGGTACAGTAGTTATAAAAAATATTATAGTCAACGTAAGTTTGTTGCACACAAAGAGTCCAGCCTGGTCTTGGACACTGCGTTTTGGGTGGGGCATAAAATAAAAAATCATATTGTTATGGAATAATCTTAACTCATTTTGTACGACTCCAACTGGTACAAGTATGTTTTAATATGAACATTTAGCGTATTTTATCGATTTTTACTTGTAATCATGGTTCTCTTTTTGCAAGTGCTATTCTAACAAGCTTGTTTCTTAGGAATTAACCCATGAAGCGCAAACTATAATTTGTAGCAGACGATAATTTCATATTTTGCCTCTTTTTCGAAAATAACCATATAAGGCATGATATTCTATGAGACTCATCTGCTGGCAGACGATTTTAATGTAATATCATACCTTATTTTTGGGGAAATGTCTCAAAATTTGTCGTCTGCTGCAGTGGTGATTGGCGCTTTAAGGGTTAGACATATCTCAGCACTTTGCATGCAAGATAATTTTGCATGTTTTTGTCGTCTGCTGACCGATTTCTAAAAATAATCTTTCAGCAATACTATCAATACTATCAGAGTATCAAACAGTACTGTTTGTTGGGCCTCATTTGGGTCCAAACTGTATGGAAGGTTATTAGGAGTCGTTACTAGCTAGTAAGGATTATGGGTTTGAAAATCAATTTGATTATTGATAATTATTGTTATTTCAAGAAGCAGATCACCTGCATACCAAGAACCTTTGCTAAGACATATTGCTTACGTAATCCATTGCATGTCTATCGATTGACATGTTGGACTTTGCTACGGCCTGGCCACGTTAATGAATCCCTTCTGCTTCTGCGTTGTAACTTCTCTTGTAGTATAAATTTGGTATATGGAATTTAGCCTGGTTTTAAAATGTCTCTAAAATATATACTTCCATGGAAAAAAAAGGCATTTGAAAAACAACCCAATGATCCTATACATAACCAAGGACTTAGTTAGATTAGCTTTAGGGGCTTTTAGAACTTCTCTTGTTGCTAGTCTCTATGTGGAGCAGATGAACCATCACTATACTCACGAAGAGAGAAACTCTCTTTGCAATATGCTATAAGACTTGCTGCTAACCCATCAAATCCTGCTCATGAAGTTACATTCCCACCAAATTATGTTAATTTATATGAACAAAAACCTAAAGCTATTAAATCATTTGGCATCAGAATTTCACCACTCTTAGAATCTGCCAATATCAAACCACAAAATATTGAAAAACATTTTACACCAAATATTCCAGCTTGGTGTATGAAACCACCTGAAATACTTTTTGATTTACATTCCGGGAAAAAATCTGAGTCAAATCCACACATATTAAAAGATGATTTCAGAAAAATGCAAAGTCGTTATAAGAATTACCAACAAATTTATACTGATGGGTCAAAGGAAGACTCAAAGGTTGGTTGTGCTGTTATATCAGACAACCATAGTAATATGCAACGTATACCTGACGATTCATCAATTGTCACTGCTGAAGCCAAAGCAATTGATCTAGTTTTAGATTTCATCACCACTTGTGATGCTAACAATAAATTTATTATATTTTCTGACTCGCTTTCTGTATTGAAAGCAATGAACAATACCAGTTCAAAGAATCCACAGATTCAGAAACTTTTAGAAAAAAATGTCATGAGCTTTTAGCTTATAAAGAAATTGCTCTCTGTTGGATCCCTAGTCATATAGGTATCCAAGGGAATGAGATGGTAGATAAGCAAGCAAAAACATCGCTTTCATTAGAACCAACTTCTTTTAAAATTCCATTTTCCAATTTTAAGCCATCTATCAATAAATAAATCTTGGAAGAATGGCAAACTTCATGGAATAACAGCATTGGTAATAAACTTCTTGACATCAAACCAACTATTGGTGAATATCAATCAGTTGTTCGAAACATTAGAAGAGAAGAAGTAGTTTTAGCTCGACTCCGCTTAGGTCATACAAGAGTCACTAATTTATACTTACGACAAGCTGAAGAGCAGCCACAATGTGTTGGTTGCGACGCACCATTCCCTGTACGTCACTTCCTTTTGGAATGTGGCGATTTTGCACAAGTAAGAAATAATTGCTTCCATGTTCACAGTGTCCAACCGTAACGCTGGAAGAATGGTCGAAACGCCGGAACTTCGGTCGTATAACGCCGAATTTCGGTCTTTTTCAATGGATTCGCCGCCATTTTTGGTGTTTTGACTGACGGTAGGTAGAAACTATCACTTTTTAAAAATATTAGGATACGTTCATCGAACATGAAAAGTAGCCTATCCGGATCTACATGCATTCTTCTAACTGCCAAATCTTCAACTGAAACATTAGCTTTGCTGAAATTGTCAAACACTTCAAAAGAAAATCGGTGTTCAGTTTCGTACCATGCACTATGAGAGCTTTCGTACTGGGAAGTTTCGTACTTTTTTGATATTTTTGAAATTATTGATCAGTGATGAATGAAAATGTATTAGAAACTGACCTTATATCATGAACTGGCCATCGCTTATATTCTTTTTACCCAGGAAGCAAGGAGAGAGGCACAATTCACGAAATTAAAGGTAACGCCGGATACAACGGTCATGCATGCTTGCGTTTGTAGGTGAGAGGAGCAAAAGACAGCTTTGAATGTTACGTGTTCATGGTCCATGCCATTTGAACACAAATTTAATTTTTAAGGAGATAAATAAGCTCATTTAGCTCCAGTCACTGACTAGAATTTAATGCCATTCTTGCTTCTATAGTCAGACTTTGCACTTGCTATTTATAGAAGCTTAGGCTGTTCTCTGTATTCGGCTGTGGCTCTGTTGCCGTTGATTCATTGTTTTTGTTGCGCCCATTATCTATGGGATTATGTGTTTACACTACTTTTTGTCCTTCTAGTTTTGCACTCATTTTGATGGGGAACAGGGAACTGGTCCCTTTAATTGTTTTGCTGGTGTCTTTTGACTATTAAAGTTCCATGAATCTTTCTCATGGTTCCTTGGGCTAGTCTGCAGTTTGTGATTGAAGCAGTTCCTGATCATACTCACGTCTTGTTTTTATATTTACAAGTTGATTAAATATTTAGGGAGACTTGTTCTCAGGGAAGAACTCTTTAAAGAGACCCTGATTTGAAGAACATTGGACATAATTCAGAAGTACTATAGGCCACTCCTTGACTTGTTTAAATTCACTGCTCTGTTGCTTCGAATACACGTTCATTTGATTCAAAATGCACAACTGTCTTCAGGGGTTGAAAACGGCTCTGAGTAAACCAGTCTGTTCATTTGCTTAGTCCTTACAATGCTGGTTATTTTAGAAAAGGAGAGTCTCTCAGTGGTATAATGTTCAGCTCAACATAGATGGGTTTCTGGTTCGAGCCTCTTTTGGGGCTCTGTATTTTGTCTTTGAGCAATACACATTATACTCTGCTCAATACAGGTTCAACCCAGGAAGCGCCCAAACCTTACTGAAAAATTGCTGATTGTGACAAATATTGATGCCAGACGGTGGTCATGTGATTCAGACTTCGCTAAAGTGTAGGGGACTTTTACTAAGTATAATATGCACCTTTAACAATCTACATCACATATGCCATTTCTTTCCAAACTGAAAATGACCATTTATAATATATCCAGAAACACTTGGACCAAATAATTAAATTACGAAAAAGACATGGTCGCATCTGGGGTGGGGGGGGGGGGGCACATTGATATTTTCATACATTCGTAGGTTCAGACCATTTTGGGGTGTGTAAAATTTTTAATTTCAACATCTTTTTGGGTTTTCAGATAAATGAAAATTTTTCGGGTATGAAGAGTTTGTGGATATTTTTGAGAGGTCATCACAAATTGGACTAGATTAAGGGGGCATTTCTATGTATTTTAGCGTATCTTCTAAAGGTTAAGGTACAGAATTTGGGATATTTTTGGGTTGCTAAAATTTTACGTATGAAGAAAATTGAGAGTACCCCCATCCCCCTTGGTTGATCAATATTTGTTTCTGTATATACAGACCGTCAATGAAAACATATTGTCCTTGAATATTGACGTCTTTGGTGCCCCACCAAAACAAAGTTAAATCATAGAAGAAAACAACAACCAAAAACCCCAGGGAAAATACTTAACAATCTCAACAATTCCTCACATGTGTCCAGAACATGTTTAAAAATTTCACCTGAAGTCTCATAATGTGACGTAGGTTGTCGTCCTTGTGTTTGCCATATGCTGTATACAAATATGGGAAAAAGGCATTGACAAAAGTAAACCCTTACTATAAATCAAACTTGTTCAGACTTAGACGTACCAAAGTCAAACAATTCAAATAAAGTAGGCAATAGAAAATTTGGAACACAAAGGTAGCTCAGGTGAGTTTAGCGCTTAACCATTGTTCTGAGAGCTTTAAGTTCGAGCAGCAAAATCTGTATGACTGCCTACGTGCCTGACTTTATGTATGTCTTTATGCCTGTCTGTCTTTATGTCTGTCTGTCTGTCTTTATGTCTGTCTGTCTGTCTTTATGTCTGTATGTCCGTCTGTCGCAAACTATGGTTGCTGTTTGGGTTAAAACAATGGAATGGCAATTCTATGTATGTTTAGCTTTGAGCTAACTTTTTGTAAAAGCTTATACTTATATAAGTTGTAGACCATTTGAAATAAGAAAACAGCGGGTACCAGTCGAGTTTGAGTCACAGTACACTGTCCGTGCGAAGTCATTCTGTGTTAAAATCTGCTAAAGCCTCATGCTAAAGCTTGGGTCACTTTCGTTTTATCTTTTATATATTTAATTTTATCTTTATTTAGAGAATATATACATGTTTACTTATTCGCTACCAAGTTTTATGATAATTAGAATCGCATTATACAGGTCTTCCTGCTATTCTATTGGCTTGTAACCTCATGATTCTATGGCTCAACAACAATAATCATACTGCGTTGCTAAAATATTGTCCTCGCATCTGGCGTTGACTATCTAAGATTTTGTTTATCCGCCATTTTAGAATATCATGTGAATTGTTGCATTCATGTAAGGGATTGACCCCCACCCTCTTCAAGAAAATCACAAAGCATTAGGTTTCCATAGAAATAATGGTCCAGATCACCCTGGAAAATCACGACATGGTCAGCCAGCATTTGCTGTTGGGTTATCATTGGGCTGCCATTTTAAGATTTCGCTGATGGGCTGGCGATGATAGAACAATAAAATAAGTTTATGATATTTTTGGAACTCGGGATCTGTTCAACACCAGCTATTCTAGAGAGTTATGATTGTTTTCGAAATTTCTACACTTTGAAGAAATAGTTTGTGTTAAAATGGCTGTTTGCTTTGAAATGATAGTGAGTGAAACATAAACCACAGTGCAGTTATTCAAAAATATGTCTTTTATTGCCGATTTTCATTCGAAAGTTGAACTTTTACTGAGTTAATGGTGTTTTTGCGAACTGGGAAGCTCACGTGTCACTTTTTAACGGTTATTCGGTCATTTCAGGAACAGTAACTCTTATTTAATAGTTTTCTATGAATGGACACTGCATACCAGCGTGATGCGCGTATGAATATCGCTGTTAATCAGGTCAACCATGCCTCGTAGTGTATTCCAATGAATGGAAATAAGCCGTTTCATGATAAAACCTGCCTTTCACGCATACATGTCATAAACTGAATGACCTGGCGCTTTCACATCGTTCCTTGATTAGATTTCTTGTAAATGTAGGCCAGCTTATTTATTTTATCACACCCTTTAAACATGAAAGCGCAGCCATCCACTATATTTCGGTCTCTGTATTCTTCCTGCGTGTACGCTGTTCATATAAACATACATGCGACAGATACAGTAATGCATTTAACATGCGTGAAGTAATCATGCATGCACAGCCATCTAGTGGGTCTATGCAACTTATTTTCGGCCCATATGTTCGTCCAAATGGTGCCTGCTTAAGTCGTCTGCTGCACATAGTTGATAACTTTATTTGCTTAGGTTAGTACAGAGGAAAACTCCAAGTGTTCAAAGTGGTCACGTGTTTAATAGAGTCGGATCTGGAATGCTCTCTTTTCAGTACATATTTTTGTCCACAAACATTATTTGCCCGATTGTTGTTAGTTATTTCCCTGTAAGTGTTCTTGCTAGTATGCACGCATGTGCAGTCTGTTCTTGAGCTTTCGGTACTCGGCCTGGGTAGTGTTTAATGCAGACGGATCTTTGGAAATTTATATAAAAAATAGATAAATAAAAGAAAGTCAGCACCTATTTGTGTACACAATAATTATTTCAGAAAAAAAGCCCAGTTTTGTTTGGTTATTTTGTACTAGTGAACGCTCTTGCGAGAATGCGCGCATGTACGATTTCGTGGAAAAATCAATGCAGTCGGAACTTTGGCAAGTTTATAAAACAATCTGATCCTATCAGAATATGCCGAAACGACCCACCCTAAAACCAGCCCGAAAACGACCCAGCCGAAACTACCCACGGCCGGAAACCTATGATTAATGAATGTGCTACATCCGCTTTCCAGCGTCAAGGCGGTGACCGATATATAGGTCACTGGTCATTGCTACCACGTCGTGCAACATAACCCATAGCGGCTTCTTTGATCTTAAACATTGCTATCATACAGCGAGCCTCTGCTGATAACATAAGCAGGAAGTTTAATTTGGTCCCAGATCTGGTCCGACAAAGAGTTTAAAATTGATCAAACCTGACGGTTTTCCTGACTTTTATCATACATTTTAATCTACATGTAAAAACAAAGGGGCCGATGGGACTGCGCGGGCGCTCAGGGTGGTCCCTGCTTTTAACAAAGTCGGGGTTCTCGCGGCTTTAAACATTATATAGGCGTCTGGTAAATAAAGCAAATTTCGATAATCTCAAGGTCTATTCTGTTTTCAAATACAGAGCCAAAAACCATGCTCTATAAGTTCCTTACATGCGTATATGAGCAGTTAAAGATTTGCCTTATGCGATTCTGTCTTATAAGACTCCTTCTTTGAATAAATACCTGGAGATAGTTTCATCACGGAGGAAGGTTTCGTTGTTGTTTATGTAAAAATGATTGATTGATTGAGTGAAAAATTGATTGATTGTGTTTGCGTACATCATTCGGTTTGTTGATACATGTACTCACATGTAGCTTGTGATGTAATGAAAGAACGAACTCTTTATCTGCTAAAGCCAAGTTCATTGATATGGCACTTAATGCCATATCTTTTCTTGTTTATAACATACATCACTGTTATGTGTTTTAGGTGTGGATCAGAATCCCATTATGTGTTTTAGGTGTGGATCAGAATCCCAGCAAAGAGCCTATGACTCAATGCTTAGTCTTATATTTGGTACCAGTAAAATGCACTAAAGCCAACCCAACCAGTGGCTTAGACTTCTGACAATTCTAAGGTCGTGGTTCTGTTATTGTTGATTCGTTGTTGATTGTTACTGCCCTTGTGGGATTCTGTAATTGTTCAATGTTTAGTCCCGTCTAGCTTCTAATAATCTTGATGGGGAAGAGAGAGTTGATTGTCTTACGTTTTTTCGTCTTCCTGGTGTTTTGTGAATGTTGTGTGGATTTTCCTTATGGTGCCAGGGGATTTGCCTGCAGTTCGTGACTGTGGTCTTTCCTGATCATACTCAATATTTCTGATGATAAGGCTCATATGGTGTTTACTTATTACCAAGAATACTGGGTTGAATTCGTTTAGCGCAAGAACCTATTTGTCTTGAAGTTAGCCACATTCTTGCATTCAGCCTTTACGCAACATTCCAGCTATTTCAAAGCTCTTAAATAACAAAATTTATGTAACAGCAAAAAGGTTGAACATTTCTCTGGAATGTTTGCAGCACGCCAGCATGCTTATTTATCTCCTTTAAAATTAAATTTGTGTTCCAATGGCATGGATCACGGAACACGTCACATTCAAAGCTGTCTTTTGCTCCTCTCACCTACAAACGCAAGCATGCATGACCGTTGTATCCGACGTTACCTTTAATTTCGTGAATTGTGCCTCTCCCCTTGCTTTCTGGGTAAAAAAGAATCTAAGCAATGGCCAGTTCGTGATACAAGGTCAGTTTCAAATACATTTTCATTCATCACTGATCAATAATTTCAAAAATATCAAAAAAGTGCGAAACTTCCCAGTACGAAAGCTCTCATAGTGAATGGTACGAAACTGAACACCAATTTTCTTTTGAAGTGTTTGACAATTTCAGCAAATTTTATGTTTCAGTTGAAGATTTGACAGTTAGAAGAATGCATGTAGATCCGGATAGGCTACTTTTCATGTTCGATGAACGTATCCTAATATTTTTAAAAAGTGATAGTTTCTACCTACCGTCAGTCAAAACACCAAAAATGGCGGCGAATCCATTGAAAACGACCGAAATTCGGCGTTATACGACCGAAGTTCCGGCGTTTCGACCGTTCTTCCAGCGTTACGGTTGGACACTGTGATGTTGATAACATGAAAGAATTATTTCAAGATATACATATTGATAGTATTATGATATTTTAAGACAAATAAATCTTTTTAACAAAATCTAATTGCTATTTTTTAAATCATGTTTTGTTTTACATTGGTATCAGACCATAATACAGATTTTTTAATGTTGTATTCTGTTCAGTTAAAGAACATGTACAGTTATCTGAATAGCTCTTTGAAACTGTCAGATATTGTACGTGATGTCTCCTGTCAACAATCGTATTGCAATTAATTATCATTATACAAACTCATCATCATCTTTCCTTTTATTTTATCTTATAAATTTTTACTTTTTCCATATTCATCATGTTTAGTTTAATACCGTCTGACGCTAATGACCCACTAGGGTTGATGCGTCGTTAAGAACCAAACAAACAAACAAACAAACAAACAATGGAAAGCAAAGAGCATATTATATTAATTCTTTAAACCAAACTGGAACTTCAAACATAGGTCTGAAAGAAAAAAGTGCACATTAACTCTTCAAACTAGGGTTTGATGTTTCAAACAGGGGTCTCAAGTCGCCAAATGCATATTAATTCTTTAAACCTAAGTTTGAACGTCAAACCTAGGTGTGAAAATCTTAAACGTAGGTTTGAAAGCAAGCATTCCCAGTAGTTTTTAAACTGGGGTTTAAAGTTTTAAACTTGGGTATCAGTCAGAAGTGCACATTTTAATTCTTTAAAACTAAATTTGAACTTGCCAAGTGCACAATAATTCTTTAAAACTAAATTTGAACTTCAAACTATTGCTTGAAACTTTAAACCCGGGTTGAAATAAAATGTGTGTACTAAATTATTTTAAACCAGAGGTTTTAATCATCTTGATGGGGATGAGAGAGCTGGTTGCTTAGCTTAGTGTGTCTTCCTGGTGTCTTGTCGTTGTTGTGTGGCTCTTCCTCGCGGTGCCTTGGTATTTCCTGACCATACTTACTATTTTAAACTTTCAAAAGCGGGATTGAGCCAGCCAAATGCACATTTAATCTTTAAACCCCTGATTGAAAATCTCAAACCCAGTTTAAAAAAATAATCCAACCCAGTTTAAAAAAATAATCCAACCAAATGCTTCAAAGTCCATGATAGGTTTTCATCGGTCTAAGTTATGTGACGTTTTAAAACCCTGGTTTCAAATAGGGATTTAAGCGTGCCAAATGCTCATTAATAATTCAAGGAAGAAGGCGAAGATCAGGAATCGATACAATCAAGCACCACACCTGACCAAGGACACCAATTGGGTGAGTGACAAAAACATAAGAAAACATCACACACAAGAGAGCCAAGACCTTTCCCAGCAGGTGACCACAAGGCTGCAATGAACAAATAAGGCAACATGACTTACATAAATAACAAAAGGGATCCACAAAAGAAGCACCACCTTGGAACGGTCAGTAAAAATATTTTTACTTGAGGGAACGCTAGGTTTGAACTTCAAACTTGAGTTTTAAAACTGGGGTTTAAATATCAATTATTAAAACCCTGGATTTAAAGTTTCAAACCGTAGTTTCAGCCAAAGGCACATAAATTCTTTAAACCTAGGGTTAGAAGTTAACCAACCAAATTTGATAGTTCCGATGATAGGTTTCTAGTGGATAATGGATTACGAATAAATGCATTTAAAGTGCATATAAAGGTGTTTTTATAATTCTTGTTTTTTTTATTACTAGCAGTAATATTGGACTCTGTCAAGTATTTTAGACAAGGGACAAGTTTCACGTTATTGACAATGTTGAGTATATTACAAATTTTGACTACAGAAACATTTTAGATTCCAATTTACTATCCTTTTTCATCTATAAAGATCCGAAAGAGTGTGTAAATATAAACATATTTCAGTTAAGTGAAAGTTCTGCGATAAATTCAGCACGGAACCAAAATCGCTATTATTTTTTATTTACGTGGAGGGGGTGGCTCAGTGCTTGACTAGAGATGGAGGGGTGGCTGGTTTGAGCCTGACCAGACGCACCGCTTTTCTGAAGGTACGTCAAATTAATATATGTTTTTGTATGTATGTGAAGATTTCTCACAAGGTATACTCTGTAAAATATGTGAAAATTAACACCGTGGCTCACCTAGGGGTTTTCTTTATAGCTCTTAAGTAAAGAATCCTTCTTTCATCACAGTATGATAGTTGATTTGATGGTTCCTTTTCTCGTCTTCTTTTAAAAGTAGTTAGGCTAGGTTACATCATGATCATTGGCAGTTCAGCTGCACCTAATTTTTACAGTACACTGACGAGAAATATCAAGGCCCTGACCAAAAGTTATGACCAACCTAAAAGATGATTAGAGCAACTATAATTAATCTATTTTCAAAAGAAGGTCAAGATTAATGTCATATATTTTTCTATATGTTTACGTCCCTAACTAGAGAACTAAGCTGACTCATCTGAGCATTAACTGCTCATAAATTTAGATTTCCCTTGCCTTTAAACTCTCAGATGTTGTATTTATCCTAAAATGAGCAGGATAAAAATGCGTAGTTGAGTGGAGCCTGAAAAAAAAGGTTTATAACCTTGAAGCCAGATTGGCAATATACAATTTAAGTCCACTAGGCTGACCTCTTGGTCTCTTGTATGTGATGTTTTCCTGTGTTTTTCACTTTCTCATATTATGTCCTGGCTCAGGTGTGGGAGTGCCAACTTGATTGTTTCTATTCCTGATCTTTGCCTGCTTTCTTACCTTCAGCACTTTTTAACTCGATTAATTTATGGTTTCTTCGCGTTGTTTTGTAAATTGTATGTTTGTTTTGCAAATCTAATTTTAAATAATGCTTTAAGTGCGTTACCCAAGATCAATATCTTTGCACTTTATTCATATACTTTTAAGCACTCGACAAACATTATTTCAGCATCGTTATTGCAAATGTACGCCACAACCGATAAAAAATGGAGATCGGAGTCTGAAGCTGTAAAGGTTAACCTGTGCATGACTTAAGATTGATTACAGAAAAATTGAGTGCCTGAAAACCGAAGGGAATATGAAAATAAAAATAATTCGTACATCGTACAATTTCCCTGCAAATGTAACAATGTAGTAGAAACTTAATTAAGATAGACTACAGTATCTCATCTCAAATGCAAAAGGTCAGTTAGAATATTAAACAAAGAATATCTATCGATAAGGCGTATTTTTTCCCTAGTTGATATGATTAATAACATCAAATTTTTAAATTGCCCTAATGTTTTTGAAATTGGTGTAGTTTGGCAGTGAAATATGCATAGAAGGCAACAAAATACGCTTCAAAGCGATTCACCATTTACAATACCGTGAAAACGTGCACTTTCTACACCCACCCCTCATTTTACGTCTTTATACTGGGTGCCGTTTAGGCCAAACTTTGAGTAAATGCATTGCTAGTTTTAAAAAAGTAAAAGTGCTAAAATGTTAAGGGTAGGAGTGCCCTTCATTTCCTAAACCTTACCGTATTCCTTCTGCGCATGCGTACGAAATGCACCAAAAAGTGTGGCGTTTGTCATTGGAAAAATGAAACTGGTGTCTTTCAGTTTGTTTTTAGATGCTTTACCCCCCTAGACCCAAGATGCCCTTTACATATGTTGTAAATGTTTATAGCGACATGTCGTTGTCCAAAGGGCATCTTGGGTCTAGGGGGGCAAAGCATCTAAAAATAAACTGAAAGACACCAGTTTTATATTTCCAATGACAAATGCCACAATTTTGGGTGTATTTCGTACGCATGCGCAGAAGGAATACGGTAAGTTTTAGGAAATGAAGAGCACTCCTACCCTTAACATTTAGCACTTTTACTTTTTTAAAACTAGCAATGTATTTACTCAAAATTTGGCCTAAACGGCACCCAGTATAAAGACTTAAAAAGAGGGGTGGGAGTAGAAAGTGCACGTTTTCACGGCATTGTAAATGGTGAATCGCTTTGAAACGTATTTTGCTGTCTACTATGCATATTTTACTGCTAAACTACACCAAACTCAAAAACATTTGGGCAATTTGAAAATTTGATGTTTGTAATCATGTCAACTAGGGAAAATATACGCCTTATCGCTAGATGTTCTTTAAACACTGTATGCTGATGTCTCGCAGATTCGTGGATGTTAAATTTCGAACGTAGCGCATGCGCATTTAGGGTGTAGTGTCAGCAAGGAATATTTTTTTCAAACTAAACATAAACATGTAAAATATCAACTAACAAACTCGAAAGTTTTCCAACTCGTTCAACATTGTAAACAATTTACCTAAAATAGATCATCATGCCTGGTCCGAGTCATCTAGAAGCTACTCAATGGATTCATGGATTTTGATTTGTCTATACTAAATAGAGGCTCCATAGAGGGAATATTTTTTTTCTATACCCCAGCAAAAAGTTAATGCACTTATCTATCTGGTTTAGTGTTAAGATGGATTTTTTATGCATGCTGTTTCAAAATTCACAGGAAATCATTAACCTACCATCATTTCAGTTACACCAACGATTTTTAAACATCACAAAATTGACTGACTCAAAATATCAACTTATGCTAAAATAACTTGCGAAATTATAACATATGTGCACTTTAGGGCGATTAGAATTTATTGGTGACAGTCTGGACAGAGGAAAATGTCATTTCTCCTCACCACAACAACACATGACTCTGACATCCATAATAAACCATCATTCATATTAATTGGATTTTGATTGAAAGTGACTTGGCATGGTCTCAAGTTTTTACAAAAGTATACTTGTCTAGAGAGGTCTGTAAAATCTTGATGAGGTCACATGATCTTGCAAGATGTCTGAAATTTGACAGACGAGCTGAAATTGCACTGGACAAATTGTAACTAAAGAATTTTCTCGTGTGCCAGTAAGAGTGTTAATGTTAAATACAATGTACCATTTGTTTCACAAGTTTACATAATATTTAGCAAGATTTAATCAAGTTTATACCCATTTTTCCTCATTGTTGATGCCGATGATTTTCTTCTTGCTTTTGAAACGAACTGTACCGAATTCCGACACGCGCTATTTCCGCGCGAGCGTGATTTATGTATCCACGAATCCAATGGTAATATACGAACTTATGAGAATCAGGATGGAATGTCTCTGTGTCTTATAGAAGGACAAGATTTCTGCTCCTGTTTAGTGGTCTCGTGTTGATTTTCCTTCAGCGCAGCAGTAAGCCTTTGTTTATCTTCTGTTTGGTCAGCGAGTGCTTGACGTTTCTGTCTTCGTGTATACCATAGACCAACCATGGCGATAGCTGTGGAAAATGAGCTGAAAATGTTGTTGCAAAATCATTAAGCAATTTTGTATTTTTCATGAGAATTTAAACATCTAGCATAAAGGGGACCAGTGACGATCAAAGTGTTTCCTGATTATACAACGCATGTGAGCATGAAGTGTTGCATACTCTATGCAAGCTTGAACCTTCGCTCGCCGTGTTTACAACATATCAGCTTATGATGTCACATTGCCATGTTTCCAATGACGTCATATGAACGCACTAGGATGTAGCCTTATTATATCCAATGGTCGGTCACACTCTTTTTCTCTTTCAAACATAGAAGGACATGGAAAGTTTTAATATTTTTACAAAGAGAAATTTCTGACCATGAAACGCAACTTGGAAATGTTTTGCGAGATAAAAGAAATAACGCCTACAAATCAAATAGTGAAAATGCATTGAATAACGTCAAATAGGTAGAGCGGTTAGGTTATTAGTGAACTATAGGTAGTTAGTGAACCATTTCTGTATTTCAATTTCTAATGCATAGAAGCTTATTGTTTGACATTTTAAATGTTCACTATAATGTGTTGTTTAGTTTCTGGGGTGTGGTACTTCCATATTCACTGTGTAAGATCTATAAAAGAGTTATTTTTTTCATGTCAATAAATGTGACGATTCTTAACCATGGTATTAAGAAAACAGAAATTTGATACTAATGGTCATCGCCTTATGTGCAGAGTATTTGCTATGTTTTTTTTTTTTTATATAAAATCCGGTATCCAATTGAATAATTAACCCAAAACGCTTCTGTACTGGTACCTGGCGGTGTTTGATTATTGTATAGAAAGGGTTCACTAATATCCAACGAAAATTTTCACGGAGGATATTTAGTGAACCAAGTAACATGAGCACTGATTATCGTGTACCTTCGCAAGTTAGCAAAGACTAGTTTTATGAAAGAAGCTAAAAGAAAAATCAACATGTATACCTCCGGGGTATACCTCCTCTGAATGACAAATAGGGAATGTTTTATAATGTCTGTTTGGCGATAAATGCCTGAGAATTTCCTCTTGTTTGGCTTGTTTATGAATATACTAGGCAATGTTAGTATCTACTATTATACTTTCACTGAGACAGACGATTTTGTACCATGTTCCAAAATGTGTCCATATTGAACATTAAAATCTAAAACTGGTGCATAGAAGAGTAAAGTAGTACTTAAACACGGAGATGGAACACATATTTTGTGACGTCATTGTACCGAAATTGTGGCAGCAGCCATATCGATGCTTGTATTCACTCTGATGATAGTTGTATAAGTAAGAATGCTCTGTATGCGCTGAAATCTGGTAAAAGCAAACACTTCGACACAAACCATACTTCTCATATTGCTAGTCTCTATGTGGAAGCAGATAGACCATCAATATACTCAGGAAGAGAGAAACTCTTTGCAATATGCTATAAGACTTGCTGCTAACCAATCAAATCCTGCTCATGAAGTTACATTTCCCACAAAAATATGTTGATTAATATGAACAGAAACCTAAAGCTATTAAATCATTTGGCACCACTCTTAAAATCTGCCAATATAAAACCACAAAATGTTGAAAAACATTTTACACTAAATATATTCCAGCCTGGTGTATGAAACCACCTGAAATACTTTTTGATTTACACTCTGGGAAAAATCTGAATCAAATCCACACATATTAAAAGATGATTTCAGAAGGCTGCAAAGTCGTTATAAGAATAACCAACAAATTTATACTGATGGGTCAAAGGAAGACTGAAAGATTGGTTGTGCTGTTATATCAGACAACCGTATTAATAAACAACATGTACCTGAAGATTCTCAATTTTCACTGCTGAAGCCAAAGCAGTTGACCTAGCTTTAGATTTCATTAGAACTTGTGACACTTACAATAAATTCATTATATTTTCTGACTCACTTTCAGTATTGTAAAGCTATGAAGTATGAACCACACCAGTTCAAAGAATCCTCAGATTCAGAAACTTTTAAAAAAATGTCATGAGCTTTTAGAAAATAAAGAAATTGTTCTTTTTGATTCATGTAGGCATTATAAGGAATGAGATGGTAGATCAGCAAGCAAATACATCGCTTTCATTAGAACCAACTTCTTTTTTATATTCCATTTTCTAATTTTAAACCATCTATGAATAGATATATCTTGGAAGAATGGCAAACTTTATGGAATAACAACATTGGAAATAAACTACTTGAGATAAAACCAAGAATGGGTGACTATCAATCATTGTTCGAAACATTAGAAAAGAAGTTGTTTGGCTCGACTCTGCTTGGGTCATACAAGAGTCACTCATTCATATTTACTACTAGGTGAAGAGCAGCTACAGTGTGTTGGTTGCGATGCACCATTCACTGTACGTCACTTCCTTTTGGAATGTGGCGATTTCGCACAAGTGAGATATAATTGCTTCCATGTTAAAACATGAAACAGTTATTTCAAGATATACATATAAATAGTATCATGACATTTTAAAAGAAATAATTTTTTTAACAAAATCTAATCGCTATTTATTAAAATTGTAATTTGTTTTTACCTATAATGCCCTATAGATAGATAGGTAGGATCTTTGAGTCTTCAAAGGTTGGTTGTGCTGCTATATCAGACAACCATAGTAATATGCAACGTATACCTGACGATTCATCAATTTTCACTGCTGAAGCCAAAGCAGTTGATCTAGCTTTAGATTTCATTAGCACTTGTGATGCAAACAATAAATTTATTATATTTTCTGACTCGCTCTCTGTATTGAAAGCAATGAACCATACCAGTTCAAAGAATCCACAGATTCAGAAACTTTTAGAAAAATGTCATGAGCTTTTAACTTATAAAGAAATTGTTCTCTGTTGGATTCCTAGTCATATTGGTATCCAAGGGAATGAGATGGTAGATAAGCAAGCAAAAACATCGCTTTCATTAGAACCAACTTCTTTTAAAATTCCATTTTCCAATTTTAAGTCCTCTATCAATAAATATATCTTGGAAGAATGGCAATCTTCATGGAATAACAGCATTGGTTGACATCAAACCAACTATTGGTGAATATCAATCGGTTGTTCGAAACATTAGAAGAGAAGAAGTAGTATTGGCTCGACTCCGCTTAGGTCATACAAGAGTCACTCATTCATACTTACTACAAGGTGAAGAGCATCCTCAATGTGTTGGTTGCGACGCACCTTTCACTGTACGTCACTTCCTTTTGGAATGTGGCGATTTTGCACAAGTAAGAAATAATTGCTTCCATGTTAATAACATGAAAGAATTATTTCAAGATATACATATTGATAGTATTATGACATTTTTAAGACAAATAAATCTTTTTAACAAAATCTAATTGCTGTTTTTAAAATCATGTTTTGTTTTACATTTGTATCAGACCATAATACAGATTATATTATGTTGTATTCTGTTCAGTTAAAGAACATGTACAGTTATCTGAATAGCTCTTTGAAACTGTCAGATATTGTACGTGGTCTCTCCTGTCAACAATCGTATTGCAACTTATTATCATAAAACAAACTCATCATCACCATTCCTTTTATTTTATCTTATAAATTTTTAACTTTTTCCATCCTCATCATGTTTAGTTAATACCGTCTGACGCTAATGACCCACAAGGGTTGATGCGTCGTTAAACACCAAACCAAACCAAAAACCAAAGATAGGTAGGATCGTTTATCGCTATATTCTGTTCAGTCAAAGAACATGTGCAGTCGTCTGGAATAGCTCTTTGAAACTGAAGATATTGTACATGATCTTTCCTGTCAACAATTATACAGCAACTCGAATCCCTTTAAAATTCATTATTACCATCCATTTTTTTTTATTACAAATCTTACTTTTTCCATCCAAATCAAATTTAGTTTAATATCATCTGACGCTAATGATACTATCAATATGTATATCTTGAAATAATAACATGAAAGAATTATTTCAAGATATACATATTGATAGTATTATGACATTTTAAGACAAATAAATCTTTTTAACAAAATCTAATTGCTACTTTTAAAATCATGTTTTGTTTTACATTTGTATCAGACCATAATACAGATTTTTTAATGTTGTATTCTATTCAGTTAAAGAACATGTGCAGTCGTCTGGAATACCTCTTTGAAACTGAAGATATTGTACATGATCTTTCCTGTCAACAATTGTACAGCAACTCGAATCCCTTTAAAATTCATTATTACCATCCATTTTTTTTTTATTACAAATCTTACTTTTTCCATCCAAATCAAATTTAGTTTAATATCATCTGACGCTAATGATACTATCAATATGTATATCTTGAAATAATAACATGAAAGAATTATTTCAAGATATACATATTGATAGTATTATGACATTTTAAGACAAATAAATCTTTTTAACAAAATCTAATTGCTACTTTTAACATCATGTTTTGTTTTACATTTGTATCAGACAATAATACAGATTTTTTAATGTTGTATTCTATTCAGTTAAAGAACATGCGCAGTCGTCTGGAATAGCTCTTTGAAACTGAAGATATTGTACATGATCTTTCCTGTCAACAATTGTACAGCAACTCGAATCCCTTTAAAATTCATTATTACCATCCATTTTTTTTTTTTTTACAAATCTTACTTTTTCCATCCAAATCAAATTTAGTTTAATATCATCTGACGCTAATGATACTATCAATATGTATATCTTGAAATAATAACATGAAAGAATTATTTCAAGATATACATATTGATAGTATTATGACATTTTTAAGACAAATAAATCTTTTTAACAAAATCTAATTGCTGTTTTTAAAATCATGTTTTGTTTTACATTTGTATCAGACCATAATGCAGATTTTTTAATGTTGTATTCTATTCAGTTAAAGAACATGTAAAGTTATCTGAATAGCTCTTTGAAACTGTCTGATATTGTACGTGGTCTTTCCTGTCAACAATCGTATTGCAACTAATTACCATTATACAAACTCATCATCATCTTTCCTTTTATTTTATCTTATAAATTTTTACTTTTTCCATCTTCATCATGTTTAGTTTAATACCGTCTGACGCTAATGACCCACAAGGGTTTATGCGTCGTTAAAAACCAAACAAACAAAATGACGCACAAGGGTTGATGCGTCGTTAAGAACCAAGCAAACCATACCATTTTGACAGTTTGCACTATGACCTAGTTAAGAACTTGTGCCAAAGTATAACTAAAGGTAAACGAGCGGCATGTGTCCCTCATGATGGCTTCTACCAAAAGTGCACAAACAGTTTGCTAGGCTCAATACAGGTTGCCAGAGCTCTAGATGAGAAATATCTTTAAATTACGTCTTCTCCAGAAACACTGGTCCAAATTTAAAATAATTTCACAGAAGTGTTTTTCATGATGCGCTCTACCAAAATTGCACAAATGGTTTGCTCTGCCAAAAAAGGGATTGGCTGAGCTCTAGTTAAGAAATATATTCAAATAAAATCTGGTCCAAAGTCAAACAATTTCACAGAAATGGTCCTCATGTTGCCTTCTACTAAAATTGATCAGAAGGTTCAGCTTGGCTGAACAACACGGCTACCAGAGATAAAAAAAAAATATCTTTTAAATCATATCTTATCTCCTTAGCCGGTAGCTAAAAAAAAATATCTTTTAAATCATATCTTATCTCCTTAGCCACAGGCCAATACATCATCTACTCATGTGCCAGGACTCAGGTGAGCGGCCCAGGGCCCTCTTGTTATAGTTTTATGCTGACAAATAATTTAAGCAATACGCTGCTCCAAATGCATGTGTTTTTTGTTATCACACTCGCGGGGAACACCTGTTCAAATTGATTTATTCTTTGTAAATTTCATGCAATTGTACATATTTAAGAGAGATGACATATATAGGTTAATGAATACGGGTAGCGTTTACTCTAGGCGCTTAAATAAAAATTTGTACAAAGGCGTAAAAATCTAAGGTGTACACCATATGGCTATTCTACTCTTCTGTCTCGAAAGTTAGCGCCTGGTACCTTAAGTAATGTTCCCCTTGCAGAGACACTGAAAGATAGGTAGCCTTGCCTATCAAAAAGGGCCAGCAAACAGTTTCTTACTTTTACAGAAGAAAATCATACATATTTTATCCGACTTTTAGCTAGTCTAGAGTACAGTAAGCAGAATGGAATTTCCTACTTATATCAATTATATCAGTCCATTTCCGTTTAAGGATTTTCCGTCTTTCAATTCAAAGTTTATTAGAACATTCTGGGAGCAGACAGTTGAGTCAATCAGACGCTGTGTTAAGTGGCATCTGGTCTGGGTTTGCAATGTTTGTATATGTCGCACAAAAAGAACGCCAGAATTATATGGGTTAATTGGAGAAGATATCTCGTTGTTTGAAATGCATTGAGTAATTCCGCCGGGTACCTTTTTATGCAAGGTTTGTTGATTACATTTGCAATTTAATTTGTCCTCTTTACAAAATGCATCGTCGTTAGTTCAGAAAGTAATAACATTTAAGGTATTTGCAACATTTAAAATTCATTAAGTGCAATATGTATTGCATTATTTAGAAATCACATCCGACCTCAAAGCATTCGTAACATGGTTAATTAAACAAGCATAAAGACCGTTAGATGCTAAATTCTGAGACTCGTGAACAGTTTTATGATTTTGCGAATACAGTAAAACCTGTGTAAAACGGCCACTCTAAAAATACCAAAAATTGGTTTTCAGTGCCAATTACCGCTTAATGCAGGTTAAAAGTATTGCAGAATGCTCCCCTTTTGACCTCCATTTAGCCATCTTTTGCCATTAAGATCTTTTTGTTCGTCGGAGGGATATAGTTTTGGTGGCATCCGTCCACACTTTTTGTCCGTCCGGAACCATATCCCAGTACCTATTGGTCAGATTTGATACATTCTTGGTACAAATGATTAGTACCATAACTCTCGATATCCTATAAGTATGGTCAAAATCGACCCCTTAACACTTGAGTTATTGCCCTTGTTTTGATATAGGCAATTATAAGGCAAACCTATGTTAGCTTTTTTGTGTGATGATCTTCACATTTCATCAAAGCTACTATATTTAACAACTTCTCAATATAGACCATACTTGCCAAGTGCCTGTACATAAGCATGTTTACCCCACCCCCTTTGACCCCACCTAAGGGATCAAAGGTCAAATATTTTAATTTCGCAATAACTAAGGTTATTGTGAATATTTTTTGCTGAAATTTTGCATGCAGGCAGAGCAGCAATAGATGTGAAACATATCAAACAGGATTTTAGTTTGAAGGCCTGGGTTCGAGTCCGTTGGGTGGACTTAAGGGGTGGGGCCCAGGCCAAAACTAAACTTTTTCAGAATATGGTCATGTTGCATATCAAATTAAAGCTGACGACACTGGCAGCAAATATTTTATATTTATAGAAATATAATAGGAAATATTTTGCCCACAGACACACCCTTGTTTTGTCTATTTCCGAGTTGCCGTTTTACACAGGTTTTATTTTACTAAAAATAGTAAGCGAGGATGATCAGGAAATACCACGATCACAAACTGCAGACAAACCCGTGGCATCGTGAGGACAAGCCACACAACAATCACGAGACACCAGAAAAACAAATAAAGCTCTCTCCTCCACACCGAGATGATTACAAAACTAGAATGGACACAAAGTAACGCACAAACAAACCCGAACAATTACAGAATCCCAAAATGGGAGTAACAATCAACAACAAATCAACAACAGCAGAATCGCCGCCTTAGAACAGACAGCAGCCAAAGCCACTAGGGGAATTAAATGCATTTTACTGGCACCAAATCTTCGCCCTAGATTCTGCTGTTGTTGAAGCACAAACATGTTAAGCTCGCTTGGAGGATTCCTAACTATTGCAATTTATCATCGTAGAGAAATAATATAATCAAATTAACGCACTAATATTGAATGTCTGAGTCGCCACTGCTTACAAGAGCAAGAATTACCATAACTAATACACAAACTACCGCTCATTTGAGCCCCAGCATAAGATTTCCAACACTGTGGTATGTGCGACCAGCAAAGTCTCAGATCAGCATGCGCATACGCACAGTCTGATCAGAGCCTTTGCTAGTCACTTGAATATTCTATGAGCGTTGTGCTACTGACTGAGCATCATTTGGAGGTTCTTAGCTTAAAAGGAGCTGCACAGGCTCGTCTGAGTCTACACTTGTCAAAATGCCACATTGTTGGAAATCACATGTCCCAGCTCAATTGTCTACAGCTTGTTTTAGACGAGATGTGTTTAGACAATTTAGTGTCCTTCTACCACTGAATAAGTGGGCCATTCAGATTCGTTGCATATGGAGAATAAATCCTGGCTCATAGGTCCAATTAAACAATTATTTTTAATGTAAAATTGTGATCACTTTTCCCAATCCATCTGTGTAAACATGTGTGTTGTGGGTGCTCAAATGAACCGAATAGAGTATCTGAACTATATGATTTTGGTAAGAAATAAGTTTTTTTTTTCAATTATGCACTCTTATCTTGGGGCATACCTGATCAATAAATAATTTACCTGGAAGAAATTCCATTGTTAACCACACACTTGGTTTTAAAATTGTTGGAGACCCACCACCATATGGATCATTTTCAAGAATCTTGCAGACTACGATCACTTTCAAGAATCTTACAGATTGCAAATCTCTCGTTCTTATATGTCCCCAAACGCGTGTCCCGCCATCTGCATGTGACAATTGAAACATTTTTGTCTGTAAAAAGTACAAAACTCTCTAGCCGCTCATTCCATCTTAAATGAGCACACATTCTAGAAACTGTAGATGGATTCGCCGATGTAGTGGGGTTAATGAAGTTGCTAAAACAGGTCTTCTAGCACTAACACAATGACCATAGAGCCTGTTGCGTATTGTCTGGACACTAACGTTTACACCTCACACATTTAAAAGTCTTTGGCAAGTTTTGGAACAACGTAACATACGACTACATAACAACGCAAGGCCAACCTTAAAAATATTTCTTTCCCCTTACCTGGTATGGGTCGGTCAGTCAGAAACTTATTTTTTTAACTAAAAATTTCAAAATGGATACCCATTAAACTTAATTTTATACAGTAAAACCTGTCGTAAGAGGCCACTCAAAAAAGACATCGCATAATGCAGGTCAAAAGTATTGCTAGGAGCATTCTGCAATACTTTCGATCTGCTTTAGCGCCCTTTTGTCTTAACGACCTTTGCATATATCTTTGAGTGGCTGTTTTAGGCAGGTTTTAATGTATAGTCCTACTATAGGCAATGAAATTAAATACACAAACAATTTGCTAAGATAACACTGTTTACATTGGACAATTCTCTCGGTTGCAATGAAATTTAAAAAAAAAATCTTGACTGAAAATTGATTTTTTTTAGAAGGGCCTTATTTCAGGGTCGGTCAGGTAAGGGAAAACAAATAAAATTTTAATTTAGGCCTAATGATCATATGCTGCAGTGGTTGCACGTGTTTGCCCCTTACTATGCCTTTCTTAAAAAATACCCCCATTTACATGTGTCGAAGTCACTTTGTAAAACGCCAAAATTTCTAGGCACATCAATCTGACATCTCAATCCATACGACCAACTGACTGCTTACCAGCACTGATTGTCCATTAGATTAATGTTTGCATATTCTTCTGTCATTTGTTTTTCACCTTTTTTTCAAAAATGCTGTCATCTTTGCTCGAATGCGGAGGTCCTCGAGTAACTCCAGTGAGTCAGGGAAGCCTCGTTCCACATTAAAAACATCATCCTGTCGTTCCACAATTAAAACATCATCCCGGTTGACCCACTCTTTTATTTTATCTTCGTTGCTCTTCAGCATTTGATTAAGTATTGAAGCGTCATGGTGTCTGGAATCAGCTAAATGGGGTCATAAAACAGTGACAAAATAAACCACTTCTTGTTACCATCACCATTGGCGACCTTTATGAAGGCTGTAAGAGCGTCTCTGAAACTGAAAATTGTTACTTTTCTGTATGTATATATGTACGTTCCATGGAGTACTAAGATTGCTTGATAGCTAGATATATCTTCAAAAATTGTTTGTGTCAGTCGTCCTGTGTGATCGCTGATGATTGTTTCTCTGGAGATGTGTTGAATCCAAGATGATGTGGTACAAATGTAGCATCAAGATTTTACGTACACTGAATACGGCTCTCCTTATAATATATTTAGAAATATTTAATGGGGTTGACAGCAGTCTGTTGGACATGCTAGTCTTCAATTTCATTAGAAAAATTGCAAGTGAGGTCCTAGCTGATCTTGATGGGGTGTTTCTGATGGAGTTAACATAATAAGTTAAGTCCTCAAACTTGTCTTTACTTAAACCCATGAAAATTTTGTAATCAGAATCATCTAAAGAATGTGGGTTATCAAATTATCAAAACCTATCCTAGTAGACGATACTTTGCGCCAAAAGTAGATCTGACGAAATGAGAGAACGGTTCGATCTCGTATGATACCATAGACGTAAAATCCATAGGCTATTGCACAACATTCCCCGGTTTCGTCACTTTTAAGCTCTACCAATCTGAGCAACTGTGATTTGGATGGGCCGTTTGAGCTGGCATGTTGGACTACATCTTAAGCCCCAGTTACACTGTCACGATTCTGGCCTCGATTCATCCCGATTTTAAACAGATGGTAAAATCGGGATGAGTCGTGATGGAAAAAAAGAAATTCCAGCATCACTACGATGTCTCACGATGCTCCCACGGGGTGTGCACGATAAATCTACGAATCCACTACGACTCCTGACTGCAGCGCTAGGATTCACCACATTGTAGCTACGAATTCTCACGATGCCTCCACGATTCGATACGGTGCTAGTACGATTCAAGCCGGTAGTGCTGCTACGGTAGTGTCACGACCTCCCACGAATGTGCACGATTTAGTGGTTGTCATGCGACAGTTTGCCAAATTATGACACCAAATATCATTATCTCTTCAACCTTTGACAAAGTCAGTCATGCCGTCAACAATAAAAGCTGCAGCAAAATCAAAACAGTCACCGGACTCACCGCTCAGGTGGTACTCATATTTTTTCTTCATGCGTAGGCTTGGCCCCAGCATCTACCGCTCACCCCCAAAAAATAGCAGGAATTTCAAGCACCCAAAAAATATAAGAAATTTTAGCAACCCCCAAAAGTATCCCCCATTTTGTACCTTGACCCTAAGAAAAGACCCTAAAATGCATAGAAATGACCCCTAAATTTCAATTTTGTGATGATCCACGAAAAATATCCACAATATATACATACCCCAAAAATATTCATTTTTCTGAAAACCCATAAAAGTATTGAAATTCAAAATTTTGAACCCCTAAAAATGGCCCAAGCCTACGTGTGTATGAAAATATGAGAGTACCCCCTGGCTAGGCTGAGTCCTGTCCCAAGTCCAGTGTCATGTTCAGTTGTATCAGATGACGTCCAGTTCAAGCTGCAAAGGAGTTCTAGCGATAAGGCGTATATTTTCCCTAGTTGACATGATTACAAAACCTAAATTTTGAAATTGCCCTAATGTTTTTAAAATTGGTCTGTTCCGGTAGTAAAATTTACATAGAAAGCATCAAAATAGGTTTCACAGCGATTCATCGTTTACAAAACCGTTAAAACTTGCGCCTTCTACTCCCACCCCTCATTTTACGTCTTTAGACTGGGTGCCGTTTAGACGAGAGTTTTAGTAAATCCTTTGCAGGTTTTCAAAAAGTAAAAGTGCTTAAATATTAAGGATATAAGTATCCTTCATTTTCGAAACTTTGCGGTTTTCCTTCTGCGCATGCGTACGAAATATACTTAAAATTGTGACGTTTGTCATTGAAAAGATGAAACTGGCGTCTTTCAGTTTGTTTTTAGATGCTTTGCCCCCCTAGACCCAAGATGCCCTTTGGACAATTAAATGTCGCTATACAAATACATAACATATGTAAAGGGCGTCTTGGGTCTAGGGGGGCAAAGGGGTTGTATAAGCGAAAGAAGACATCAAATATCTGACAAAAAATAGACCACTTTGCAAGATGGTCGTTTTTATTGTACATCAACTGTATAAATAGTTTTACTGTACATAGCGGGATAGGACGATTGGTTCCCTTGTTTAACGGTTTAGTTCCCATATATGTTACTGAATAACAAGTACAGTTGATGATCGAAATAAATTCCCATTCAATAAGAAGTAGAGTTATTACATGCACTAAGGAAATCCCGTTTTAAATATACAAATTCGGGGGCAATGGTGCATCGACGGCCCGTCTATATATATTTGTTTAATGTGCCTAGCTTCTCCAGTCGTCATTTCAACAAAATAAAACGAACGTCTCGTTTAGGGAGATTGCTCGCCTTATCGCTAGAAATTCTTAGCAATTTGAAGTCTCCTGACAATATCCATGATGCGCTTCACTAAAATTCAATTTTTTAAAATGATTTTCAGCAATGAAATCTCTGTATTTATACCAGAATCTTGTGTTAGTGATAACCCGATTCGCCACGAATGATCACGAATACTCCCACGGTACCACTAGGAATGATCCCAATCCCGCTACAGTAGAGGTACGATTTAAGCCACGTCCACAATCAAACACAATTCACCCCGACGAGTTTAAACTTGTTATAGCCTTGTCGTGGAGGTTCCTGAATCACCAGGATTAATCACGAATCACCATGGTACTACTAGGACTCGTGCAGATGTCTATACGGTGCTGCTACGACTCATGCCGATGCATCACGACTTGATAAATCGGGGTGAATCGTAGCTCTGATGTGGCCAAAATCGTGAATGTGTAACAGGGGCTTTACAAGTAATGAACTATTTTATAGTTCGAAATCAGCTTTACATTAACATGATTACTTCATGTACTTTCTAGTTTTGCAATCATCTTAACGAGGACGAGAGAGCAGGTGGCTTTGTTTTAATTTTCCTTCCTGATGTTTTGTGACTGTAAGTGTTCTGTGGCTCTTCCTCACTAAAATAAAATATTTCAACGACTGTCTCTCTTCATGGTGAACTAGTGATTCAATGGTCTGATCTTGCCATGCCTTGTTAGTACATGCAGCTACAAAAAATGTATCGCCAAGTTACTACATTTATCCATTGCTGTTTGTGATCTTAATGATCTTTGACGGACATGATGATGGTTAACTATTCAATGTCTAATAACTGCTTTGTCTTTCGCAAGATGCTTGGCTAGAGAGACATTGGAGTATCTGTAAGGCTCAACATACTCACAGAAACTGGATAGTAGCTAGAGGGATGAGTAAAGATAGTTGATGTCCATCTTGTGGTACATTTAAGGGATTCTTTGGATGAGAGTCCAAAATCACGTGCATATTCTAAGAGAGAAAGTTGATTTTCTAATCCTAGAGACAGCATCGAAATTCTCATTCTGAGTAGTAAGAAGTGATTGCATCTTTGTCCCAAGAATTTGTATCACTGAGTCAAAATATAATTATACTATACATTTGATGAACCCCTAATTGATTTTGATGGAAACGTTTTAATCACTGTCTAGAAGCAGGAAATACAACTGCGGCTAGATCATAAGGCAGATTACTGTAAAAAGCGAGTGGAAAAAATTCTTTTTTTTTTTTATCGAATTCGCTTTCAATTTTTTGATTTTTTTTTGCGCAAAAAAATCGCTATTCATACATTTTGACCAAATTCGCTAATCACTAGCAACGCTCATTCCTTTTTTTGGTAAAAATTGTCCTAAAATCACTTATCATTAAAGTTTAGGGCCATAATTGGCTAATCAATAAACCCTGTTGACACCCTCATATATTGTTAGTCTTCTGTCTCCGTTGAAAACTTGGTGTCACTGATCTAGATTATACTGAATTGTGCTGATCTATCTATATTTTCTTGATTTTTACTGACTAGATTTTATTGAACATCGATCTAATAACATAAGAGTTACATAAAGAGAAAAGACGTAATATAAAGAAGATATTCAAATTTTGGAATGAATATGCCATTTATTTCATCGAGTGAAGCGAAACATGCATATTTTGTGAATGGCGAATAGATAAAAAAAACTAGAGTAGAAGTGAAAATTTCAGCAAATCCTGACAAATTAATTACCAAAATTTTCCTTGCTATCTAACTAAGAATATGAAGAATTTCTAGCGATAAGGCGAGCAATCTCCCTAAACGAGACATTCGTTTTATTTTGTTGAAATAACGACCGGAGAAACTAAGCAAATTCAACAAATATATATAGACGAGCCGTCGATGCACCATTGCCCCCAATCAAGTTGTATATTTAAAATGGGGGTTCCTTCATGCATGTAATAACTCTACTTCTTATTGAATGAGAATTTATTTTGATCATCAACTGTGCTTGTTATTCAGTAACATATATGGGAACTAGACCGTTAAACAGGGAACCACGCTATGTACAGTAAAACTATTTATACAGTTGATGTACAATAAAAAATGACCATCTTGCAAAGTGGTCTATTTTTGTCAGATATTTAATGTCTTCTTTCGCGTATACAATCCCTTTCCCCCCTAGACCCAAGACGCCATTTACATATGTTATATATTTGTATAGCGACATTTAATTGTCCAAAGGGCATCTTGGGTCTAGGGGGGGAAAGCATCTAAAAACAAACTGAAAGACACCAGTTTCATCTTTTCAATGACAAACGTCACAATTTTAAGTATATTTCGTACGCATGCGCAGAAGGAATACCGCAAAGTTTTGGAAATGAAGGGCACTTATATCCTTAATATTTTAGCACTTTTACTTTTTGAAAACCTGCAAAGGATTTACTAAAACTATCGTCTAAACGGCACCCAGTCTAAAGACGTTAAAAAAGGGGTGGGAGTAGAAGGCGCATGTTTTCACGGCGTTGTAAATGATGGATCGCTCTGAAACCTATTTTGATGCTTTCTTTGCATATTTTACTACCGAAACAGTCCATTTTTAAAAATATTAGGGCAATTTGAAAATTTAGGTTTTGTAATCATGTCAACTAGGGAAAATCTACGCCTTATCGCTAGAGCTCCTTTCCACACTTTCTGTTTTTGTCCACTATTAAAAAAGTTACAGGCGTTTGCAATTCTGAAGTGGGCTCAAGGAAGTCAATGGAGAAGGCAAAGGACATCCAATTTCATCCGTGAAATACAACTTATATTTTCACAGCTGTGAAATACTTTTTATTTTTTAACGGCTGTGAAATACAGCTTTTTACCTCACCTGAGCCGAAGGCTCATGGGTGAGCAAAAAGTATAACAGTCACTCCCGCGTCTGTGCACAATTTCAAACTGCTTCCTCTCTAAAACCACTGGGCCAATTAACTTCAAATTTCATATGAAGACTTCTTAGGACGCAGGAAAGGAAGTTTGTTCAAATGATCCTGGTCACACGACCAAGGTGGCCGCCACGCCCATATATGGTAAAAACCCTTAAATAATCTTATTCTCCAGAACCAGCAGGCCGATGACCTTGGGACTTTGTATCTAGCATTGGGGTTGTGGGGCCTACCAAGTTTGTTCAAATGATGATCATATGTTGACCTTGACCTACTTACGTCAAGGTCGAATTCGCTTCCGAATGCATTTAAACAGGATAATTCCTGAAAAGTTGATTTTTTTTTGAAAACTGTGGAAGCCTTAGTCATTATTCTTACTTGATATGTTTAAGCTAATGAGACAATGGCTATAGATAAGTTCATAAGGTCAAGGTTGACCTTTCAGCTAAGGTCGCTTATATTAGAGTCCCATCAATATATTAAAACATAGTTCTCTAGAACCAGAAGGCCTGTGATATTGGAACTTGGTATGTGGGGCTTACCAAGTTTGTTCAAATAATGATCCTAAATTAAATTTGAACTACTTAATGTCAAGGTCAAATTTTCTTCCTAGCGCATTTGAATGAGATTTTTATTTGTGAAAAGTTGTTTTTTGAATACTGTTGAAGCCAAAGTCATTATTCTCACTTGATATGTTAAACCTAATGAGACAATGGCTATAAATAAGTTTCAAAGATCAACGCCACCACACCCAAATGTCTTATTCTCTGGAACAAAAGGTCAATGGCCTTGGAACTTGGTATGTAGCATTGGGGATGTGGTCTCTACCGGTTTGCACAAATGATGAATCTAGCTTGACATTGACCTACTTTATGGCAAGGTCAAATTTGATGCCTAATGAATTTTAAATGGGAAAATCTTGAAATGTTTATTTTCATATATCTGTTTAAGCCGAAATCATAATTCTTTGGAGAAATGTTTAACCTTATGAGACAGTGGTTTTATATAAGTACCAAATGTCAAGATGACCTGTGACCTTTTATCTAATGCCACTCATTTGGACTGCCACATACCTATCTAAACATTGGTTTCTCAGAAATCACTGGGCTGTCTGAAGGAGTATATATTAGGTTGTTTAGGTCAGTTGACCAAATGGCTGCACCCCCCATATATGGTAAAACAAAATATGGTTTATTAAAAGTCGTAGTTGACCTTGACCTATTTTAACATTATTAAAGAGATCAGGTGAGCGCATCATGACCTTCAGGTCCTCTAGTTAAAATGTGCAATATATTTGAACGCTAATTTCCTGTATTTCATTACTTTGTATATAATTAACATAATATCACTGGGTGCTTGCTTGGTCCTATACTATTTTTTCTTGAAAACAATATGTGCAGTACATTTAGAAAGACGTTTTGATGATTAATGATACTTTTTAGTTTCTATATATCTGCATTACATGGACTGTCTTGATACAAATGAATTGTTTTCATAAAATCAAGAGATGTCAAAATGACGCATGGTTCGTTAAACAAAACTATAATGAATTCAAATTATGTTATTGATTTCTTTCAGCTAATCACAAACATGTCAGTTCTTTTGGTTGAAAGATACTAGATACTCGTTGTAAGCAAACACTAGCCAACTTACCTTGTTTTCGGTTATACAGGTTGTTTTCAGTTACACAGGTTGTCTCAGTTTATTGTTAAAATGAACATACTACAGGCTACTGAATATGCTCGTGGTATTGAATATGTCTTTTTAGTGTTCCTGTCTGAACAGACTGAGTTGATCAAAATAGAACACACTGAGTTGAGCAAAATACTTTTTATGACTGCAAGTTTAGAATTAAAAAAAATAAAAACACAAACAAATAATCAAAATAACTTAATTCTAGTCTTGTCAAAACTAAAATGTGAATTTAACATGGTTTTTAATCTTAAAATGTCTCAACTTAAAGCAATGCATGCATCTCACATAGAGCTTTCTGCCGTGGTTAATAAGTAAGGGACTGTAGCTCTGGAATTACACCTACAGTAAGCTATATACAAAACGTCACCAGTTGTTAAGGTTGCAGAGATATCTGTTTTCACCAATTGGGATCTTAATCTGTCAAGGATAAGGCATCTTATCATACAGGACGACAACCCATTTCCAATTAGATTTTCATCCACTGGTTCTAATGTAATGAGGCATAATCTGTTGTCATTTGGCAAAATAAAATAGCATGCTTGCTATATATGCCAATCATATTTCGTACACTCTGATTCTAGTTAAAATCAAATACGAGTAAGTATAAAATGAAAGTGCCACAATCACAGACTCAACCACAGCACCACAAGCAGGTAGACACAGAACATGGACACCTAAAGAACAACAAATAATAACCAAGAGTAAAGCAATCCTGTCTCTCTTCCTAAGTGTGAAGGTTGCAAAACTAGAAAAGACTTTAAGAATCTGTAATGAGTATAAGAGTAGGATAGAAAAATACGTCCCGAGGATTGCCGTTTGGCATCACCAAGCTTGCCGAGTGATGACAAACGGTGGTCCCGAGGGACTGATTTTTCTATCCTACCCTCACACTAATAATGGATTCTTTTTCTTGCTCACCACTGTTTTTATTAATTTATTTATTTTAAAATAAGCTTCCAGAAGTCCCCCAATAAGCTAAGATCCAGTTTCACATGATGACCGTTACTTGACGTCCTGGGTAAGATATCATGGGTAAGATAAGATTTTTTGTCCCAGGGTAAAATCTCAGATATATTTATCCGGTGTGTAAGAAATTAAGATCTACATCACAAAACAAGCAAATATAAACAATGACCTTACAACATCAAAATTACAAAGAGGATCTAACATGAATGCTCATTTTTTATTAAATTTATTAATCGAGTTGAGAAAAAGAGATAAACTTCGAGGCTTGCTGAGGATTTTATCTATTTTTTGCAACGAGTTTAATAAATTCAACAATACAAGAGCACGAATGTTAGATTCTGTTTATCATATGACATTAAGATTACTTCGAAATCTCATTTCCGCTATAAAACGTTATAATTTGTACGCACCCAGCACCGTTGTTATGGACGTCATAATGTTTCCTGAAAATCCGTAAACCACTAGTGGTTTATGGAATTTAATGATTGGCGTTATTTTACTCCAAGACGCGACGTCATATGAAAAAATCAAGTATCAAACGTGACCTTGGACACCATACCTTGGAAATTTACAAAACACGAGAAAACTTCATACACAAGAGTGCCAAGAGGTCAACCCTTTCCCACCAGGTAATCACAAGGCTGCAAGGAACATACAAGACAGTATAACAAAGACAAACAATTTCTAGAGGGCTTAAATACACTGAAGGACTTTAAATACGCAAAAATAAAACTTATCATTTTTATTTATCATTTTTTGCATCCATGACATTTTCCTTCTTTAAAATATAAAAAAAACGGATGGTAACGTCACTCTGCTTCTATCTGTACCCAAAACCGGTGTTTTTAAAGACACTGGCCACAACCAGCTACGCATCACTGGTTTAATATGTTTTGCACTTGGCGTCCCCACGAATCAATGAAGCAAAAAAAAAAAAATCTTTTCACATGTTGCTTGTAAACATTTTTGTATAAAAACACAGCAGCTTTAGTTTTATAGCTTAAATAATTCGTGCCACGTTTGTCTGAACATGAATGATCTGGCGCAATTGGAATGTTCAAAGCTGGGATGCGTGTTTTTTGCGTTGCCAGGTTTTAATAATTGCCATCAGTCAAGTATATAGCGCATCAGAGATCGTTACCAGACTAGATCGACGCAGGCCTGGTCAACCAAGAATGGCGACCAGCGTTAAGACGGCAACTTACATTGATTGTGTATCGACGAGATTTACACTGACAATATCCGGCCCGGTTGGCTACTGTCAGTGTCAGACTTATAGTAGGACTCAAAGGGCAATTTGTTTCTGATTTTTAATAAAAATACTTTATCACAATAACTTAAAATCATGTCAATTTCTAGACAAATTTCAACTTCAGAATCTGAGGGTATTGCTATTTGATAGACTGTTGCTCTAACATCATTTTGGCATAGAATTTAAAACATGTTTCGCTGACATATTGATGCTCATTTTGCCAAATCTCAATAAAATTGATTACATCAAAAGATAATTAATATTTCGATTTTTGCGTTTTTAAAGTCCTTCAGTGTATGTTTAACAGTACCAACCCCACCTTTAATTCTGATGTGGGTCAAGACACATAGATGCTTGGTTTGCATGTTTTCTTAAGGCAAAGGCATAATGCAATCTAGACGCTTCTTACAAAACAAACCTAGGCATGCGCTATCAAACGTTGTTTAATTATAATGACTAATTCTTTGATGGAAAAATATAAATATATCTGTTTAATATACATTATGTGCTATTTTTGTACAATTTAACATTGACCCTAAACCCCTGCCCTAAACATGTATACAACTCATTCACATAAGCAATATCTTTTCCCTGCATAACTAATGTACCATCTTGTCGTTACAACACCACCACCATCCAGTGATCCCTTTTCATGCCCAGACTCACAGAACTACAATTAAGTTGAAGTTTAATGACGCATCAACCCTTTAGGGTCATTAGCGTCATCAACGTTAGGATTGAGAAGTATTACTGAACATTTAAATACAATAAATTAGCTAAAACATGAACAATTTAATACAATAAACGTATGAGTTAAAATAGAATTAAAATTTTAACAGGGAACACAGTATCTGACAACAACAAAGGGCTTATCAGATGACTATACAGTTCTTCGCTTGGAAAGAAGGAATTTATATGCTGAAAGTAAGCTAAAAATAAACAATCCATTGGAATAAAGTTACAGTTAGTTAAACAGATTAATCTCTGTTAAGAATAAGAAGACATTATCGATAGGTACATCATTAAACAATTGTTTGATTGTATCAACATGAAAATATTTTATTCTTATTTGAGAAAAATCACCACATTCAAGTAGAATATGGCGGACTGTAAAAGGTACTTCACACCCAAAACAATATGGTTGTTCTTCTCGTTTTAAAAGATACAAGTGCGTGATCCTTGTGTGACCAATACGCAGACGAGGAAGCAGAACTTCTTGTCTGACATTTCGTAGTACAGGTTGAGATTGTTCAATCACAGGTTTAATCTTAAAGAGTTTGTTACCAACACTGTTACATGTATTCCATAGTATTTACCGTTTACAATGAGCCTATTGATAAAAGGTTTAATATTTGAATAAGGTAATGGAAAGTTTGTTGGGTGTTAATTAAGTGAATATTTTGCTTTTTGGTCCAAATTTTCATTGCTAGCAATGCAGATGTGACTAGGGATCCAACAGTAATATATTAAATCACATTCTGCTGAAGCATTGTGTTTTCAAGTAGTTTTTTTTTAATTTTGGGATTTTTTGAAGCCGTATGATCTAAAGATTTTAATACCAAAAGGGAGTCTGAAAATAAAACAAAATTTGTTAGAAGTTTCACAATTGGCAATAAGATCTAATGTTAAATAAATAGCTTTAGATTCTGCTGTAAAAAAAACTGAGGGTCCATCTGGAATCCGCATAGTTTCAGAGGTCATCAGATACTACTGGACATCCAACTTTCATATCATCTTTAGAAACATCTGTATAAATGTCCGTGTAATGTGATTTCATTCTAGGAAATTAGATTTCATGAAACTGCAAATACGGCCATCATTTAACACGCCAATATAAGATAACGATTCTTACAAAGAACAGGTGGATAAATTAAAAGACAGATCACTTCACTTGGGATGAGATACACTCTACCGTTTATAGAGCTAAAACAGAGTTGAATAGACTCGTACAAAAGTTCTACAACTGCAGATCTTCTAATATGCACATTTATTATCTACTATGTAATGAAATACAGGAAAATACTGATTAAATATAATGCAAAAATATATATATATAAATATAATAATAAAAAGAAAATTCAATGTTTTTTGTTAAATATGTCTTTTATTTCACTCGTGAAGTGGACAATAATTATATTTCATTTGTGGCTTCGCCACTCATGAAATATAAATATTGTGTACTTCACCAGTGAAATAAAAGTCTTATTTTACAAAAACATTTGAATATCCTCTATTTAGTACTCACCTTTATGGTCATAAACAGCTTGTGTATTTATTGAATGGGGCCCCTTTCTCTCATCAAACGCTGGCTCATCTTCAACAAGAACTATCTTTAAAAAAGATAAACGACGAAGTGACAGATGACACATTTGCTATGAGTAACGTAAGAATTTCAATAAACTTAAAAATAAAATAATGGGGACTGTTTATACTTTGTTATGTCTTCGGTCGGCTAAGCTCGGTAAAGCGTTTGGTTTAAGAAACCTATGCTATTCCAAATTATCTGTAGTGATGTTTCTAGGGTACAGGATTGCTTGAATCTCACAAAACTCGAGTCAGACGAAAAAAGAATATGCCCTGCGCCCGCATCAAATGCTGCATATTTAAAAATATAGTGTCATACATGTCTTGTGCAAAAAATCCAGCTTGGTGTATGAGACCACCTGAAATACTTTTTGATTTACATTCCGCAAAAAATTCTGAATCAAACCCACACATATTTAAAGATGATTTTAGAAAACTGCAAAATCGTTATAAGAATTACCAACAAATTTATACTGTTGGGTCAAAGGAAGACTCAAAGGTTGGTTGTGCTGTTATATTAGACAACCATAGTAATATGCAACGTATAAATGACGATTCATCAATTTTCACTGCTGAAGCCAAAGCAGTTGATCTAGCTTTAGATTTCATAAGCAGTTGTGATGCTAAAAATAAATTTATTATATTTTCTGACTCGCTTTCTGTATTGAAAGCAATGAACCATACCAGTTCAAAGAATCCACAGATTCAGAAACTTTTAGAAAAATGTCATGAGCTTTTAGCTTATAAAGAAATCGTTCTCTGTTGGATTCCTAGTCATATAGGTATCCAAGGGAATGAGATGGTAGATAAGCAAGCAAAACATCGCTTTCATTAGAACCAACTTCTTTAAAAATTCCATTTTCCAATTTTAAGCCATCTATCAATAAATATATCTTGGAAGAATGGCAAACTTCATATGATAACAGCATTGGTAATAAACTTCTTGACATCAAACCAACTATTGGTGAATACCAATCAGTTGTTTGAAACATTAGAAGAGGAGTAGTTTTAGCTCGACTCCGCTTAGGTCATACAAGAGTCACTCATTCATACTTACTACAAGGTGAAGGGCAGCCACAATGTGTTGGTTGCGACGCACCATTCACTGTACGTCACTTCCTTTTGGAATGTGGCGACTTTGCACAAGTAAGAAATAATTGCTTCCATGTTGATAACATGAAAGGATTATTTCAAGATATACATATTGATAGTATTATGACATTTTTAAGACAAATAAATCTTTTTAACAAAATCTAATTGCTATTTTTAAAATCATGTTTTGTTTTACATTTGTATCAGACCATAATACAGATTATATTATGTTGTATTCTGTTCAGTTAAAGAACATGTACAGTTATCTGAATAGCTCTTTGAAAATGTCAGATATTGTACGTGGTCTCTCCTGTCAACAATCGTATTGCAACTTGTTATCATTATACAAACTCATCATCATCATTCCTTTTATTTTATCTTACAAATTTTTACTCTTTAAATCCACATCATGTTTAGTTTAATACCGTCTGACGCTAATGACCCACAAGGGTTGATGCGTCGTTAAGCACCAAACAAACAAACAAACAAAAAAAATTAAAAACGTAGTATAATTTAGTTGACAGTAACCTTCAAATACTTGTTTAGTTGACTGTAACCTACAAATATAGACAATTTTTCCTACGGTAGAGGTATAAAGCCATACATTATTTTTTTAAACCATGGATGCCGTTTACATTTCTCGCGTTTTTAACTATCAATGTGATAATCATATTTAAAACTAATGAAAAGGTGCCAAAAAAAAAAAAAAACACAAAAAAAAACACAAAAAAAAAAAACAGAACATACTACTAACTCTCTGCGATACATAAATAAGCATTTCATCGCATGCATTTTCTTCCATACAGAGATCAAGTCAGCTTTTCACCAGCAATGCAATTAAAAGACTTCATCTAATAAGATGCTGATTGATAATAATGTTTGTCTTTGACTGGGCCCACTGTGGCTGAACTTGGGAATAAGTACCTCTCCATTGCCCGCTGCTTCTTTTATTAGCGCCTTCTGCATGTCTTAAGTCATTCATCAAACTTTTGTAATGTAAAGGATCAGCTTGAGAATATGTACCTTTCCATTGTCCGCTGCTTCTTTTATTATTGTCTTCTACACGTCTAAGTCTTTCACCAAACTTTTGTATTCTAAAAGTATGTCCTTTAAGGATTCCCCTTGAAACCTTAAAACACAAAATAAAAGTAGGACATTTTCGCGAAATGTGTTTAAAGACATATTTGCCACCATATATTCAGGTGTAACAGGTTATAATTTCCCCCAAATCTTATATCTGATTTTGTCTTAGCAAACTGTGCAGTCTCCATTGTTTGCCAAAGTACTAGCTTTGTTGGCCTGGAAGGATTAACTATCTTCAGGCCATTAAAAATTTGTACCAAACTACATGTACGTACAATTAATACAGAGTGACCGATTGTTTATATTCAACGGTCACATATTATAATATCCCCAAACATTATTGCACTTCGTCCATGAAAATCTATTTTATCTTAGAAAACAGTACCGCCTAAGATGTAATGCTGCATGCTGTGGCATTTTATCTGGGCATTCTGTGTTTTCAAAAGTACCTGTTTAGAAGTGTCCAGCCTATGACCCAGTTAAACTTGTGTACAAACATTGGATATAGCCAGGGATCATTATCGTGCATAAGAGAATGTGGCAACTCTGGCTTATCGGTTATTCATTTGTACACTTTTCTCTAAAAGTTACAGCAATCAGAATTTTTTTCACATTTTTCTCAGGATTTCGAGGCCTACAAGGTTAAGCATCAGCACACATATAAGCCGTTGAAAGGTGTGTTCTTTTAAGGGGAAAAGACTATCAAATAGTCAATTATATTTCTTAGTTTTTCTCTATGCAATTTAAAATGATTTACAAATGATGAATATACTCACAGTGTATGATGTCCAATTTCCAGCCTCACGTTTACTGTCGTTATTGCCATTGGCTGTAAGGGTGCTGTTTATATAATTTAAGTTGAAATTATGCGCCATATTCCTATGATATTCGAATAGGAACTATTTAAGTGTGGCGAACTGTGATATTCGAACAGGAACTCTTTAAGTGTGGCGAACATGTTGTTTAGGCCTTCTGAAACTGAAATAAGGGTACTTTTTACCTAGAAATATCTTTAAAAAAGATATATACCTAGAAATGTCTCTAAATAAGATATACGACGAAATAACAGAAGACATATTTGATATGAGTAATGTGAGGCTTTTTAATAAAGAAATTGAAAAGAAAAAAAATGGGGAATGTTTATACTTTGTTATGTCTGCGGTCAGCTGAGCTCAGTAAAACGTCTGGCTTAAGGAACCTATTGTATTCCAAAATATCTGTACTGGTGCTTCTAGGGTACAGGATTACTGAAATCTCGCGAAAAATTGAGTCAGAACAAAAAAAAAATGCCCTGTGCCCAAACGCTGCATATATAAATAGCTATTGTCATACATGCCTGGTGCAAAAATCTAAAACAGTAGTAAAATTTAAGTGACCATAACCTACAAATATCAGCAATTCTTCCCTACGGAAGAGGTATCATGCCATACACTTTTTTAAAACCATCGAGTTTATTTCCCGCGTTTTAACTATCATTCTTTCAGCGTCAACGTGAAAATCATATTTAAAAGTAATGACAAAGTGCAAAAAACATAACATAACATATTACTTAATCTCTGCGATATAAGAAAAAAACATTTCATGGCATGTACTTTCTTCTATACAGAGACTAAGCCACTTTTTCAACAACAATGAAATTGTAAGATTTCGTCTAAAAGGTGCCTAATAAAGAAAGGTATACAATACTATCACAACAGAGTCTTGTTCATCTCTTCCATTTTTTTTTTTTTTTGGGGGGGGGGGGGGGGCTAAGCACTGTATAATACAATAACTGTAACTTCACGCAAATATGTGGCAGCAGATCTGTCATAGATCTAACTATTACCATTTAATTACTTATAAAGCGTGTTAACAAGAGGTGACAGGCTAGATCCCATGCTTCTCCAGTCTGTCATATGAGGCAAAGTCGTAGACAAGGCACCATATGGCCTTAGTTGTCGATGTTGCGTTAAACACAAACCAACAATAAACTGTAGATAAGACTGCTTGGCCTACTGATTAGTGATCCTGACTTTTGATCATGGAGTCCCGGGTTTGATTCCCGTAGATCTTAACAGCACTTCACTGCCATGGGCCTTTTAAATACCGCTCAATCGTCATATAATAAATTGAATACTGTGGAAAATGGCACAAACACCTAGCTATCCATACATATATATCTTTGGTTGTTGAAATAGAATGGTGACCTTCACCGTGAGTCTGCGTAGCCGAGTCATTGGTTATGCACACCGTCTCGCTAAGATACACACCGTACAACCGGCTGCTTTGATGACAGGTTACTAACAAGGATGACAGATACGGGATTTTTGGTGGCATGAAGGGTAGGTTATAATTTTTGATTGGTAAAATTCGAAGAGAAGCCCTCTGGTACTCTATGGTGGATAAGTACACTTGCTGGTGTTGAGAGATCCTACAGAAACTAGCTGACGTTATATCTCTCACAAATAAAGCCACACTTGATCATCATTTCAGAGCTTTCCTGAAAAAAGTCGCAAAAAACGGTTATCTGTTCAGGTTGTGCGTCTCTCCGTCAAAGTCTGCTGTCTGCACTAGTATACAATAAAACTACTATCATTCAGCTACATTTCTGCCAAATTTGAAGCCACAGTTTGATTTTATAAAGTTACTGGACCCCATCAAAGACGACAGGTAGAGGAAAAATGGCTGCCTTTGTCCACAGGTCGTTTTTTAAGAGGCTGTCTTGGATGACAGGTCATGAATTTTAGTGGCTAACATTGATGACAGGTCATTATTTTAGAAAGATACTTTAAATCAACATATTTCTTCAGCCTTTGCTCTCAACTGAGAGCATAAATCATAGCTCATGTTTCTTTAGACTCATATATAAGCGATTTGTTTGTACTTATAAAGGACATACCCTGGTATTCTCGTTTGAATGAGCACAATTCTGTCAAGTTTCTTCACCTGAACTGATATTTGGTATGCAGCATCACCTAGTAGACCTTTACCAAATTGTTCAAATTATAGCCCTTGGGCCAAAATTGACCCCGCACTGGGAGTCACATGTTTGACATTGGCTTATATAGGAAAAATGTGAAAAAATATTCTTGCCCGAAACCAGAAGGCCTGGACAATTGATATTTGGTATTTAGCATCACCTAGTGGACCTCTACCAAGTTTGTTCAAATTATATCCATGAGGCCACATGTTTTACATAGGCTTATATAGGGAAAATGTGAAATAATCTTCTAGAGCCTTGATATTTGGTTTGTAGCATCACCTAGTAAACCTCTACCAAGTTTGTTCGAATTATGACCCTGGGGCACAAAATGGGCCCACCTTCAGGTCACATGTTTTGCAGAGGCCCATCTAGGGAAAATATGAAAAAAACCCTTCTTGTTTGAAACCACAAGGGCTAGAGCCTTTATATTTGGTATGTAAACAAGTTTTTTTGTGTGGTGGGAGGGTGTAGGGTCTTATTAAGCGCTCAAAGACTATACTACATGTACGGAAGAGACCAACTTGATTGCTCTCCAACAAATGGTTTAAATCATTACCTTCCACTAATCAAAACTGGTGCACATAGTACAGGTGAGCGATTCAGGGCCAAAACAATACCTCCATCAGCTGGGATGATGTTTGAATGGGCCTCAGTTCTGTATGATGCTGAGCCAGTTACCTCATTCAACTCTAATTCACGATATTTTAAACACTCTTGCTTGTGAAATGAAGTCAAATGCTCAATTATGCACTGGAAAGTATCATACTTTACATCACAGTAATAACACAAGTATTGTTTCATTGTGTTAATATACATAAGAAGCAAGGAGATCTATAGAACATCTGTATGTCTCTACATGGCTTGTGATATCTGAAAGGAAATGGTTAACACTGTGTCAGCTTAATTCATATACTGAAGCGTCACATACAATGTCCCTATGATTTTAGCTCCAGACAAATATCTTAAAACACTGTTATGTATTTTTATTGCTTGACAGACAGCAGACAGCCATACGCTCAGTGGATTTCATGTACCATCATTAATAGCAGATTGATTAAACAGCGACTGAAAATGCACCAAGCAGTTTAAAATGTGCAATGTGCATTTGTAGGCACATCAATTTGATTTCATTTATAGGCTTAAGTCAGCAATCAAAATCTGTATAAACAATATATCCTGCATTACTCGGTTTTAAGAAATTTAAAGTCTGGACAATATTTCACAATTGTCTCTTTTGCAACTAAGTATATAGCATTGTATTACCTCAGAATTGTCTGCACATTTCTACCACATTTTCAACTTTAAACAATGGATATTATTCATCCCAGTGAACTGTGTCATATCAAAATTTCAAACAATGTTCTCTCTCTACCAATCGGTTTATCAAATTGATCCATTGTCTACAGGGCATTTTTTTTTCTTTTTTAATGAAATCCATATTGCATGATGACAAAGAATGTCTGTAATGGACTTAAGTGCACTATTCCAAACTAAGGCCTATAGAGGCCTTTGCATTTGAAGCGGTCTTTTAAATGTTTTAATCACAATCAATGTCTTATGAGTGTGAAGTGCAACGTTAAGGCCAAGAAATTTTATCTAAAAATAGCTTTGATTTCAAATGTCGACTCCGCCTAAGTTCACTCTCTGTTTGAAACGTTTCTTGTGATATTCATTTTCGATGTTTTCAATACATGTCTTTGTTGAGTCATAAAAGCAAAATTGTGAAAATTTATATCAGTCCAGAGAAAAACAAGCATTAAACCATAATGTGATGTTTCTTTTTCTGTGCAGTATACATTGAAGGCTCAAAAAGAATTATGTTGCTATATGATCTGATCTGCAATTAAATTTATATGTTGAATTGAAACAAATGAAGTCGGAGGCAGTTCAGGTGAAGAAACTTGACAGAATTGTGCTCATTCAAACGAGAATACCAGGGTATGTCCTTTATAAGTACAAACAAATCGCTTATATATGAGTCTAAAGAAACATGAGCTATGATTTATGCTCCCAATTGAGAGCAAAGGCTGAAGAAATATGTTGATTTAAAGTATCTTTCTAAAATAATGACCTGTCATCAATGTTAGCCATTAAAATTCATGACCTGTCATCCAAGACAGCCTCTTAAAAATCGACCTGTGGACAAAGGCAGCCATTTTTCCTCTACCTGTCGTCTTTGATGGGGTCCAGTAACTTTATTAAATCAAACTGCGGCTTCAAATTTGGCAGAAATGTAGCTGAATGATAGTAGTTTTATTGTATACTAATGCAGACAGCAGACTTTGACGGAGAGACGCACAACCTGAACAGATAACCGTTTTTTGCGACTTTTTTCAGGAAAGCTCTGAAATGATGATCAAGTGTGGCTTTATTTGTGAGAGAAATAATGTCAGTTTGTTTCTGTAGGATCTCTCAACACCAGCAAGTGTACTTATCCACCATAGAGTACCAGAGGGCTTCTCTTCGAATTTTACCAATCGAAAATTATAACCTACCCTTCATGCGACCAAAAATCCCGTATCTGTCATCCTTGTTAGTAACCTGTCATCAAAGCAGCCGGTTGTACGGTGTGAGATAGCTTAATGAAAATCTTTCTAGGAGTAAAAAGAGATATGGAGCGTACACGAAATTAGAAGCTCTTAACCTTTAACTGTGACAGTTCATGAAACTTGTACTGAATATATATTAGCATATTGAGGTTATGCACGTGAAGTTTTATTGGGGTGTCATCGGTTATAGCGGAGTTATTGCCCTTTGATTCCCTAAATTTCACATTTGTTTGGTCCTTAGCCATAACTAGGAAACCAATCGATGAAATTTCATGAAACTTATACTGAATATATATGAACGTGAAGTTTCATTGGGGTGTTATGAGATATATAGGAGTTATCGCCCTTTAATTGCCTAAATTCAATGATTTTTCCGTCTGCTGCCATAACTAGGTACATAATGAATGAAATTACTTGAAACCTGTGCTAAATGTACATGACCATAGTGTTGTTATGCACGTTAAGTTTGATCAGGGTTTCATTAGTTATAGATGAGTTATTGCCCTTTGATTGTCTAAATTTCAATAATTTTTTCGTTCCTCAGCCAAAAATAGGTAACAAATGGATGGATTTTATGAAACGTACACTGAATATTTATGTATATGTTGTGGTTATGCATGTTAAGTTTAATCAGAATTTCATCAAAAATAGAGGAGTTATTGGCATTTGATTACCAAAATTTCAATTGTTTGCTTTGTTGCTTTACGTCCCAGTGATCAACAGCTATGGTCATTATGGGTTGGTCAGTTCACCTAACCACACTTTTTCCTGGACAAGCGGTCAACCAGTACTTCGTGCACATACTTTTGCTTGTAACTGACAACAACCCTTCTTGAATGATTCATTCAGCGGAAGGGAAATGAACGATCGTAGATCAATCTCCACGAAAGTATGGTACTGGGTTCAATGATTTTTTTCCGCCGTCAGCCATAATTTTGTAAGCAATGGATGGAATTAAATGAAACATATTAAATATATATATGACTATGGTGTGGTTATGCATGTGCAGTTTCGTCAGGCTTTTATTCGTTATAGCGGAGTTATTGCCCTTTGATTGCCGGTGTTTTAATGATTTTCCATCCTCAGTCATAACTTAGTAAGCAATGGAATTTCATGAAAGTTATACTGAGTATATTTGACGAATGCCTGGAAATGCACATAAAGTTTTGTCAGGGTATCATAAATACCAGAGGAATATTGCGCTTTGGTTGCTTAAATTTCAATATCTTTTCAGTGTTTCTTGTTTGTTTGTTTGATTTGATTCTTTACGTTCCATCAACAATCTTTCAGTTAAACAGGAACGGGTCTTCCTGGGTTGAACCAGTACTAAGCTAGGATAAATGTGTCTTGCCCAAGGACCACAACGCAGTGACGCTGGTGAGGCTCGAACCCGCGGCCCCTCAGTCTCGAGTCAAGCACTCTACCACTGCGCTCCCGCAGTGTTTCTTGTCGTTTGTGATACTATTTTTTTTTCTAGTCCTGAATAAGATGGCCAGCATCCTACATTCTGATTTTTTCACTTTACCTTTTTTCATTTCAATTTTCGCGTTAATGGACTCGCGTTTTGTCCGATTCAATTCAGAGATTAAAAAGATAATAACATGTTACCTATCTACTGGTTCCAAACTTATTTACTGCTTTATGGTGGGTAAAAAAAAACAACCACTAGCGTTGGCTGAGTACATTCTGCTGGACCAATTGTAATTGCTGGATGATCGATCTGGATAATGGTGATCTGGCGGGATAATGGTGATCTGGCGGGATAACATCCGGCTTATAGCCTCAATACAGACATGGTCTGTGTAAGTGTCGTTTTGCTGCATTTTACTGAGGTATGTCTCAATGTCCTCAGTCAGAAAATTACCAATTTCCGCTTTTTCATCATAAAACAAATGAGACAAAGTAATAATACAAACTTACTTTTTTGCAATTTATTATGTAAGACACCTTAAACCTGTCAGTAAATTTTAACTTATAATATATTAAAAAAGTCCAATAGAATGCACTATTTTTTTTTATTTTATATGGCTAACCGGTTTCATGTTAAAACAATAATTTGGGTCCTGATCAGAGCAGTCTGCAACGTGTCCACTTACTGGTATTTTTTGTAATTCAGCATGCCTTATATGTTGATTATGGTGTGCTTTGCGATTTCTCAAATTTACGGTTACACCAATGTATTGATCATTGCAGCCTCTGCACTGTATCACATAGATTACATGTTTTGACTTACATATCATCATTCACTTTGAATAATTTTCCCCTTAAAATTCGCTGAGGACCCTTCTGTTATGTATCGCATAGGCCACATCGAGGCTCATTACTTTTTTTTAAACTTTGCAATCCTCCTTTGGTTTATTGGTAAACCTAGCTTTGGTTAACAAGCGTTTTAAGTTCGGAGGCTGCCTTTTACTTTTGAGAAAAACTTTTCCTCTAAAGATTTCATGCAGTTCATGATACCTCTGCAAATTGGATTTAAATTGTTTAATGTTGGGGTAAACTTCTGGATTAGATTACATATGGTATCATATCTGACTCCTCTTATTTTTATTGTTGCTTAACAATGTACGCCTATCTGGACAATGTACTTTTGCAATAGCATCTTCGATAAGTTTTAACAAGCATTTGCGTTTTGTTAAATATACTCTCAATTCGCTTAAAAGGCAGTTTAATGTTGTTTCCTCAGATACGATCATTTTGAGCCTTCTGGCTAAATTATAGGGGATACTGTTTCGATTGTGTTTTGGGTGACATGATGCTTCGAGTTTGTGGGTTTGTATGAGATATCCGTTTGTATTCCCCCCCCCTATTATTTATAATCTGTGTATCTAAAAACGGAAGTATGTGACCTATTTTGTTCCATGGTATATTTTATGCTTGGATGTAGTTCATTCGAGCACGTATGTAGCTTTTTCAGATCCTCATCCGAGTGTGTAAAAAGAATGAAACAATCGTCCAGAAGTCTCTTGAAATTGTCTATAATATATTGCTTAAACTAATACACATATATTTAAATTATGCGCTATATTTTATCTCTAGAGTAATTCCTCACATGGCTATTGTTCCTTTTCTCAACCCATCCACCACTGTCCAAGAACTCTATCTGGTCGCACACCACCGAGAAAATGCAGTTACCATCCGCTGGTGTTTCTCATCTTATTTGCCACCCACTCTTATTGAAGCTGGTTGAAAACGTCTTTATATGATGATCGATCCAGAAGGGCGAGATGCCTCTCATGGTCACTTATACTCTCTCAGAGGACACCTGAGTCAGGATTCTCCATAAATCGTCCCACCACCGTTGTGATTAGTACTGACAGCTAATAGCAAGCTAGGTGTGTAAGAAGCAATATAGGCATGCAATGTTTGAATGCGGTATAGGTGATCAATTTAAATCTAAAAAAATGGATATTCCCTTACTGATTTAATCTATTTGGTATATTTTTATTTTTAGAGCTAATAGTATACCAGTGACCCTGGTGTCCGTCCGTCGTCCGTCAGTCAACATTTTCAAACATCTTCTCCTCTGAAACCACTGGGCCAATTAAACTCAAATTTCATATGCAGATTCCTTAGGACGCGGGAACGAAAGTTTATTCAAATGGTCCTGTTCACATGACCAAGATGGCCGCCACGCCCATATATGGTAAAACCCTTTAAAATCTTCTTCTCCAGCACCAGAAGGTCGATGACCTTGGGACTTCGTTTGTAGCATTGGGGGTGTTGGGTCTACTAAGTTTGTTCGAATAATGATCCTAGTTTGACTGAGACCTACTTAAGTCAAATTTGCGTCCTAATGCTTTTAGATGGGAAATTGTTATGAAAAGATTGATTTTTTAATACTGTTTGAGCCAAAGTCATAATTATTACTTGATAAGTTAAACCTATGGCTATGGCTATAAATTTGTTTCAAATGTTGACCTTTCAGCTAAGGATGCTCATATTGGAGTCCCATATATATATTAAACATAGTTTTCTCACAAACCATTGGCCCAATTGAACTCAAATTTCATGTGAAGACTTTTTATGATAAGGTAACCAAAATATATACAAAATATTTTGGTCACATGACCAAGATGACCGCCATGGCCATATATGGTAAGAACCCTTTTAAAATCTTTTTCTCAAGAACCAGAAGGTCGATGACCTTGGGACTCCGTATGTAGTATTGGGGGTATTTAGCCTACTAAGTTTGGTCAAATAATGATCCTAGGTGACCTTGACCTACGTAACTTCAAGGTTAAATTTGCGTCCTAGTGCATTTAAAATGAATTTATTTTGTTGTTGAAAAGTTGATTTTTTAAATACTGTTGAAGTCAGTCTTTATTCTTACTTGATATGTAAAACCTAATGAGACAATGGCTATAAATAAGTTTCAAAGGTCAAGGTTGACATTTGACCTCTCAGCAAAGGTCGCTCATATTGGAGCCCCATCAATATATTAAAAGTTAGTTTTCTCACAAACCTTTGACCCAATTGAACTCAAATTTCATATTAAAACTTTTTATGAGTTAGCAAAAATTTACACAAGATGATCGCCACGTCCATATATGGAAAGAACCCTTTAAAAATCTTCTCCAGAACCAGAAGGCCTTGGGACTTGGTATGCAGTATTGGGGATGTAGAAACTACTAAGTTCTATCAAATGATGATCCTCAGTTGACCTTGACCTACTTAACGTCAAGGTCAGATTTGCTTCCTATGTTAAACATAATGAGTCAATGGCTATAATTAAGTTTCAATGGGCAAGGTTGACCTATGAATTTTCAGCTAAGATCCCTCCTATTGGAGTCCCTTCAACATAATTATTTAAACATTTTTTTTTTCAGAAACAACTAGGCTAATTGACTGCCACCCACTATTATTAATAAACAATGGACCATGCCAAGTTTATTGTATCAAACCAGAAGTGCCTAAAGGGTGCTTCCAGAACGATCAGTAAACAACATGCTATATTTGCAACGCTTTAATATGAGCCACGTTATGTCATTTCAAACAATGTGGTATTTTGACAACTAGACCCATACACGCATGTGCAGTCTCCTTTTATGCTTAGAAACTCCAAATGCTGTTCGGTCAGTAGCTTAACAGTCCTAGAATTTTTTAAACAACTAGCAAAGGCTCTGATCAGTCTGCGCGTATGCGCAGGCTGGTCTGAGCTTTTGCTGGTCGCACGTCACGTCTCTGAGCCACGTCATGTCATTTCCAACAATGTAGTATTTTGACAATTGTAGACTCATATAAGCCTGTGTAGCCTCATTTTAAGCTTGGAAACTCCAAATGCTGTTCGGCCAGTAGCTTAACAGTCCTAGAATATTCAAGCGACTAGCAAAGGCTCTGATTAGTCTGCGCATATGCGCATGCTGGTCTGAGCCTTTGTTGGTCGCACACACCACATTATTGGAAATCTCATGTCGCAGCCCAATTATTAACTTGCGCTTAATGTCTACAAACACCGGCAGTAATTGCAACGTTACTCAGGTACAATAATGATTCAGCTTCAGCTTGTCTGACTTAATTTTTTATCTCAAAAATTGCAATTTCCGGAATACTTTTCTCTCTATAAACGCCCATCCTAAGCCAAACATGCCACATTAGTAGTATCACTGACGGCTAAATGGTTCATTTATCTAAATATGACCATAGGCTAGCATCTATAGAAATTAATTACTTATTCCCAGATTAAAGTATAATTACATATTTGTTTGTTATATTTGATTATACATATACAGTTTCTTTTCTTTGGAATTTCCACTATGAGGTAATATCAGAGAATATCAATAGTATATGTTGTAAAACAGAAAAAGCTGGAATTCCAGACAAAAAGCTTAAATTAAACCCCATCTGGAACCGTGTTAAAAGTCCATTATTCTAAGACTTCTTCATTAACCATTGCCCTGCTTAACTCGGATTTATCCTTTTTAGAAAACAATGAAGATCCTTCTGAGGAAGCCAGCTGATCAGGATCCACACTGTTTTACTCCGCTTGTAAAATTGCATAATGTACTTATATAAACTGGAACATTGATACTTAGGAGGAGTGTAGTGCATATATATTCAGCATAACATGGGCTATCCTTTATGTATATGATCGATCCAGGTAAGCTACAAAGGTAAATGGCAACTGGGAATATGGTCGGGATAAAGCAACCAAGCCTTCATGCCAAGCTGCTAAACGTTTATTGGTCATTGCAGGTCGTGTAATTGATTGTTTGTTCAGCGAAATGTGAGTATTCGCAAATGGAAACTAGCGAAAACATGCAACGTTTGATTATTCTATTCGTATTACGTTACTTTTTTGTATGTGTGGACAAGCAGGAATAAGGTGTGCTTAGATAAACAATTTTTGAGGACCGAACGGCCGCGGGTTTGAGCCTCACCAGCGTCACTGCGTTGTGTCCTTGAGCAAGAACATTAATCCTAGATTAGTACTGTTTCAACCCAGCAAGACCCGTCCCTATATATCTGAAAGATTGTTGATGGGACGTAAAGAATCAAATCAAACAAAACCATTTTTTGCATAAAATTGGAATATTTTCTTACCCATCATTTTAACACACGTTGTGGGTGCTCAAAAGAACCGTATTATTCAGCGGTTCTTTCGAGTACCCACATGTGATTTGTTTGAGAAATAAGAAAACTATAACTTGTTACGCACTCTTACTTAAAAAAAAATAAAATGTAATGAGTCTTCATGACAAATAAGTCATAAATGGGTATGTTGTCAACAAAGTTAAATTGGTAATGAGAAATTTGCGCAAATAAATTGTAACCTTCGGAGTCATTAGTGAAAACATGGGTCGAAACGGAGGAAAATGGTCCATAATCGCAATAAAAAAAGGCCAGCCACCGTGATAATTAAAATTCAGAGGATAGTACACAGAGGATACTGTGAGTGGGCCAGAATTATGTACAGTAAAACCTGTCTTAAACGGCCACTCAAAAATAGACAACACAAAGATCTTAATGACGAATGGTAGGTTAATGAAGGTCGAAAGTATTGCAGAATGCTCCCTTTGGAGCATTTTGCAATACTTTTGACCTGCATTGAGCGATAATCGGACCAATTTTGGTCATCTTTTTGAGTGGCCGCTTAAGACAGGTTTTACTGTTGCTCCTGTCCTTTGATTCACCACAGTATTTTTGATTAAGTTGTTTCTCTGTTATGATACGTGTGGCGTCATAAGCTAGTAAGCCTCAATGCGTGCTTAACATTTTTCGTGTGTTTTAACAACAGCAGAAAATCGGCGAAAATTTGACACCAGTAAAATGCATTTAAGCCCAATAGCTTCGGCCGCTGGCCGTTTTTAAAGTGTTTTTAGCTCTTCCTCACGGGGCCGTGGGTTAATCTGCAGTGTATTTCCTGATCATACTCACTTGCTTTATAAGGCGTTCTGTTGTTTTTGTTGTTGATTAATTGTATTGTATGAGGGGGAGGGGTTGTGCTTGGTCCTTGATTTGTTATGCAGTACTCTGTGTCCTTCCTATTTTTTTTTTTTTTTTGCAATCATCTCGCTGAGGTAGATCGAGAGCAAGTTGCTTTAATTTGAGCGTCATACTGGCTGTTAGTGTTTCTTATCGCTTCCTCACGGTGGTGTGGGTCGGTCTGCAGTATTTGACTGTGGTATTACATGTACCTTGCTTCGCGGTACAGTCTCCAACTCAAAAAGCGCATGATTGGCTGCTTGCAGACACGTGTCCGCAAGCAGCCAATCATTGCGCTTTATTTTGAGTCTGCGTTTTATAACCTTGAGGCCTGGTCATTCTCCCTTAGTACTGGTTTAACCCAGGATGACCCGTCGCGCGACATGACTGAAAAATAGTTGACTGGGACGTACAGAATCAAATCAACCACCTGCAACACGACTCGCCTTAACATGCTACCTTTCAATTACAGTAAAACCTGTGTAAAACGGCCACTATCAAAAAGACCGAAAGTTGGTTTTCAATACCATTTAAGGTTGAATGCAGGTCACAGCAGAACGGTTATTGCAGAATGTTTTTCGACCTCCATTAAGCTGTCATTTGTCCATACCTCGTACTGTATATCTTTATACCATTAATAAATCCGTTTCAATTTAATATCATCAGTGAGGCCATTTGCTGACTAAATGACATCTCTTCTCGTCAGGTGCTCTAACGTTTCTCGGTTAAAACAATTCAGAGGACTTGATGACGTTTTCACAGGGAGACAACTTCTGTGTTTGATTGTGTGTTTCGTATCCTTAAAGGTCCAATCAGCATAGGTGGATTCTGTCGCCATCCCATGATAGTTGCTATGACATTAAAAATCGTGAATGTTTAGAATGAGAATGAGCTTATATCATAAAATACGAGCAGCAAAGGCTGAAGGGAGGCTGCACAAACTAAAAGTATCAAAATCCTGAGTTCAGGGGAAAATCCCGAAAACTTTCACCTATGGTCTGCTGTGAAAATAATTTGGACGCCGCTTTAACTCATATAAGCCGAACAGCGAATACATAAAACACGGCGTATGATAAGGCGTTTTCACTATTAGTAAATAATAGAGAGGAACTACCCTTAAATTGGAAATAGACTCGTCAAACCGGTAAGGATAGGACAGCCAATTCGGTTTAAAAGGGTTCGATGCTTTAAATTGATCAGAGTTTCGATAGCTCAAGACTAATGTATATTCACAGCACTGCTTTAACTTTTTGCCTACTGGGAAATGTTTCATGTTTTTGTCGTCTGCCGATTTTTTTTTTAAATCAACTTTTTTCGAAAAAATATTTCTGGAATACCATCAGAGTGTCAAGCAGTTTGGATCCTGATCAGGCCCGACATCCGGGTCTAAACTGTTTGCACGCGTTATCAGCAGACGACACCAGTAGTAAACAGTCAATGTTTTCTCGAAAAGACTGATTAAGTGCTAATTAAAAACGCCTCACAGAGTGGCAACCACAATTACCGCGGCTCAAAAATAGCAAAATCTCTCCAAAGTCGCAGAGTATATTCTCAGTTTCCCTAGACACCTGTGTATAGCCAGTAACCACAGGTTTAGATAAACAAAATTTTCAGCGTAAAATTGTAAATATTTTATTACCCATCAGTTTTAACATATTTTTTGGGTGCTCATAAGAACCGTCTCATTGAGACGGTTCCTTTGAGTACCCACAACATATGTTTTGGTTGAGAAATAAGAAAATTAAACTTTCGTTACGCACTCTTAACTTGAGTCCTGAGTAACCATGGCAACACAATATCAGTAAAGCACAATAATGGACTGTGATTGGACGGAGAAGATATTATTTCATTAAAGGTAAAACAGAACTGATTTATGCTTAAGGCAGATTATATCGTTTAAATGAGGATTCCGTTTTTCGCGGCAACTGTGTTTGGATCGTAGGCGACAAACTTGTATCAAGGGGTGTTCGTTTTCTTGTGCGTACGTGTGCTGGTATGTCCACGTTTGGTTTAACGCATCCTCTGTGGAAAAGGTAAGTGTTTTTTTTAAAGTTTTCCTTAAGGTATCAGAATGAACTAAAAGTTAATCAAATTATCAGTAAAGGTGCTTTAAAAAAAGATAAAATACTTTAATCAAGGTATTAGAGAGGCCCTGGAAGGGGGGTCCCAGTATCCCATACCCTTTAATTATTTTGAAAAATATCCCATATCCCTAAAATAAATATGGCAAATATCCCAAAAATTAAGATAGCGTTGTATCCTCATATCCCTAAAATTGATCGCAGTATCCCTTTAAATATTTACCAAAATTTCCCGTATCCCTTTAAGCTTTTTGGCCAATATCCCTGTATCCTTAAAACCCTTCCAGGGCCTCGTTAGAATGAAATAAAAAGTTTATTAAATTATATTCATTTTTTTTCGCTAAAACTTTACCCTTTCCAGACCAATGGATTTCTAAAAAGCTACATACAATAAAGCCATGGCGGTCCATTGTATAAATTGAGGGTCCACACTTTATGATTTATAAAACATTTTGTATTGCTTTCTCTGAATATCAATTTTGTCTTAGCAAACAGTGCATACCCTGATGAAATGCCGCATAATGCGGTATTTCATCTGGGTCTTCACTATTTGCCAAAGTTTAGGGGTAGGGTGTTCCGATCTTCAAAAGGTAAAGGGTATTCAATGTGAAGTTTTCACTTTTCACATATATACAAGCAGGGATATTTCTGCAAGGGACCATGTGCTAAAAGGCCCCTTAATTCTCTGAAAGACCATTTCTGCTCGAAAACATAGGCCTTTTATAAGGTACATGAAAGTGTAAAGGGAACTACTACTGTTCGAGTACTTTTCTACGAAATTCCCTCAAAAAGATACATCGTGTCCATTTTGAATTTAGGAATACAGGTTATTTGCCATTTTACTTCCAGGGATATGGGATACTATCTATTTTACTGCCACTGTGTTCACTATTTTTGTTTACTTTCAGGGATATTGGATATTTAGGAAAATTAAGTATGGGGATATAATTATTTGCCAGTTTATATTAAAGGGATACTTGCCTGTTTACTTCAAGGGATATTGATAACCCCCTTAATAAGTCTCATTAAAAGTTGGTACATACACATATGTATGGAGAGCCGTTTTTCCCAGTGAACACGCGGACCTTGTTTTCTGCCAGAATTGTATGCAGTGGTTTTTACAATTCTTTACTGAACTGTTTACATAAATAAAATAATCCCTACTGCCTACTGCCTAATGGTAGTACAAGTGGTGGTAAATGTAGTTTGAAACCTTGGTATCTATATAGACCATGCTTGTTTGTGATGGTTCTTTACGTCCCAGACAACAATATTGCAGTCATTTCGGGACGGGTCTACCTGGGTAAAACCATTACTAGGCAGGGGATAAGTTATCTTGCTCAAGGACACAATGAAGTGTCTCCGGTGAGGCTTTGACCCGCAACCCTCGATCTTGAGTCAAGCTCTCTACCACTGTGCTCCTCTTTTTTGTTTTGTGAATTGTAAACCATTGTCGGGGCCACCGGGGTTTATCTGTTAGATTTCTTTTGCTCCGGTATTCAGTTTTATTTACTGCTGAGTCCTTATTTTTGCTTTATCTCCGTTTTATATCTTGATTTATATGTTCTGGGAGATAATGCATTGAAAAGTTAGGGGTCTTTTGTGCAAACCAAATATCTATGTGTCTTGATCCACTTCTGAATAAAGGGTGAGGTTGGCGCCGTGAAACCGGTTTGTTACTCCCATTGTGGGAGTCTGTAATTGTTCTGTGTTTTGTTGTACGTTACTTTATTTCCATTCTAGTATTGCAATCATCTTGATGGGGAAGAGAGAGGTGGTTGCTTTGCTTAATTCGTCTTTCCGGTGTCTCGTGATGGTTGAGTGGCTCTTCCTCGCGGTGCCATGGGGTTGTCTGCGGTTCGTGATTGTGGTATTCCCTGATTATACTCACGTTTTTTAAGCCATCCAGTAAAATATTTTACTGACCTGACCGTTCCAAGGCGATACTTCTTTTGTGGACCTTTGATGTTTTTTTTCTGTCTTGACAGTTGTGTTTGTTATGCCTTTGTGCGCGTCTGTTTATTCGTGCCTTGTGGGCACCTGCTGGGAAAGGGCTGACCTCTTGGCTCTCGTTTGTGGTGTCTAACTGTGAGTTTGTCACTTTCCTATTGGTATCCTTGGTCAGGTGTGGTAGTTGATTGTATCGATTCCTGATCTTTGCACCATTACTTACTAAGAGGGCGGATTTTTTCTACAATAAAATACAATGTTCAAAATTGCCCAACTGCCTCGGAAAAAGCGGAAAACAAACGCACTTTAGGGAACATAGAAAAGGGCATTTATTTCAGGGAAAGAAAGTATATTTTGAGGGGAACAAGGAAGCAAAGCAGAGAACATAAGAAAACACATTTTCTGGGTGGGGGATATATTGTTTTGGTGCGGATCCCGTCAGAGTTGGCGTCCACTTTTTCGTTGCCGTGCATTATCTTGTGGGGAGGCGGTGAAGAGTTGATTAGATTTTGGTGACCTTGACCTGATTTTTAAGGGCACAGGGTCACTTTGAAATGTCCAAAATATGGTTTTCGTGCGTTATCTTCTGAGCAAGTGGTGGATTTTAACCAAACTTGCATAGATACATTGTTGGGAAAAGGGAAAGAGTTGATTAAATTTTGGTGACCTTGACCCTATTTTCCAGGTCACAACTGCACTTTTAAATAAATGTCCAAAATATGGTTTCCGTGCGTTATCTTCTAAACTAGTGGATGGATATTAACCAAACTTGCATAGATACATTGTTGGGAGAAGGAAAAAGAGTTGATGAAATTTTAGTGACCTTGACCTTATTTTCAAAGTCACAGCTGCACTTTGAAATGTCCAAAATATGGTTTCTGTGCATTATCTTCTGAATTGGTGGATGGATTTTCACACAACTTGCAAAGATACATTATTGGGAAAAGATAAATAGAACATTAGATTTTGGTGACCTTGACCTAATTTTCACTTTGAAATGTCCAAAATATGGTTTCTCAACTAGGGGATGGATTTTTACCAAACTTGCATACATACATTGTTAAGAGGAGGGAAAAAAGTTGATTAGATTTTGGTGACCTTGACCTTATTTTCAAAGTCACAGCGGCACTTTGAATTGTCCAAAGTATGGTTTCCCTGTGTTATCTTCTGAACTAGTGGATGGATTCTCACCAAACTTGCAAAGATACATTGTTAGGAGAAGAAAAATAGTAGAGATTAATTAGATTTTGGTGACCTTGACCTAATTTTCAAGGTCGTACCAGCACTTTGAAATGTCCAAAATATGGTTTCTGTGCATTATCTTCTGAACCAGCTGATGGATTTTGATCAAAATCGCATAGATATTTTGTTGGAAGTTGTGTCTCTAGTCCGGTCAAAATTAGACTATGGCTGTATTGTATATGGCTCTGCACGAAAATCATATCTTCAAATGCTTTATCCTATACATAACCAAGGACTTAGATTAGCTTTAGGAGCTTTTAGAACTTCTCCTGTTGCTAGTCTCTATGTGGAAGCAGATGAACCATCACTATACTCACGAAGAGAGAAACTCTCTTTGCAATATGCAATAAGACTTGCTGCTAACCCATCAAATCCTGCTCATGAAGTTACATTCCCACCAAATTATGTTAATTTATATGAACAAAAACCTAAAGCTATTAAATCATTTGGCATCAGAATTTCACCACTCTTAGAATCTGCCAATATCAAACCACAAAATATTGAAAAAACATTTTACACCAAATATTCCAGCTTGGTGTATGAAACCACCTGAAAAACTGTTTGATTTACATTCCGGGAAAAAATCTGAAGCAAATCCACACATATTAAAAGATGATTTCAGAAAAATGCAAAGTCGTTATAAGAATTACCAACAAATTTATACTGATGGGTCAAAGGAAGACTCAAAGGTTGGTTGTGCTGTTATATCAGACAACCATAGTAATATGCAACGTATACCTGACGATTCATCAATTTTCACTGCTGAAGCCAAAGCAATTGATCTAGCTTTAGATTTCATTAGCACTTGTGATGCTAACAATAAATTTATTATATTTTCTGACTCGCTTTCTGTATTGAAAGCATGAACCATACCAGTTCAAAGAATCCACAGATTCAGAAACTTTTAGAAAAATGTCATGAGCTCTTAGCTTATAAAGAAATTGCTCTCTGTTGGATTCCTAGTCATATAGGTATCCAAGGGAATGAGATGGTAGATAAGCAAGCAAAAACATCGCTTTCATTAGAACCAACTTATTTTAAAATTCCATTTTCAAATTTTAAGCCATCTATCAATAAATATATCTTGAAAGAATGGCAAACTACATGGAATAACAGCATTGGCAATAAACTTCTTGACATCAAACCAACTATTGGTGAATATAAATCAGTTGTTCGAAACATTAGAAGAGAAGAAGTAGTTTTAGCTCGACTCCGCTTAGGTCATACAAGAATCACTTATTCATACTTACTACAAGGTGAAGAGCAACCACAATGTGTTGGTTGCGACGCACCATTCACTGTACGCCACTTCCTTTTGGAATGTGGCGATTTTGCACAAGTAAGAAATAATTGCTTCCATGTTGATAACATGAAAGAATTATTTCAAGATATACATATTGATAGTATTATGACATTTTTAAGACAAATAAATCTTTTTAACAAAATGTAATTGCTATTTTTAAAATCATGTTTTGTTTTACATTTGTATCAGACCATAATACAGATTTTTAATGTTGTATTCTGTTCAGTTAAAGAACATGTACAGTTATCTGAATAGCTCTTTGAAACTGTCAGATATTGTACGTGGTCTCTCCTGTTAACAATCGTATTGCAACTAATTATCATTATACAAACTCATCATCATCTTTCCTTTTATTTTATCTTATAATTTTTTACTTTTTCCATCTTCATCATGTTTAGTTTAATACTGTCTGACGCTAATGACCCACAAGGGTTGATGCGTCGTTAAGAAACAAACAAACAAAAGAAGGGGAGTTGTTGATAAGTCAACTATACAACGCCTCAGAGATCGTTACCAGGCTATTGGGACTGTTAAAGATCGACGCAGGTCTGGTCAGCCAAAAATGGCGACCCGCGTTAAAAGCCAACTACGTCGATTGTGTATCGACGACATTTACATCAACGATAGCCGTTCCGGCCGGCTACTGTCAGTGCCAGATGAATAGTAGGGCTCCAAGGGTAATATGTTTCTGATTTTTTGATAAAAAAATATTTTGTCACAATAACTTAAAATGGTGTCCAATTTCTAGACAAATTTCATATTGCAGCTTTAGAATCATAGGATATTGCTATTTGATAGATTGTTACTCTTACATTATTTATCATTTTGACATGAAATTTAAAACATGTTTTGCTGACATATTGATGTTCATTTTTTTTAAATCTCAATAAAATTGAGACACTAAAAGTTTGTATATATTGTGAATTACGTTTTTGGCGTTTTTAAGTCATTAAGTATAAAATTTGTTGCCCTAATTTTACACAATATGAAACTTGTCTCTGATCGTTTACACAATAGCTGATTTCATAGGTCTTCCATACTTTTCCGGATTTCCATCGGGACTAAAGTCACACGTACTTATATCACATGACTACCTCAGCTAATCGAAAGAAATTACTTCTGTAACCACGAGACCGAGCAGCCATGTGCTCGAGGTCAGTTTCAAAACACCAAAAGAAATTCTGTTTTGTAAGCAAACCGGTTTGTATGTATTGCATTCGAAGTGAGGATTAGTTTTAAGGGGCCGCTTTGTATGTTTATTGTTACCTCGAAACCCAGTTTTATGTTTTTCAAACAGCAGCCTGTGGTTGTTTATATTCTGACGTCAGTATTGAGTACGTCACATCACCGATGTCACTGAGTGGTGTTTATGTAAACAATCACCATTTGAACAATGACACAAAATCTCGTTAAAAACATCGTTCATTGGTAATGTGGCATCGAGCTCTCCAGTCAATCTAGCGATATAAATTCTTAATATACATGTTTTTTGCATGGCGTTATTTCTCTCCCAGACGCAACGTCATGCGATAAATTGAGGTAATCCACGAGCTGTAACCTTCTCACCCACTAAATGAAGTCATCGTAGCTTTACCATCGGTTTTATGTGTGTGGAACAATATACTCACATTCTTAATCTACAATCTGCTATAAGACAGAAAAATAAAAATAAAAGGTAAATTGGATATGTGAGTGTATTTCTCCTCTTGCGCATGTCATATGCATTTATCGTAGCGAAATCAAAAGCTATTGTGATGCGAGAGCATCAGGCGGCTGTGATTTCAAATGACTCGTGTAAACAAGTAGCCAGTATGATTTAATGAGCGTCATAATCATCCTGAATATCGGAAGTCAGTATCAATTTCCTAAATTAATAATAATGATAATAAATATAATAAAATGTTTAGAAAAAAAAATAGAAATGCAATCTTCCATATGTACATGTTTTGTAACATCAACAAAAGCTTATAAACGATACGAGAGCATCCGGTGACTGTCCTCTCATATTGCTCGCGTTAACAAGAGAAAAAAGCCAGTAGGTATTAATGAGCGTCATATTCATACTGGATATCGACTTGCAATCGGAACTGCCTCGGCTAATTCCGTGGAATCAGACCTCGGATGTACATCGAGGATTTACTTTGATAACGTGACGCTGACGTTAAATAATGTACCGCTGGCATCACAGAAACCATGCCAACACAATAATAAGAGTGATGGCAGCAAAACAAACGGTTATAAAATTACTGCAATTTATGTTTTGTTTTTCAAATAGCCATATTTTATACTCATCTTTTTCAAAAATGTATCGCTATAGTGATAAATACATTTATTCTGCTGATTAAACTTTTCGGGTAATCAGAAAAATGGATTTTGAAAGGGCTGAACCCACATGCTACAGAACTAATTTTCCTTACGCCAGCTCCGGCTAACAAAATGGAGCTTTTCATACATAGTACTACGCTTAATGGGCCTTACTTACACTCGAGGCTTTTTTCGATTCTCGAATTGTGGCGGACTTTCCCGATTGATCTACATGCTGAATTAACAAATTCATAATTTTTTGTCTGCTGATTTTAGTTTAAAAAAACAACAACAACAACCTTAAGCATTCAGGAAACTAGACAACGTGACTATCTCGCTTCTCACAGAATTTGATTCGCTTAGAAAATCATGCGTGGACCCAGTTTTGACGGCGGGTGTTCTTATAATTGGGCCTCGTCACGAGAAAACCTGTCTTCGGGGTATCCGACATAGCAAGACTCAAACCAATCTCCTCAGCTACTGGGACTAGCTAGAAAAATGAAATTTCGCTTGTAGCAAGTCTAGATATGATACTTTCCTATAAGCGAATAACAAAGGCGCTGATCAGACTGCGCGAATGCGCAGGCTGGTCTGCGCCTTTTTTGTTCGAAACCACAGAAGTCAGGTTTTCATGCGTCGCGGCCCATATAGTACAATTATTGGCTCTGTGTATATGGCAACGACAGTTTCCGATCACACCTATGACCTTAAGTCAAGTATACTTGTCTTACAGCTATTAACACAAACTGCTTTTTTACCAAGGGTGTCATACATTTTTTTTTTTGTATTTGGCACACTGATATTACCTAATGTGTGTAGATTACCAATATGACCTTGCCATAGGTCAATGCCAAATATGCTTAAAATCCGCCTTACTACTCGTAACGCGAACTTAAATCCTTTTTTGGATGAGGGTGTTCATATATGCCACAATGATTGACAACGATAGTTTCAAATCACCGCTATGACCTTAAGTCAATTCACCTGTTTTGCAGCTAATAACACGAACTGCTTTTTTATACCAAGGGTGATCATATTTGGCAAAATGATATTGACTATCAATATGACCTTGTCAATGCCAAATATACTTAAAATCCGCCTGACTACTCGTAACGCGAACTTCACTTTCATTTTTGGACGGAGGGTGTTCATATATAGAACAATGATTTCAGATCGCAGCTTTGAACTTTAGTCAATTCACCTGTCTTGCAAATAATAACACGAACTGCTTTTTTTACCAAGGGTCATCATATTTGGCACAATGATATTGACTATCAATATGACCTTGTTGTCATAGGTCAATGCCAAATATACTTAAAATCCGCCTTACTACTCGTAACGCAAACTTCACTTTCATTTTTGGACGGAGGGTGTTCATATATGGCACAATGATTTGAGATCGCAGCTATGACCTCAAGTCAATTTACCTGTGTAACAGCTTATAACACAAACTGCTTTCATTTTTTTGACGGAGGATGTTCATATTTGGCACATTGATTTCAGATCACAACTGTATGACCTCAAATCAATATACCTGTCTTACGGCTAGAAACCCAAACTGCTTTCTTTTTTCGTTTTACCAAAGGTGATCATATTTGGGGCACAATGACATTGCCTTTGGTCTGTAGATTACCAATATGACCTTGTTGTCATAGGTCAAGGTCATAAACATGTATACTTAAAATATGTCTGCTTGGCATACGCTTTAAGTACAAGCACCAAAAGCTCGTGAACTTGCTCAAGCATATACGTGACCCGAGCACGTTCAATTGTATGGATTAAATATTAATAAGAGTACATTAATTTTATTAATATCACACAATCATATCAAACATACCAAACTGTATGAAACCAATTTGTATGTCTGATACTGATTCAAATGATAATTTCCTGTGCTATAAAGATCGACTTAATTCAATAAATTGACCATAAAATTGCTTTTGTATAACTCAATATTGAAGCCATTTCATGATATGGGCCTCGTCGCGAGAAAACTGTCTTCGGAAGTTTGCAAACAACAAGCGCAGTCTGATCAGCGCCTTTATTATTCGCGTTTTGGATAGCATCATTTTATCTAAGCTTGCCATATGCAAAATTTCAACTTTCTAGCTAGTCTCTGTAGCTGATTAGACTGGTTTTAGTCTCGCTTTGTCTAAACCATGAAAACCGGATTTCTGGCGACGAGGCCCAATCATATTGGTACTTGTAACATGCGAGCAGTGTATGCTCAGGCGAGACTGCACTTTCGTGCAGCCTCGTCAGGGCCTTCACTGCTCGCACACGTAGAAGGGACGTAGGCAAGGCTCATACCAAAATTTAGGCCTATAGCCCAATAAGTTAGCTTAAAGTCATGTATTACTTTGGAATGTCATGAGAATGTTCGGAGATCTTATGAAAGAACCAACCTGTTTTCGTTGTGAAAGGGCAAAAAGTGCAGATCATCCTGCGTGTTTGCGCAATGTGGTCACTGTCGTTGTTATTCCGTGCTTAAAAGGTATTATGCATGTAGCTACACGTGTTTTGTTGACATTTTAAGGGTCTAACTGGTCTTTGTAGCTGAGGAGATATGTTTCAGGGAAATATTGTCACAAACTATAAAAACAATTTAACTTTATTGCAAACCATAAAACTATTCAATATTGTCGCAAACCATGAAACCCTTTCAATTTTGTCACAAACCATAAATTCAATTCATTTTGACGCAAACCATAAACTTATTCAATTTTGTCGCAAACCATTTAATTTTGTCGCAAACCACAAAACCATTTAATTTTGTCTAAACCATAAAACCTTTTAATTTTTTTGCATATCATAAACGATTTAATTTTGGCAAAACTTATAAAACCATTTAATTTGTTGCATACCATAAAACCATTTTTCGAAATCTATTGAACCACTGAATTTTGTCGAAACTTTTAAAGCCATTTAATTTTGTTGCAAACCATGTCATCACGTTTTCTCGTTACGTGGCTTTAGCATCGTATTAAGATGAAACGTGTATTATAAAACCGATTCAGAAGAATTGATGAAAACACATTCATCATGCAATTTTTTTAAAGAAATTGCGGATTGAAAGGCAATTTACGAGAAACATGTCACGTGTTTCTCCAATACATCAAGGGACATTCCTTGATTCACACATCAAAGTAGTGCTATAGGATATATTATAAACGGTGAGTTTTTATTTACAGTAATTTAAATCTAAAAACATGAGAATATCGAAATATTAGCCCATAAAGCGCCACCTATAATTTGCAGCAGAAGACAACTTCAAATTTCGCTGCTTTTTCAAAAATGACAAATAAGGCATGATATTTCATGAGATTCGTCTGCTGGCAGACGATTCTCATGAAATATCAACCTGATTTTTTGGAACATAAGGAAAGATGTTGCAAAATTTATCTTCTGCTGCAGCCGTGATCCGCGCTTTAAGGGTTAGAGGTAAACAGCATGAAAAATAATGGCTTCTAGATTTTGCTAACCCTTTGTTTTCTGATGGATTTTCCCATACAGATAATTACAACAAGGATAGGATTGTCAATTATATTTCAAGGAGTCTCAGGTAGTAATTTTCAATTATTTATGTACCTCAGCTCCTGAAGATTGTATTTAACTGAGCAAAAAGTGAAGACCTAGATGAAAATCTCGCATTTTTTGGTATATCATCTGGGTCTTCATTTACTGACAAGGTACCCTTTCAGTAGAGGTGAATATTGCAGCCAAAATGACTATTGCGATAGTATTGAAATTTCAGGAAGTACCATTGCGATACTTTTACTAGTCTATTCTTTACTCTAACAAAGAAAACAAACACAGTTTGCATGTTGGCGCGCTTTAATGTGAGCAAATGAGCAGCGTGACATGGAAGGACGTTGTAGACCTTGATGAGATCTATTTAAGAAGTGCTTGTAAAAGCCCTGCCAGTAACACAGCTTACTTAACCCTTAGATCTTCTCATTGCCGAAGTACCTGCCGTCCAGCCCACATGACACCAAACTTTCTATTTTTTGTTTGGCGAAAACTTGCTGTGATTTTAACAGTGCAGTATACCACATAGCAATGACGACGTGCAAATCAACACGGCAAGATCTCTTGCTCGAATCTATACAAAATTTTGTGTGTTGCTCACGTCTGTGAAGCCGCCCTAGAACTGATTTTTCACGACACTTCGTTCACAAATACCTGATTATTCTCAGTCCGTGCATGACGACTGAGTAATAATATACTGCACAACCTTTGTTAATGCTAGTACCGACTAGACAAATATTCTGCTCTATTCGATGAAACGAGCAGAATGTTAATTATGGACTACCATTGCAATACGACTGTCCGAAACATTTATGCTTTACTTGTTTTAAGGAGAAAATTAAGAATGTGGTATGACTTCTTAGTAGAGGAGCCAGGGTTCAAAAATGTCAAAAATAAGCATTTAGGTATGTCCCCTTTTTAGCAGAATTTTCACTTGTTTTATCCTTTAGTACATAGTATAGGCAGTATGAAACCAGATATTGCACTCATTTTAAGTCTTGCAAACATACCTGTAACAGTGTGTTTAATACGTTACCCCTCATTTTCTTAAAAACAAAAATATGTAATTAAGTCTATTTAGGTAGAAGTTGAAATGTTTAAATGAACAAAACATTTATCCAATCTGTAAGAAAATACTATTCTCTACACATATTGATGTTTTTAAAAGTTGTTTGGGTCCATTATAATGTCATTTACGTTACATTTTCAACTATACCCTTAAAATGATTGATATTTTGTTAAAAAGTTTCATTTGACAAATTTTTCAAAATGTATTTAACTTCAGGATAACATGTATTCAAAAGAGCATAAACTGACCATTTCAAAACTGCAAAAAGATATGTTCTAACATAAATACTTTGTCAGTTATTAGCTTTTTAATTAGTTGACCATAGATAAAACTTTATATAAGTTGAGAACCTCTTAGGTTTGAAAATAAGCATGCAAATTTTTCTGTTAGCTTTTAAACACCTTATGATAATTGTTTTGATATCACCGACTTTAGAGTAATGCTTAACAACATTTCTGAGGTAAAATATCATTTTGTTGTTCGATTTTCAATATGTAACGTATAAAACAAAGTTGAAGACAAACAAATAATGCTTAATAGCTTAAATTATACATCACTGGAAAGTTTATTTCATTAAAAGGGGGGCTGTGTTTGATAGGCATAAAAAGAGCATTTGTTCCAAAGAAGTAATCAGTACTAATAAGAGACTGTGTACATGGTTGTTATTTTTTCTTTTAAGAAATGGTATACTTCTTGACTTAAAAACAAAACACATTGTTTGGTATTTTTTCTATGTAATGTTATGCAATTTATAAACTTATAAAATGAAAAGTCTGATGCAACATCTCAACTGGGATACATTCCCTTAAGCTTGTTCAGTCAAATTTGCTAATGTAACATACATAACTATTAATAAACGAAATATATATCATGATTACATATTATTTTTAACCGATTTCCATATACAACTGAGCCTGAAAACCTAAGACAAATTTAGATATTGGCACATTTCTTTTTCTTTTAATTGAACAAAACAATCTAATAAGCTATGCAGAAGCATCCAGAGCTTTGTGTTGGATCTGTTCACACTCATCACAATATATAAAATAGTAAATAACATATCTGTTCTATCAAATCAGATTCATTTATGATAAAATATCTAAGAATCTCTGAAATGGTGTGTGGATGTTGGAAACTTTGTTTGTTGTTGTTCCTATAGGTTGTGGAAGTTTTGTATTGGGCCTTTGTTTTCTAATTTGTTTCTAGTTCAGCAATCATCTTGACAAGGAAGAGAGCTGGTTGCTTCACTTTGATTATATTGTAGATATATGTGTTCCGTGTCCCTTCCTGAAGTGCATAGGGTCAGTCAGGAGTCTGTGATTGTGACATTTCCTAGTCATGTTCACGTATAGAAAGAAGAGGTTTGTTGGCAATCTAGACAGCATCACTGCTTTATGAATGTATAAAATATGTTGTTTACGTTACATTAAATTTAAGGAAACATAAGTGTTTGTTATCATTTATTTTTAAGAGAGTAGCTCTGTTATGCTAATTGTTTAAGCCACATCTATTTATGCATATATCAAAACCCAGAAGGTGACTTTTGAATTTATTCCAGCTATGAACTTAAATTTCAGCTCATTTTTTAACATGGCTTTCATTGTTTGATTAATGAAACTAATAGTGCTTTTAACTTAACACTACTAATCATTTGTCAAAGCAATGTAAACTTTAAAACTGAATGGGTTATTCAAAATGAATTATTGCCGTTGAAATTGGGGAAATATATATGGGTTTTACAAGGCAAGGCAGTGATCATATCCAAGAAATCTAGATTTCTTCAGTTGTAATCTACGATACCAAATTTACCGTTATAAAATTTCAACAGAGAGAAAATGTTGAAGCCAAATTTAACTAGGATGTATTAAAATTACAGTTTAAAAGATTATTTACGATAATCAGAATGTTGATAGGTATAGCAATATCTTAGAGTAAAAATAGCAGTCATAAGATCAAAGTTAATTTTAGCAATATGTGCTAATATAGCTGATGTTAAGTTCTATCATAATACCATCGCAGTCATTGGACCCCATTTTAAACAAACTGTCGCAGGAATCCTGTCAGTTGATTCCTTTTATATGCGTTAAATAATAGATGACTTGTAAACACATCAGGGAATAGAGACAAAAAGGCATACTTAAATTATCTACTGTGCTTATGAAATACTACTTATATGGAATATAGAGAAGGCACAATAGTTAGTATCATTACTTACACAAATAATAGATTTACATGTTATGCTAAGAAAGTATGCATCAACTTAACAAATATTATGTATGCATGTTTAATTTGTCTGCCGCTCTTTTTTATCAATCGTCTGCATAAGAAATTGTATTTCTTTCGATTTGTAAAAGTATCATGATACATCTCAGAAAGTGATAACATTGTCTCTATTGCCAATTGCATTATATGTAAGTATGAGACAGCATAGCATTTGTTGAGTATACTATCTGAAAGTATTCTTTTAAAGTAGCATAATTATGGTTTTGTTTCTATTACACAAACTATCAATATACCATAAATATAGCATCGTTTAACAAGTTGGTACATGTTTTATGGGTATTAATTAGTTAATTTTAAGGACTGAATGACGGTTGTTATGATTACTTATTGTGAATGTAAAAAATAAATAGTGTCCTGCTGAATAAAACAAACATTAAAGCAGATTCTATCATGTATGCTGATAAGCTATATAGCTAAAAAGCAAATGCACGCAAACATTCTGGAATATATGATCAATCAAGTCATATTCTAGAAAGTTGTTTGCTCAAGGTCCTGATTATTGAAGTCTAATAATTTAGAAATGTCTACAATACTAACAATGCAGGGGACTTTTTCCAACTTATTAACTGACATGTGTCTGTTTCTTAAGTATTAAAATGGTAATTTAGAATAAATGCTGTCCTGTTTCATTGCTTCACAAACGTGTATCACCAGGCAACACAATGATTAAAGTAATGATCTATATATTTTTGTTATATACATTACCAACATAAATAATACTCTTTTTCCAAAGCAGACACACTGTAGATACTAAAATACTATAACCCCAAGGATAACTAAGGCTGGTTCTAAATCAGAGACAGAAATTTCACGATTTCCATAAACTTCAGTTTTGTTTCATATGACACCGATGAAGGTATTTTAAATTTTCACTTCTTGATTTGGACTTCTGCTTGAAATATCTTACATTTTTTTTAGTTTTAAGGTATATTTTGTGTCTTATTGTTTTAAATATAGCTGCTGTAACGAATAACTGTTGATAAATGGATATATTTGTTGGCTTTTACAAAGTATTCGATGGATCTGACTATGTCACTTTGTGCTTTTTATTTATTCATTGAGCTGTTGACGGTGAAAGAAAATGTCTTGTATATGTCATTTAACGCCATTTAGTGCATAAAAAGAAGCAAATACATGGTAGTAGCAGAGATTTTAAAGTATCATTTAAGCTTTTTGAAACAATTTAGTCATGAATAATAAATAGGTATCAATTATCTTATTTACATGATTCATAAAACAAATACTTAATGGTATTTATGTGCATTATTTCAAGTTTTTCCCTTTAAACCAAATAAGATTTTGTTGATGTTGCATCTCATTCATATGAAATGTTAAAATGCAATATTCCAATCTAATTTTGAGCAATAAGATGGTAGTCAATTTCATTTTCACCTACTAGCTGTTTGAACGCATATACACATAGCATTGCACAAAATATTATTTTAAAAGAAAGTAACGTATATAACAGAACTGCCAGGTGCCTAAACTAATATTTTTATTCGGCTATTTAGCTGCATCTAATTGAAATATCAATCATAACGATATGTCAGAAAACGATGCAAATGGTAATAACACTATACTAGGAGTTTTCTTATTATCTAATGGTAACGTAATAGACTTGACTACTGCATGATAAATGCACATGTTCATAAAAAGCTAACAGATATTTTATAATATATAAAGTAGCTAAGAAAATCTTAATGTACAAAAATCTCCCTCCACAAGTCTTTTGGCAGCCCATGGTCAAGTAAACAATAGTAATATATTTGAATGTAAGTAATGTATATAACAATAACGTAAGCGTAAGTCATTTAAACTTATTGTCAGTTTGGTGCTTTTATTTAAGTTACTGTAAAGCAATATGCAGATAGTAGGAAACGTGACCTATCTGGTCTAAATAACTTTTCTTTTCAATAATGTAGCGAATAGCCTACTACATGAAGCCTGCATGAGGGTGGCTATGGTTACCTCATAAATAAACATCTTTTGCAAGACTTAAAATTTGTGCAATATCTGTTTTCACACTTCTGAAACACCATACTAACTGAGGATATAGTCTAAAATTCTGCTACTTTCCGGCCACTTTTTTCCAATTTTTGAATCTCTGGCTCCCCTACTATCTGCACGTACAGGTACCAATTTTTGTATGGAAACGAAAGAAAAATTTCAGAATATTGTCAAAGTCCACTTATTTTGGTGAAATGCATGGGAGGCAACAACATATACATCCTATTGCCATTTAACTTTCTTTTAAGACTTAACCAATTTTAAAGTGAAAATCCCTATGTCTAAAAAATATTGAAATTTTTGCGATAGTGAAAAGACTTTTGCCGATACCTTTGGCATTGTCACGCTATATCGATAGTCCGATGTATTGTTACATCCCAACAGGGTTTTAGGGGCGAGTTGACGAATACGAACTGGAAAGAAATATGGAGAGCGTTTCTTCTTGGCAAATCTGAAAAATACTATTGAAACACAAACTGTTCTATTTCGTTATTACAATGAGAAATGTACACCGGTTTCATACCCGCCCAAAACTTATGTTTGATTGAAAAAAAAAACCTGCTTACAATCATTTTTGGCGGTATATATTTTTATGTCTACCTCTCTATAATTCGATTTTCTTCTAAGTCGAAATAAAACCTCTAGCAGGGTTTATTATAGGCAGGAGGATACTCCCCAATTTTTGAAAGATCCCTAATTTTAAGAAGGTGGTAATAGACAAATAAGAGAAAATATTAGAATTTAAGAAAAATGCTTGCTTTGTTACATATATCCCCCCTGGTTTTGGAATCTTAGAAGAAACTCTGCTCAAGTTACAAGGACTTCGAGTTAACAAGATTTGACTGTGTACGTTAATGTATAGATGTAGATATTTTATACCTCTAGCCCGCCCCGCTGAATATATCAGCATCTGCGTTTACTATCCCCCGACGATGTCGGAGGGATATAGTTTTGGCGTCGTCCGTGCGTCATTCCGTCCGTCCGGAACCATATCTCAGTACCTATTGGTCAGATTTGATTCATTCTTGATACAAATGATAAGTACCATTGACTCTCGATATTCTATAAGTTTAGTCAAAATCGACCCCTTGTTTTAGTATAGGCTATTATAATGCAAAACCTATTTTAGCTTTTTTTTGTGTGATAATCTTTACATTTGATCAAATCTATTATATGTAACAACTTCTCACTATACACCATGATTACCCAGTGCCTGTAGATAAGCATGGCAGTGTCAAAGGTTTACCCCACCCCCTTTGACCCCCTTTGACCCCACCTAAGGGGTCAAAGGTCAAATATTTAAATTTTGCAATAACTAAGGCAATTGTCTTTTTTTTGCTGAAATTTTGCATGTAGGCAGAGCAGCAATAGATATGAAACATATCAAACGGGATTTTACTTTGAAGGCATGGGTCCGAGCCCCTGGGGTGGACTTAGGGGGTGGGGCCGAGGCCAAAATTAAACTTTTTCAGAAATTGGTCATGTTGCATATCAAATTAAAGCTGGCGACTTTTGCAGCAATATGGTAGAAAATAGTTTGTCCATAGACACATCCTCGACCCAGGGGAAGGGGTCAAAAGGTCAAACCATATATTTCGTGAAAGTAGTCATGTTGCATATCAAATTAAAGGGAATTGAGCACAGAGCACAATGAAAGCAAATATCTCCCATTACGCACACCAACGACCCCTAGGGTGGGGTCAAAAGGTCATATTTTTTCTTCTTTTCTAAAAGTGGTCATGTTGCATATCAAATTAAAGTAGAGGAAGTGTAGACCTACATGCAAGGTAACACTTTGAATTTACACACACCCTTGACCTGTGGGGTTGGGTTGAAAGGTCAGATATTGAAATTGTGTAGATGCAAGTGTATTTTTTATTATTAAACTAAGCACTAAAACATACTTGACAGGCGTTTGCTATGATCTAATGATACCGAAGGTGAACTAAGGGTTAGACAAATGGGATTTATGTTTGTGATTTACATGTTTCTCTCAAATAACCCTTCGTCGGGGGATATAAATTCGACGAATTTGTCTTGTTGAAGTTTGTTATCGCGTTTTGCAATACGTATCCGAAGCTCCAGTACTGTCCATAATTAGAACTCGTATAGGCTCAGGGTAGAGGGCGTGATTTGAGATTGAGAGGTCCTTAAATCGGGCATTACCGGAAGCGTCGTATTGTGTCCTTGAGCATGACACTATCCTCTGCTGGTTCAACCCAGGAAAGCATACTTATGTAACTGAATAATTGTTGACGGGAACTGAAACATCAAATGACTGAACAATTGTTTATTGAGACGGTAAGCATCAAATCAAACAAAATAAAAAAAAATACAACATGGGGGTCTTGTTCTTAGTTAAAATTTTTATTTACTAGAATAGAAGTACTACGTATACAATTGCCTTATCTCATAATTGGGCCTCGACGCGAGAAAACCTGTCTTCGGGGGTTTGCGAACAACACAGGCGCAGACCAGCCTGCGCATCCGCGCAGCCTGATCAGCGCCTTTGTTATTCGCGTTTTGGAAAGTACCATATCTAAGCTTGCTACAAGCGAAATTTCAGATTTCTAGCTAGTCTCTGTAGCTGAGGAGACTCGCTTTAGTCTGGCTTTGTCGGAAACCCCGAAGACAGGTTTTCTCGCGACGAGGCCCATATGTGGGCTAGTATGCGTTTTTTATGTAGTTGCAGTTGGTAACCGTCATCCCTATGCCAATATTTGTATGTATGAACCGAAAATATATAAAGTTTGTTGCAAATGATAATGGCAATTGATAATTGTTTTCAATTTACAAGTACAAAAAACGCGTGGTGAGCATGTGTGGATCCAGAAAGTTTTGTCAGCAGGGTCCAATTCTGAAAAAATGGGGGTGGGGGGAAGGGCCCAATTACCACTTAAAATGGGCCATCATCGGCCCACCAGGGAAGCGCCACAATAACATCCAGCTCTTGACGATACGAGGAAGAGTAGTAGAACACAGATAATCAACAACATATAAGCAAGAACCCAATAAATGTAAAGCAGCCAAAAGCAAGAACCAAATTAATGTATAGCAGCCAAAAGTAAGAACACAATTGAAGTAAAACAGCCAAATGCATTAACACAATTAATGTAAAGCAGCCAAAAGCAAGAACACAAGTCAAATAAAGCAGCCCAAAGCAACAAGACAACAATTAAATTAAAGCAGTCAGAAGCACGAATCTAAAGTAAAGCAACCAAAAGCAAGAATACAATTAATGTACAGTAGCCAAAGCGAGAACACAAAGTTAAGCAGCCAAAAGCATCACCACAATTAAAGTAAAGCAACCAAAAGCAAGAACCCAATTAATATAAAGCTACCAAAGCAAGAACACAGTAAAGCAGCCAAAAGCAAGATCACAGTAAAGCAGCCAAGAGCAAAAACACAATTAAGGCAGCCAAAAGCATGAACACAATTAAAGTAATGCAGCCAAAAGCAAGAACACAATGTAAAGCAGCCAGAAGCAAGAACACAATGAAAGTAAAGCAGCCAGAAGTAAGAACACAATAAAATAATGCAGCCAGCTGACATATGTTTTACCCGCCCTTCACATCGATGATTCTATTGTTTGTTATACTGTCAAAGGCTCGGAGTCTGTTCATACGTCAACATTGTTAAACACAACTTATCAAAACCATATTTCACGTGTAGCCGCGATAACGAAAATTGATCACCAAGCTTGCTAACATCGCAACATCGCAGACAATTTACAGAATATTGCACATGTTGTATACCTGCGCTGTTGTATACCTGCGCGTCACAAAGGGGGTCCAATTGCTTCTGGGGGGGGGGGGGGGGGGGTCCGTGCCAAAATTTTTAAGGAAACCTATTGTCATTTGTGATTATCTAAAGGGGTCTGGACCCCTTGTTCCCCTTCCTCTGGATCCGCAAATGTATAGAATGACAACAAGGATTTAAATAAATGCCAGTGATTTTTTTTTCGAAACCACGTTTATCTGCACGCTTGTTTACTTTACAGAACAAACCACATTGTGATAAATAGGATCAGATTACAATATTCCATTTATTAATAATAATGCCCACTCATTCATTTCAAATTCACGTTTCCTCGTTGTAAATGTCAGTTTACTTTAGAAAAAAATGTTTTACTCGGAAAAAATCGCATCTTCAAACCATAACATAAAAACACTGTGTTTTATGGCACGAATTTTTAAATCGTTATATATATATATAAATATTCAATGAGTACTGCTAATCAGCACAAGTATGTTTATTTTGTTATCAGTTACTTCGCATATTAAATTACGTTGCCTGATAAACGTCTATCTCACGGCATGTGCCTTTAACGGGTCATGATGACGTTGCACTTTTTGAATGACGTCGCTGTATGACGCTGAATCAACACAAAAATCGAAAGTTACGTCATTATGACTAGTTTGAAGAGTGAAACAATGGGTAAACTGATAGAGTACCAGGTTCTTTTCTTTTGATATCAAGTTTACCAGGCTCGGATTTGAGAACGCATGTTGAATCACTCGGCAAGCCTCGCGATGTCAACAAGTGTTCTCAAAGCCTTGCCTGGTAAACTTGATATCAAAACACACTCACCTATATATGTGTTAAACGGCAGGAAATGTACAACATATGAAACCTGTGCATATTGCACATGTTTCAAATGTTCTACAAGTTTGCCATTGCAACAACAAAATTGAACTATCCCAAGCATTTTTTTTCTTTTATATATAGTTTCAAGTGTTAATGGTTCATTTTTGAAAGTGTTTGTGTTTTCCACTGTCCACTGAGAAGTATATCTGTATCATGTGCTAATAGCCGTTCAGTTCGGATCGACCGCTATTTCCGGTTTAATTATTATGCATGACTGTATTTACGTTGAACAGTTTAATGTAATACTGAAAAACGAATGCACTTTTATAATTAGTGACCAAACAGGCATAAACACCGAAATAACGCAAAATAGCCCATTTTCGTGATCGGCAGCTCAATACGACCAATTCACTGCGATCAATTTATGCCACAAGATGTCAAAAATGTTACCGTGCGGTATATATACGAGTCATGACGATTTTACATTTACACGTACATGTACATCCAAACATTCAAAGATGACACCAACATTGAAATATATGTGAAGGCCATTGCATAAAAGTAGGTCTAATTGAAAATCTGAAAGCCTGGTATATTGCTAGTTTTTGTACTTCAAATCAATAAATTAGCCGTGACATGTGATTTCCAACAATGTGGCATTTTGACAAGTGTAGTCTCAGACCAGCCTCTGCAGCCTCCTTTTAAGCTTAGAAACGCCAAATGTTCATCCAGTAGCTTAACACTCATAGAATATTCAATCCATTAGCAAAGGCTCTGAACAGACTACGTGTATGCACAGGCTGGTCTGAGCCTTTGCTGGTCGCACATAGCACATTGTTGGAATTATCATGTCGTGGCTCAAATTGCATTATATAATGTAAAATCCTAAGCCTGGTAGACTCATTTGCTAATGACGACAGTGGATAGACAAAACTGTAATTAGAGGAAGGTAGTCAATTAAGGCAGAGCTTAATGACAAGGGATACGAGACACTTTTTGTTCCAGTTTCAATAGAAATTGAGTTCAATGTAGATGTGAAACATTGTACCTGACTAGCGAGTCTGATTACTGATTCAGGGCCCCTGAGTTCAATCCCACCCCAGCCCCATACTTTCGTGGAGATTGATCATGAAAATGTTTCTACGGTTATTCCCCTACTTCCGCATATTCAAGGTTACAAGCGAAAGGTCAACCAGTTGGTCTAAGCTTGCCCAGGTAAATGAGTGATTTGGTTTACTGACCGTCTCGACACAACCATAGCTGTTGACTGGGACGTTAAACCATTAACCAACCAAACAAACAAAAGCAATTAGCCAACGCAGTGGATGGTTCATTGAACATATCAAGAGATAACATATACTTTCCAACTTAAGACGCATTTCAGTCCATGACGATATTGTCTTAACTTTGCAACAGCATAGACCCTAGTGAACTGTGGCAAACTTTCATTTGTCTGTGTTTGCACTGTGCGTTTGCCAAAGTATTCGTTCAGGAGAGTTTCCAGTATTCAAAAGGTTAAATATATGCATCTTTTCACAGAACAAAAAACAAAAAAAATAAAATGACTTGGTCCAGTTAAGCGATTTGTGAGCGTAAAATTTCATAATTTTCTTAGCTATCAGTTTAAACATGTGGTTTGTGTGCCCAAAAGAACCGTCTCATCGAGATGGTTCTTTTAAGTACCTACAACATATGTTTTGGTTGAGAAATGAGACAATAAATTTTCAATTACATACTCTAAACCAGAGGCCTACATGATTACGCTTAGAAAAACATTCTGCTTAATGCAAATACGTTTTGCTGGACTACGGTGTTCAGATAGTAATTTTTTAGGATGTGTGATGTGGCTCATGTCGGTTATCAACAGATGTCGGATTTTGCGTCATGTCATTTGCTAAGCACTCAGAGATAAGCTCTTTTTTGCATATTGACAAGTTTAATGTTTTGTCAATATTTCTCTACAGTACCGCTAGCGCTAAATATCACTAATTTGCAGTAGTACCAATAAAAGATTTTGTTACTTAGCCAACATATTCATTTTTGGTGTGTACTTGGCTCCAGATAAGAGTGCATATTTAAAAAAAATATTTTTTCTTATTCCTCAACCAAATCATAAAGTGAGGGAAGCACCCAAAACTTATGTTTATATGGATGGGTTAGAAAGAACACTCACTACAACTTTACGCTTAAAAACCCTTACCTGGACCTTTGTCAGTACAGTTAAACCTGTGTAAAACGGCCACTCTCAAAATTTCGTACTGCAACTCGATGTCATTGAAAAATTCATTATTGTCATCCATTTTATTTATTGAATTTCTTTTACTTTTTCCATCCAATCATGTTAAGTTCAATACCGTCTGACGCTAATGACCCACAAGGGTTGATGCGTCGATAAGCACCAAACAAACAAATAAAACTTTCTCATTCAGTAAACTGGCTATAGAATACTTGTTTGCTAACGATGGAGTTATGGTTCTTATTTAAAATTGTTTTGAAAGGAACTCGTTTATATTGCTTCGAGGTCATATTACACAGTGTTACGCTTTCCACTTTAATACCGCCTGAAAGGTTGATGCGTCGTTAAGTATCAAGCAAACATCCAAACAATAATAAGTGCCATGCTTAGGTTGCTGTTAGTATAATCAGCTTCCTGCTATGGTCACTGCAAGTGGCTCTGTTTCTGGTCACTGCTGGTTTGGTGTAACAGTTGCACTCGCTTCATTCAAATATTAAAATAATTTAGCTACTGTCGTGCCAACCAAGAGTGACAGTAACGTATTGTTTTGTTTACAATTGTTAAGTAAAAAAGATGACTTGTACACTCCACTTGAGCGCACACGAATCGATAGATCACTTGTGTATTAATCTTATCCTGCGGATAGAATTAATACAGAAGTGATACATCGAATATAAGTCCCTAATAACTTTGTGAACAAAATATGACGTTACTGTCACTCTAAGCTGGCAGGACAGTAGTCTTAATTGGAGCCTTCACCTGCAGAAACACATAAATTCGCTGATCCAAAAAGTGAAAGTGATTACGTGGATTTTGATTTTGTTATGTTCTCATTAGTTTAGCAATAAATACATATTTCATGGTCATACACTTTGTAATTGGTAATGATCCACAGTTTAATATTGCAATCAGCCATTCAATGATTTCAAAGTAAGTCTATTCCTGATATACAGAAATAGATGTTAATAACTTGACCCATACCATGAGAAAACATGTCTAAATGGTAATATTCAAGTCAAGCCAGAGACGATGTATAATATTTAATTTTTGTACTCAGTAAAACGTCGTAATGTACGATATTGGTGGCGAACATCAATGGTGTCGATCAGCAGCGCAGGCTGATCTACGCCTTTGATGTTCACACATAACACAGTTCGTTTTCATGAGGTGGGGTAGTTGTCATTACGTTATCCGATCCCTTATCAAGTCTTTATGTTGTAAGGATAATAAGGTATAATCGGATTTCTATAAAGCCAGCTTCATTTAATTCTCATCAGATTTTATAACGAGTCAACATCAGCATATTATGCGGATACCATTTATGTATTTTTCACGCGACGAGAATGCTATTCAAAAAACTTCAGATGCCACATGAGGGATTTTATAAAAAGTCAATATCAGCATATTATGCGGATACCATTTATGTATTTTTCACGCGACGAGAATGCTATTCAAAAAATTTCAGACGCCACATGAGGTTGCTTATTTTGTGTTCATGACAACGAAGGATTCAGATCACCGCTATGACTTTGGATTAAGGTCTAGGTCAAATATACCTATGAGGGATAATTAATCGATAACGGCTATTTTTAGACATGACGATAACAAACACAAGCATGTTATGCACTTTTTTTTAGGTCGGTTGGCTTATTGCATCTTTTACAACCAGGCAACCACCAAGTTAGCATTAAATTGCAATAAAACATCTAAAGATAAGCTGTCAATAATATAAAATTGACTATTATTGTCATCCAGGTGCATGCCAAACTTTACAAAAACAAAAACTCACTCTTTTCTATAGGCCCATTACACTGAAAAATAAAAAAAAAGCAGTTGAGAAGTTTGTAAAAAACCCATTTTATGGTGAAAAACACTCATTTATTAATGAACATATGTTGTAGGTGCACATTGGAATTGCCTCTATGAGGCAATTCCAATGTGTACCAACAACATATGTTACTGAAGTAAGGAAACCTATTTTGAAATATACACTAAACAAGTTTCATGTCCATTTGCTTTCCTCTTTTAAACATCTCAAACTGCCAATCAGAATTAAAATACCTGTCACTATATGGCAAATTGTTTATTTTATTGACAGCTTTATCACCAAATTTAATTTTATGAACTATGCATGTGCTAAGCTGGTAGTTACATAGTAGTAAAATACCCACATTCGTTTAACAAACCTCTTTCCATGTATACTAGTATAAAACCTTTTTCGTATGACTGTATGTTTCCAGACCCAGTTATGAGTTGTCTTAGCTTTCGTCTCATTTATTTATAAAAAACGTACATGTAGTACAATAACAAAACTTAGCTGATGAATTAAAAAAAATAACCTCTTTCATTATTCCACAGAATCATCTTTACAGAGAAGCTCTGCAAACATGTGGATTTAATTGACAAATCAAATTAGAATTTTTCTAGGCTCAAGGACATTTGGTACTTGTACCCAGTGTAAGTAAAATGCGCTCCCAAATATTTTCTTCTTCATAGAATTCATATTTACATGTTTAAAAGTTGGTCTGACTTTTCAATAAAAGTGATATGGCAATTCAAATGCTAGAAATTTCTCTTATTTGTTGTATTCGCCAGTAACAGGAAACAAATATAATATATTCTTTGGATATTGTCAACATAATCAAATTATTTTCTCGATCAAAATAAATATCAGTGGCCTATTGCTTAGTCAAGAGATTCAATATTTGAATGCTTGCTTGACTGCTACTTGTTACTTATCCTCACAGCAAGGACATTATACTTTTTATCTTTCTCGCAAACATCTGAATTTGCAACAATATTTCAAATGGGTCCAGTGGCCGCATTTATCACGTTGGGCCCAATGACTTCAAATCAATCGTCTGATATGCGTCTCTTACAAATTCGGCATTAACTCTTATCAGCAGTTATTTCCATTTCATCATCAGGCTGAGAGAAATCAGGAGTCTGTAGATAGTTATTGCTCTTGTTAGTTGTTAGAATTGCTAGAGGATTGAATAGGGTTATTCAATTTCAATGCCTATTTACACGAGCAAGCTTGAGGAATTCCTTGATTTTTTAATCTGATACTGTCCTAATGTTTGTACAAGTTGGGGCTTACTGTAAATTCGGAATTTTTCGCGAGTACTTTATTTTCGTGAAAATCAAACCCTCGCGAAATGGCGAAATCACTCTGTCCTCCATTGATAAAGGTAAATCTTGCCTTAGTCGCGATTTTTTCACATCACTAATATGTCTTTTAATGCTATTCGCGAAAATAAAATTCTCGCGAAAATATCATAATCTACAGTACTTGTAGTTGATTCTTTCACTGTTGTTATTTTAAGAAATTGTTCACCACATTATCTATTACTTGGCTGTTCACTGTTGTTATTTTAAGAAATTGTTCACCACATTATCTATTACTTGGCTGTTCACTGTTGTTATTTTAAGAAATTGTTCACCACATTATCTATTATTTGGCCGATTCTCAGATTCTGTCTTCGGATATATGATTGCTGGAAAAACTTTACACGACATATTTTCTCCCTATTAAGTTAAACTACACCAGTTCTTCTGAATGCACTGATTAGATAATCAGGAGATGAAGCCTTTATGTATACCTTAGAGGCATGCTTCCCAACAGCATGCCTAGTAATCTGGTGTTCAGGGTAGAGTCTCATGTCCGTTTGGTACTTGATATTGTATGTTACCTTTAAAGTGGCAAAACAGCCAACCTCGATATTGTATATTACCTTTAAAGCTGCATAGTCTGCAACTATGAACATTTTTCGATTTTTTTTATTTTCTTTTTAAATCATTTGTAAAAGTAGAATTAAGTTGTGTTTTCACAATAAATCTGTTCACTATAGCTGAAAACCGCACGGAAAAGTAAATTATCTTATAAAACAGGCGTGTTTGTCTCTTGTTTGTAATTATTTGCGTCCCTCCAATAATTATAGACAGGTAATTTTAGCTTAAATGCTGTTGTTTTGATACTGATAATTTGTTAAGATTTTCGAAATTGGTAAAATGTATACCTGGATTTTAGTTTTTTACTGTGTTCTTGAAAAATAGAAACATTATTTCAAAAATTAAAAGATCAAAAGTTACAGAGTATGCAGCTTTAAAGAGGCAAACCAGCCAGCCTCCAATGGCTGAGTAACATTGGAAGTATGAGGTTGTAGGATGAAAAACTTTAGATCGTGTTTCGTATTCTAGTCAGTTTATAACTGTGACACGTGTGACCTGTGACCATCAAATATAATTAAATGCTTAGCGCCCTGTGCTCGCGGACTATACTTAATTAAGTGGTTTTGGAGATAGTTCATGAAGGAAGAAGCATTTGAACATCCTGTCTCACTCATTTCACCTTTAGTTCTTGGACTGGTGCTCTTTTGGAGCTCCTAGTAACATGTTTGCCCTTGGGCAAAGTTACTGCCTGTGGCATTGTCCCTTGGGGTGCATAAAAGCTTTGGTGGAGCATGTTTCATCTAAATAACTGATTCATCGACATTTCAATTTTTTTCTGGAGCATTTTCAAGTTTGTTAGCATTTATTACTTTTTCAAGATTACTTAAATAGAATTCTTGCAGTACTTTAGAGTCTGCCTTTGCTCGTAGCATTCTCAATTTCTCAGGTTCCACTTATGTAACCTGTAGCTATATTTTGACAAAACTTTTGTAACATGATTAGCTAATCGAGCATCACCAGGAGATGTTTGTTCAATATAACTGCATTTATAATCAAAATATGTGTCCAAAAAGGATTGCCGAGAATAGTCTTAACCAATATGAAATATATACCAAACTTTTCTCCTCCTCATGAGCAAGTAATGCAGCTCTTCCCTGTCTCAGTACAGTATACATTGGTTGGATCCCAAGACTTCGATCCCTAAATGTACTTTCAGGAATACTATACTCTCTAGCAGCCATATAAGTAGATCTGACATATTCAAATACTTTAGCAATCAGTGCTGTATGATAGATGCATTGCTTATTCTGCTGACCAATTGTAGGACACTGAATGAAAATATATAGAAAAATATAAATTTCTTGAAAAACAATAAAAACATTTTTACATGTTTTAAGCAGTATATATGGTAGGATAAACAAAAATAGCATGGCAGAAAATTAATCTTGTTCCAGATTAGACTGTCTTTTAGCCAAGGGCTAAACTTTTAAAGCGAATGGACGAATAGGTAACATGTAAATGAAAATCATTTGTTAATGGGATTTTGATGTGTATATATGAAGAATAATATCAACACACTTTCAGAAAACTCATATTTCTAGTTTCGTTTAGTTGGCATTTGTAAACAAGACTTGTGGACTTCTGGTAAGCAAATGCTTGTGACGTAGCGGTTATTCGACTATTTTCTAAGTACACCAGTTACTGGTGTAGTAACTGGGATATTGAGTTAAATTAAAAACATGCTCATGTGAAAGAGCACAAATCAAACTATCTTATATTTAAGTTTCAGCCAGATTCATCCACCATGAATACGAAATATGGCTAACTTATTCAGCAATAAATTTATATAAAATATGAGTTTACAGGACTTTAGTTAAAAGTGCGTAATGAAAATTTAGTTTTCTTATTTCTCAACCAAAGCATATGTTGTCGACGAGAGGGTTTTGTTGAACACCCCAAGTATATGTAAATATTGATGGGTAGGAAAATATTTTCAATTTTACGCTGAAAATAAACGTGTGGAACTACGCAACACCATAACGTGGCAATACTTTTGTTTAGCTTCTTTTGAGTTGATGCTTAAAGTCACAGCCAACAGCTATTCAGTCATGTCAAGACGTTTATGGAGCTTTGCCAGACTAAGTATAAGCAGTGAGAATGGAGTGATTTTTCAAGGGCACAGCTCAGTGTCTAAACAATAACCACCTTGATCTTTGATCTCAGATCAAGCCCCCTACTACTGAGCTTCTCACAAATAATTGTCAACCATCTATAGATCATGAATGGCTCGCGATATCTATTTGACCTCAAAATGGATCTTCACACTCACAGCGCATTTTAAAACACTGCCAAATATCTAGATTTATGTTACAAAGGGGAGGTCTCATATGCGCCCACGCATGGATTTTCATCTAGTTTTACATGGTGAATACCTATGACCTATCAACTATAAAAATGCATTTATTTATTTCAATAGTGCATTTTAGGTCTCAGGAGAGCACCTTGTTTGACTCCATTTTTTCAATAACACCTGTCTAATATTTTGTCAATTTGTAAACATCAGTTTTATCGGATCTCACCCAGTTTAAGCTGGGATAGTGAAAGGACTCAATATGGATTGTTTTGATACTATTTTGGCATATAAAAACATGCACACATTTTTTTAACAAAATCTTAAAGTAAAAATTTTCCAAAAAATATAATTGAAATTCACGTGTATGCCAAATTGCGTCTACAATTTCTATATGTTCCTGTCCTTGTCAACCTATGATACTGCCTATAAAATTTGCCTCACATGTCTTCTGTATACTGAGAAAGTTTCGAGATTTTTTGAAACCGGTAACAGTGCAGGAAAACACATTATATACATGTAGATCATTTTTTTGACATTTATCATAATTTAATGTTTGAGGCTAGTTTTGTTCTGGAACCAAGTAATTTCGCAATTTTATTATTAAAAATATTATAAACATCGATAATAAAAAGCTATGCATGTACAAATGCATATTTAATTTGACATTGAAACAAATCTGAGACTTTTTAACAATCAGTTAGAGTAACACACAAAAAGTCTGCAACATTCAAACTTCTCAAAATCAAGTTGAAACACATCAATTAATGGATTCAGTGCTATGATCTCTTCACCGATTGTATCTAAAACGTATTTTGATTTGTATTTGCATACCAATGTTTTAATTGACGGTTCAGTCTCAAGTAGTGCTAGACAAGGCAAGGCATTTGATCGCTGATTTCATTTATTTTGTCCCTTTGTAAACTTATATGGATGTCATATATGTAACTGGCATTCCTTCTACCTACAATGGCATGTGTATCTAACCTTTTTAATTATTCTTGTATTATCCTTGTTTAATATGATATTAAGTTGTTATGCATGATTTTCCCCAAAAATGTTAATGTGTTTGGAATAGCCTAGGGTGTAGCTTTTTATTTTAATACCAGGTACTTGTTGGGATTCTTTATGTACCATTGGCTGACTGTTGCACAGGCATTTAATATCTGGCAGATGTTATGACTGTTTTGAATTCATCATTTTGTCAATTCATTGAATACCAAGATGCACATGCAAACTTATCAACTGAAAGCACTGACTTTATTTTAAACTCTGTTTGCAATTTTACTACTTTTTGGAAAGAGTTGCACATAGGTTCTACTTTCCAAGTGTTCTCCTAGTATTATATATATTTGTAGTTTTAGTCTCGGGTTGAATATTGGCTTCAAATTTTGATTGATTGCCAATTCCGTTGCAAGGGCAAGACTATGGTCAGATTACCTCAGTTCCTGATCATTGTAACTTCTTCTTATACCGTCAGACCCTTTTTGCATTTTCACTTGTTTATATATTCAATAAGTTCTGTATTCGTAGTTTTATGCTTAACACTATCTGGAGTTTCCATGATGTATTTTCAAAACTGGTTCCTCAATCAAGTAAATGGCAATTTAATCAGGGATTCAGTTATCCTTTGAGCGTTCTGATTGTACTAGATGAAACTTTAAGAAGATAGTGTGGACATTAAGTTTCTATCCCATTTGATTCTTTGACTTTTTACAGGATTTGGAATATGATTGTAGGCACCTATGATTGTAGAGTTTGGTACATGTATTTTTAAATATTTCAGCATTTTGTGGTAGAAAAGCAATAGCTCCCGAAACTACATAAAATGGGTGAATACTGTATTTTGGCATTATATTAAAGTGAATAACAAAATAAAACCATATTGTGAAGAATAATGAAATTAACTACTTCAAGAGGAGTTCGACAGGGTGAAATTCTCTCTATGTGGTCAGTATTAGATTAAGGATGACAGCTTTGAAACATTAAAGATTCTGTCTTGCTCACGCAGGAAAGAATGCAACATGTTTTAAAGTATGAAAAACTGCAGACTGTGGTATATGATTATATAAGGTTGTAATATTTATAAAATATTTATTTTATCATGTTGGTGATCAAGAAATGATGAAACAAACTATTTCCTGACACAAATGAAATAAACGAATTATGGAGAATGACTTTCTATTAGATTGAATCTGGTATTGAAACCGTATTATGAAGATTATCAAAGTTTACTGTTCTATAAAGAGTTGGACAAGGTGAAGTTCTCCCTAAGTGATCAGTATTTATGTTATTATAAAGTTTTAACAATATTGGATATTCCATCTTTCTTATAGAAGAAAGCAAACACAAAAAATTGCTTTTAAACTAACTAAACACTTAAATTCATTAACTACAATCAGTTTTTTTTTACATTTCTGAGATTTGTAACATTCAAAGTTCTAGGACAACATGTTACCGGTCTTCGATTTTCTTGAAACTTTTAGCATTACAACTATATATGTATAGCCTAATTTGAGAGTAAATTCATAGGTTGACAAGAACTGGAACATGCCTAAATTTTAAAATATAATTGTTAAAAAAATATTATGAAGCTGAAATTTGGGCACAATTCCAAATAAAATCATATTTTTCTGAATCTAACTTTACAGAAACTGATTTTTGTTTTATGCATATCTAATCAGTGATGATCTTAGATAGTTTTAAAAGTAATTAGAACACACTACATGAAATTATAAGAGCTATGGGCGGCTTAAACTGAAGGTACCCCCATAAGCAGATGCCCGATTACATAACATGTCATTTTTTGACCATTTAAATAGGTAAGTGGGAAACTATATCACAAATAGAATGGTTATATGTGAGGCAATCATTATGCATAATATTATAAAAATCCATGCGTGGGCAGAACCCTATGTAAATTTTCTATAGGGCGAGACCTCCCCTTTGTATAGATCTTTAGTTAGCCAACCCTTTTAGGACCAATAAAGCTTAATACATTTTAGTCATGATAGTCCATAGTGGTTATAATTTGAAAAATAAAAATATTGTATTTGTTTCTTTGAGGATCGATTAAGTCGAAGCAAGCGTGACGGATCCTGATAAAATGCCGCATCATGTCGCATACCCATTTAGGGTTTTCTGGTTCAAAATGGGTTAAATGTGCACAACCACCACGTGAAGTTTTTTGAAAGAGCTACGTGCATTAAGGGGCTTTCCCCCACTCCTCCCACCCCTATGAGGCTAAAATATAAAAATTGTTTTTCACCAATTTGTTCTAACTAACTTACTAGAACAATAACCAAAGTGTAAAAGTCTCAAATAACTTTGACTTTTACCGTTGCTATGGTAACAAAATGGCCGCTAAAATAGGAAATTGATCATTTTGGAGCAACATTTACATTTTTGACAGAGAAATTAACATATAGCACAAGCAAATACCAAAAAGATATTTTAATAGAAGATGAGAATTACCATGGCACACAACAAATAAAATGGATTTTTTGGTATTTAGCTGTGCTGATAGCTAATTCTTAAAAAAATAGTCTCCAAAAACCTTAAATTTAGTCCAAACTGGCAATGTCTCTGTTTCAAGCCTATTTTGTTGGCCATTTTTATTACCATAGCAACCGTAATATTTAAATAAATGCCGAGATTTTACACCTCGGTTATTCTTTTGATAAACCAATCATAAGAAATTGGTGAAACGCAGTTTTCAGTTTTTTGGCTCTAGAGGGAGCCAAAATAGCACCTTGATGCACGTACCCCTTTGACACAGTTCTGTGTGTTGTACATTGTGACAACTATATAGAATCATAACTTGGATTCACAACAGTTTAAAATGCAAAAATGAGCATAGCCTTTCCTCATCCGGTAGGCAGACATACCGGACCATGCTATAAGATCTCTTTGTTGCCGGTCAATACTCATTACATTTACGATTGCAATGCTGTATTAACCCAAAAATGCATCTGAAAATGTCGTCTGCTGAAAGTGAATGCTTACGTCAAGGACTAGTAATTGCGGTTAATAGACAAACAGAGTGGACACAAATCAGACTGTTCTTCTGATCTGGGTCCACACGATTTGCCAGAGACGTTTTAAAAAGGACCAAAAGACAACCCACAGCAGACGATAGTCGTGATTAGCAGCCGAAGCGTTATTAACTCTATCCGATTGCAGTCTAATCATTCAGTATTGAACAATATATGGCTATTAACTAGCATCCCTTCTCTCAATTGCATGATCGGTCGTCGACGAAAAGATAATATTATTGCTATGTGCGCCAGTCTTAATTATAGGCATTACAATAGTTCTATACAAATTGACAAAATGCTTGTTGCCTGGAAATTAACGTTAAAGTACATGGGCACTGTCTTTCTGTGGTGGTTTAAACAAGTAGACCAAAGGCATCGATCGCTCACCTGAATCAAATTTAACATAAAAGAAGACCTCATTGAATTTATATATGAACAGAAGCCTAAATCTATTCAATCATTTGGCATCAGAGTTTCACCACTTTTAGAATCTGCAAACATCAAGCCACAAATATTGAAAAGCATTTTACATCAAACATTCCAGCTTGGTGTTCGGACAAACCTGGAATACTTTTTGAATTGCACTCTGAGAAAACATCTGAAATTAGTCCTCTGATATTAAAAGATGACTTCAGAAAGCTACAGACTCGTTATAAGGATTATTCTAACACACCTCGCCTATAGAGCCAACGGTAACAAACTGTGATATATCGGACAATAATTCACAGCTAAAGTGTGTGATAGCTGAGGTCATTGGAAATGACGTCATTCGTGGCGTTAGACGGTGTCACGTCGTTTTTGCGCTTAAAGACGTTACAATTACATGTAAACGTATGCGACGTAGTCTAAGTATTGGCGGGAGTTCTTCATTGCAATGGTGGAAAGTTGGAAGATGCTGAAGACTTCGAATATGTTTACTTCGTTTATTGTGTATTAGAATCGAAATAGATCAGCTCCGTTGCGTGAATTGTTGAGTAATAATTCACTGTTTGTCGGTCAGTTGTACGAAGATAAATCACTCGCGCTGCGCGCTCGTGATTTGATCTTCTTTACAACTGACCTCCAAACAGTGAATAATTACTCAACAATTCACGCAACGGAGCTGATCTATTTCATAATTAAAAGATAAAATGAAGATCCAAATGTTGGTTGAGCTGTTATATCTGACAACCGTTGTGATATGCAAAGTATCCCCGATGGTTCATCACTTTTCATTGCTGATATAAAAACAGTTGATCTAGCTTTAGGTTTTATCAGAACTTGTGACATTAAAATAATTCTTTTATATTTTCTGACTCGCTTTCAGTTTCATACAAGTTCAAAGAATCCACAGATTCAAAAACTTTTAGAAAAATGCCACGAGCTTTTAGTATATAAGAATGTGTTCTCTGATCAAATCATAGTCATATAGGACTCCAAGGGAATTAAATGGTAGCCGGGATATTTTTTGCAGCTTACGGAAAAGTGACTCCAAAGTGAATCATCAGATTTAATCGTTGTCCTGGTTACCTGCTAGAATGAAGAAAATTGAATAAAAATGAAGGCTTTGTATCACAAGGCTTAGCTTGAATCGCCATATTGCACATGTTTGTAAGGATGAATTTTCTCTATTGAGCTAAATGTAATGTCTTTTTTTATGGTTGTGTTTTGTTAAAAGACGTCTGCCTGATATAAACAAGCAATTAGAGAGAATCTATTCCAGGTAAAGATATCAACCCTGAAAGCGCCAATCACATCAAAAGTCATCATTTTTTCTCGTCTACTCAAATGTTAAAGAGGCCTCTCTGACAAACAGTGTGGATCCAGATCGAGCAGTCTGATCTGGGTCCATGCTGTTTGCTTCTATACTTAAATTAGTGCCAGTGAGTAATGTTAGGCAATCATTTGTAGCACACGACTTGAGAAGATGACATTTTCAGATGCAGTTTTTTGACACTGTAAGGGTTACTCAAAAGGGTCCGATCTGTCAAAATCATTCTAAAGTTGAGCATGTTCAAGCATCTGATGGCCTGAAATCGTGCATAGGGCAGTCCCATACTCCAAATGCGCAAACCGTGAAGGCTCTAGCGAAATTGTGTGGATTCGATGAGTACAGTCTAATAAGAGCTTGCTAAAGTTTAAAACACTTCAAAAATGCATTGATTGCTTGTCCATATATAGAAAATCGTGCTCTTCAAATAGTCAAGATAAGCATTAAGGTAGCGTGATACAATTGGAATTGCATCTGAGCGACAGGGCCCAAGACAAGGCTACTCATTTCTATTTCTGATTTTTGGTTTGGCGGGCCACAAAAAGCGATCCTTTATTATCGGTGTAACTTCACAGACACCCAATCAAAAGGACTGGTTGCCTAAATTGAGTCATTGCACGAGATTTCAGAACTTGTCGCACATGCGCCTCTTTAAACGCCAATGATGACGTATCGTCTAAACTTTTGTCTGAGTCTTCATCTACATCCATTCATATGTTGTTTATGCGAGCTGAGATGGCTGTGGCTAGTCAGCACATATGCGCAGACTAGCCACAGCCTACGTTGCTCAGGGACGCGAGATAAGTACCAAAAACCCAAGTGCCATTTACTGTCAAAGATGCTGAATTCATAAATTCTGCATTTTTTAAACCGTAGACTGTTGAAAAGCTGTAGACTGTTGAAAAGCTGTCTTTGGTCACCTGCCTTGTACATGTAGTCACCTGCCTTGAAGTCACCTGCTGGGGAAGGGCTGACCACTTGGCTCTCTTGTATGTGATGTTTTCTTGTCACTTTCCCATATGGTGTCCTAGGTCAGGTGTGGTATTTGATTGCATCGATTCCGGACCTGGGCCTTCTTCTTAGTTATATAAGCATAACTGCAATAAGCATAATATTCAATAAGCATAATCTCCAATTAGCATAATCTTCAATAAGCATAATCGCATTGCTTCTGTGACTCCTATTGTTTGATGGACACGCCATTGGTAAACTATGATCTACCATTGTTACGTTTTTTGTGTGGCCGACATTGTTTAAATATAAAAGTGCAATCTGAATATGTCTGCAGCCATGGAAATCGTTTGCAATACTTCAACAAAAACTTAATTGAATTGCCATTTTTCGCTCAGAAAAATAATCCATCATAAAGTCAGATTCTTTTTGGAGCTAATATCTTATCCGACTGATCTATTTCCGTCGAAGGAAAAGGCGAATGAAAATGTTCTACTTGTTGATTTGAAGGACATTTGACAATATTTTAAGGAACGGATTTTATCTTTTTATATATATAAAATGTATACGCTCTTTAGGGAGTTTATAAATTTCATATGAGACGACTTTGAGTGTAAGATGTATGCTTTTTTATTATCAGACCGCTTTTTAAAATAAATTTCGACAAAAAAATTAAGCGCAGAGCTTTAGGCTTTTACAGAAAACTAAATGTGATCATATAATTTAGTTGAGCATGAAATATTTTTATTACCTCGAAGTCAGATCAGATGTCACTAAATAAACGCAGCGTCTGACCAGGTTACATAAAGCTACATGCATTAAGGGGTATTTTGCTCCACCCCTCCCTATGAAGCCAAGAAAACAAGGCAAATCCGACGAATTTATATCCCCCGACGAAGGGTTAATGAGAGAAACATGTAAATCACAAATCATAAATCCCATTTTATCTAGCCCTTGGTTCACCTTCAGTATTTTTCAGATCATAACAAATGCCTGTCAAGTATGTTTTAGTGCTTAGTTTTATAAAAAAAATATACTTGCATCTGCACAATGTCGATATATGACCTGTAAACTCAACCCCAGAGGTCAAGGGTGTATGTTAATTCAAAGTGTTACCTTGCATGTAGGTCTACACTTCTTCCACTTTAATTTGATATGCAACATGAACACTTTTAAAAGAAAAAAATGACCTTTTGACCCCACCCCGGGGGGTGTTGGTGTGTGTAATGACAGCATATTTGCCTTCATGGTGCTCTGTGCTCAATTCCCTTTAATTTGATATGCAACATGACTACTTTCAGGAAAAGATATTGTTTGACCTTTTTACCCCACCCCCTGGGTCAAGGGTGTGTCTGTGGGCAAAATATTTGCTACCATGTTGCTGCCAGCGTCGTAAGCTTTAATTTGATATGCAACATGACTACTTTCAGGAAAAGATATAGTTTGACCCCACCCCCTGGGTCGAGGGTGTGTCTGTGGGCAAAATATTTGCTACCATGTTGCTGCCAGCGTCGTCAGCTTTAATTTGATATGTAACATGACCATATTCTGAAAAAGTTTAATTTTGGCCTCAGCTCCACCCCCTAAGTCCACCTCACAGGCTTGGACCTAGACCTTCAAACTGAAATCCCGTTTGATATGTAGTCCACCTCACAGGCTCGGACCTAGACCTTCAAACTGAAATCCCGTTTGATATGTTTCATATCTATTGTTGCTCTGCCTGCATGCAAAATTTCAGCAAAAATATTAACAATTGCCTTAGTTATTGCAAAATTTAAATATTTAACCTTGACCCCTTAGGCGGGGTCAATAGGGGTGGGGTAAAACTTTGACACTGCCATGCTTATCTACAGGCACTGGGTAATCATGGTGTATAGTGAGAAGTTGTTAAATATAATAGCTGTGATGAAATGTGAAGATTATCACACAAAAAAAGCTAATATAGGTTTTGCATTATAATTGCCTATACTAAAACAAGGGCAATAACTCAAGTGTTAAGGGGTCGATTTTGACCAAACTTATAGGATATCGAGAGTCCATGGTACTTATCATTTGTACCAAGAATGAATCAAATCTGACCAAAAGGTACTGAGATATGAATCCGGACGGACGGAATGGACGGACGCACGGACGACGCCAAAACTATATCCCTCCGACTTCGTCGGGGGATAATAAAAGCTGCATTTATCAATGAATTCTCACCTGTTTATAAATGAACGAAGCGTTAAAGTGTGTTTATTTGACTTTTACCGTTGCTATGATTATAAAAATGGCCACGAAAATAAACTTAAACTAGCAAAAATGGTTATTTTGAACCAAGTTTGAGGCATATACAGTAAAACCTGTATATAACGGTCACTCAAAATAGACAATGATCTTAAAGACAAATGGTAGATAAATGAAGGTAAAAATATTGTAGAATGCTCTCCTTGTAACATTCTGCAACACTTTTGACCTGCATTAAGCGATAATTGGTCTTGAAATCAAATTTCTGTCCTTTTGAGAGTAGCCGTTTTACACAGGTTTTACTTAACACGAAAATCTTGATAATTAAGATTAAGAACACAAGTAAATACAAAAAAGGATTAAATACCACGATACACAGCATATTTGAAGTTTTTGTATTGGTACATGTTTTAGCTGTTCTGATGTACAATTATTTACCCTTAAAGCGCCAATCACGACTGTAGCAGACGTCAAATTTTTCGACATCTCCCGATTTTCGAAAAAAAAATAAGGTATGATATTTCATAAGAATCGTCTGCCAGCGGACGATTCTCATGAAATGCCATAACAAATTTTGAAAAAGCAGCGAAATTTTAAATTTACGTCTGCTGCAAATTAAAGGTGGTTCCAGTGATTTTGTTACCTGCACATCCTGCATCTTTTGCGCATAATTTTGTCTCTGGGATGCAAAGTTTTTATTTTAGTGAGTCCCAGGATGCACTACTATTGCAGCCTTGTCATTAAAAAAGTGTTCTGGACTCATAAGTTTGCAGTTGGACTCATTGATATGGACATCAGCGAGTCCCAGGACCCATAAGCCCAAAATTGTAAATGAATCACTGTGGTTCTGAAGAATCAATTATATTCTATAATGACAATTTTCCTATTTTCAGCCGATTTCAGTGGCCATTGTTAGTTACTATAGCAACAATAAAAGTAAAATAAACACCAAACGTGTACACTTCGGTTATTGTACTAATAGAAATACGTGAATGACAACTTTCAATTGTTGGTTTCAAAGAGGGCCAAAACAAACCTCAAATAATACACGTGGCTCTTTGAATAACCATCAACCCTTGAATTGGAAATAGAATCTTAAATTGATTTGGATGGGCAAGCCCATTCGGTATAATTAGGTAAATCATGAATACTAGTGCTCCAACTCCAGCATCTGCGATTCTATTCAATTTCATCCTTGACACTTTATTCTTTTTCGTTCAGAACTGCTGTTTCACACCAATCTTCTATTTAATTATCTGAGCCAGTGCATGAGATTTCCAACAATGTGGTATGTGCGACCAGCAAAGCCTCAGATCAGCCTGCGCATACGCGCAGTCTGATCAGAGCCTTTGCTAGTCGCTTGAGTATTCTATGATTGTTAAGCTACTGACTGAATGTCATTTGGAGTTTCTTAGCTTAAAAGGAGGCTGCACAGGCTTGTCTGAGTCTACACTTGTCAAAATGCCTAATTGTTGGAAATAACATGACATGGCTCATGATCGCTGATATGATCAAAAAAGACGCCTGAAACTGCTAGATAATTAACTTTTTTCGTGCCACGTAACTTTTAGTAGAAATGGAAGCCACTACTACTTTCGTCGATTTTTATCGCCTGCATTTTTTTTCAAGATCAACTTTTTTCAAAAATATAGTTCGTTCAAGAATACCATCAGAGTTCCAAACAGTTTGGACCCATGCCAGGCCCGACAAAACGACTGGACTGGTCTGGGTCCAAACTGCTTACAAAAGTTATCAGCAATCCGCACTAGCAGATAAAGATTCAAGGTAAATATAGCTGCGAAGTTCAAAAGTTCATAATAAGTACCTTCTAATGTTTCAAAGATGCATACTAATAGGACTATACTTTTTTCCATTAAAGTTGGTATATACTGAAGTTAGAGGTAGTTTAGGGCATATACCTGTATTAAACACGTATTACCTGGGTTAGTTCATATTTTTTGTTTACAACGATTCTCAACTATTTTTGAATCAATAGTAAGGATATATATATGAATGTAATAGGCACACTGGTAAATGTATACGTCGATTTGCTGGCATTTACGCGTATTGCCGGTACTTCATAGACCCGAAGTGGTATATATTGGTGTTAATACTATATAGAAAAACATGCCATATGCCTAAAGGACTATAGAATTAGATCATTTTTAAGTATTTGGCATGCACATGGCGATTTATGTAAGCATTTAGGAATAGATTCGAGTACCGATCTCTATTCCTAAATGCTTACATAAATCGCCATGCACATACTGAATACTTAAAATGATTGAAGTCTATAGTCCTTTAGGCATATGACATGTTTTTCTTTATAGTATTAACACCAATATATACCACTTTCGGTCTGTGAAGTACCGGCAATACGCGTAAATACCACCAAATCGACGTATACATTTACCAGTGTGATAGGGCTACTCCAGAATATGCAGACTTTGGTGCGAGCAGCTTATATTTCCAAAATGTTTGTCAAAATAGCAAACAGGAAATACCCTGATCAAACTGCTAAGCAGTCTGATCTGGGTCTGCACTGTTTGTCAAAGCTGTTTTGCAAGCAACTAGTGTTCGAAAATTTAGAACAACTTTTCATAAGAGATAACTGGAACGTTTCCTGTGTTTTTCAGGTGATATAAGAAAGACCCGTTGATGAATAATGTAGTACAATGATAATACACCGGAGGGACAAATACCGCTCTATGACATGGTATTTGCTTATAGTAACAGGTTAGTTCATATACTCCCATAAATACTCCTCAATGATGTAGTACAATGATAATAAACCATAGGGACACTACACCACTCTATGATATGTTACTTGCATATAGTAACAAGTTAGTTAAAATACTTACACAAATACTGCTCAATGATGTAGTACAATGATAATAAACCATAGGGACACTACACCACTCTATGATATGTTACTTGCATATAGTAACAAGTTAGTTAAAATACTTACACAAATACTGCTCAATGATGTAGTACAATGATAATACACGAAAGGAACAATTCACCACTCTATGACATGGTATTTGCTTATAGTAACAGGTTACAAAATGTAGTTCATATACTCTAACACATACTCCTCATTGATGTAGTACAATGATAATACACTGGAGGGACAAATACCGCTCTATGATATGGTATTTGCTTATAGTAACAGGTTAGTTCATATACTCCAACACATACTCCTCAATAATGTAGTACAATGATAATACGTTAGAGGGACACGTACCCACTATGACATGGTATTTGCTTATAGTAACAGGTTAGTTAAAATACACCCACAAATACTCCTTAATGATGTAGTACAATGATAATACACAATATGCTATGATATGGTATTTGCTTATAGTAACAAGTAAGTTCAAACACTTGGGGCGAATACTCTTCAAGTCTGTAGTACAATGATAATACACCATCGGGACAATACACCACTCTATGACATGATTTTTGCTTATAGTAACAAGTTAGTTCAATTGTTCCCGCGAATACTCTTCAATGATGTAGTACAATGATAATACACCATCGGGACAATACACCACTCTACATGGTGGTATATGACGTGGTATTTGCTTAAAGAAACAGGTTTGTTAAAATACTCCTCAATGATGCTGTACAATGATAATACACCACAGGGATAATACACGACTCTATGACATGGTATTTGCTTATAGTAGTATCAGGTTGATTTAAATACTCCTCAGTGATGTAGTACAATGATAAAACATCATAAAACACCACTCTATGACATGGTATTTGCTTATAGTAACAGATAATTTCATGTACTCCTTTATAATGTAGTACAATGATAAAACGTCAGGGGGACAAGTACTGCTCTATGGCATGGTATGTGCTTATAGTAACAGATAAGTTCATATACTGATTAATAATGTAGTACATGTTCAATGATAATACGTCAGAGGGACAAGTACAGCTCTATGACATGGTATTTGCTTATAGTGAAAGGTTAGTTCATACACTCCTTGATAATGTAGTACAATGATAAAACGTCAGAGGGACAATACACCACTCTATGACATGGTATTTGCTTATAGTAACAGGTTAGTTCATACACTCCTTGATAATGTTGTGCAATGAGAATACGTCAGAGGGAAAAGTAATGCTCTAGGACATGGTACAGGTTAGTTCATAAACTCCTCAAAGGAGTTCTAGCGATAAGGCGTATATTTGTCCCTAGTTGACATGATGATAAAAAAATCAAATTGCCCTTATGTTTTTAAAATTGGTGTAGTTAAGCAGTACAATATGCATAGTAAGCAACAAAATACGTTTCAAAGCGATTCACCATTTACAATACCGTGAAAACGTGCACTTTCTACTCCCATCTCTCATTTTACATCTTTATACTGGGTGCCGTTTAGACCAGACTTTGAGTAAACGCATTTCAAGGGTTTTGTTTTTAAAAAAGTGCTAAAATGTTAGGAATAGGAGTGCACTTTATTTCCGAAACCTTACCATATTCCTTCTGTGTATGCGTACGAAATATTCCTAAATTGTGACATTCAGTGTCTTTCAGTTTTTTAATGCTTCCCCCCTTGACCCAGAATGCCCTTTACATATGTTGTTAATGTTTATAGCGACATGTCGTTGTCCAAAGGGCATCTTAGGCCCAGGGGGGGGATCTCAAAATATACTGAAAGGCACCAGTTTCATCTTTGCAATGATAAATGCCACAATTTTAGGTGTTTCGTACGCATGCGCAGGAGGAATACGATCAGGTTTGGGAAATGAAGAGCACTCCTATCCTAAACATTTTAGCACTTTTACATTTTAAAAACTAGCAAAGCATTTACTCAAAATCTGGTGTAATCGGCACCAAGTATAAAAACGTATTGATACATATTGATACAACTATGTAACTGTCCATTCTGTACTTTTAGGGGTCACAAGTAGAATGCTCTAAATTTTGATGTATATATGTCCCTGACGAGTGATTTAATCTTTAGCAAACAGTGCAGACCCTGATTAAATGCAGCATTATGCTGCATTTTATCTGGTTCTTCGTGGTTCGCCAAAGTATCTGTTTCGGGGTTTCCAGTATACGCTGAAGGGTTAAAAGATTGCGCAGTATAGTATATTTTCTATCAAACATAGCACTTTACATTACAAAAAGGACACGCTACATAGTTGACCCCAAGATAGTTTAGAGGCTCGAGACACAGGGTTTACATTTTTTTTTAAATTTTATCTTTTTTTTTCTCAAAATTTCACTTCGTCTTGAGCTCGACGGATTTGCTTTGTTAGTCACTATTATAATACCCTTTCATTAACATTGGCCGCGGGCCCCTGGGGCTGTATGCCACATTTCTCCCCTTCATACAGCTCTACGTCTTGTCGACCGTTCAGTCCCAACCCCTAAACAATATAGTGTTCCTATAATAAGACCCCTTCATTAACACTATACAGTGGGTCCCTTAGGGCTTACTGATTCCAACCCCCTCCATATGTGACTTGATAATGTACATGCATCTTGGAAATTGTACTTTTCAAGGCTTCTTCTAGCTTAATTTCCACTTAATTACAACAATGACATCCTTAAACTCAGGTTGACGATTTAAAATTTAGGGCCATCATGTGCTCTTGGCCTTCCTTTCATAAACCGTATGAAATTGTTCGTCTTTATGGTGCTTTCTTACAACCTGGTACATGGGCAAGTTATTCAATGCTGATCGAATACAAAGACGTACTGTACTATTCCTTGCAGGAGGCCAATCACGTGTATTGTCATAGATTGCCGTGTGTTGCTGCCTGTTATTTATAAATGTAGTTTGAGATATTCGTGAATTCCGACACGTTTATCGGAATTGCCTGATAGAAAACGACGGAAATTATGCATCAAAAGTGAAATATTGAGAACAAGTTGATGAATAAGTTCATGTTTCAACAGAAATAATCGTTCAAAACATATCACTGCTAATGTATCAAACATTGTGACAATAACATGTTAAACGACTTAAGGAATAGTTCTGTCGGCTCATGAGAATTTGGTACTTATCGCATCAGCGAGCAGCGAAGGCTCTGATGAGCCTGCGCGTACGCGCAGTCTCACCAGAGACTTCGCAGCTCACACATACAAAAAAGGAAATAGTCAAAGGCCCAGGCAAAGAATTGGGCCTCTATTCACATTGCATTGCTGCGCAAGGCATTTATAAGGCGTGACTACTCATCTGCGATAGGGTACCAAACTCACGTAATCAGACGCAATTTACTAGTGTCACGAGAACATATTTCTTTGGTTTGACTTACGACCACGTAACTCAGAAACCAATCTGTCCAGTTACAGCATGCGCGGATCCAGAGGAGAGGGGGTCCGGACCCCCTTGGAAAATCACAAAAATATAGAATTTCTTGGCAGTATTGGTCCGATTCCCCTGAAAATTACAAAACTACCATGCTAGCATTCAATCATGGGTCATCATCGGCCTGCCTGGCAGCGTTGGGCCCTCTGGCTAAACATTCTGGATCCGTGCATGTCCAGCTACAGAGTAACTGAAAGGTGTGCAAGGTGAATATGACGCTTCGCAAAGAATAGCAAATGTATCTGTTAATAAGAATAGGGTATTTGGGTTAAAGGTCGGTGCCAATACGGGCTCTCGGAAAAACTGAATCAAAATGTTGAACAATTCAAAAACGCGGGTCGTGTCTCCCAACAAAAAAAATCACAATAAAATTGTCTACAGGCTGTTATTTTTTTTTTATTTAATTGGATTTGCCCCTCATAACACCCGTGCAGTGGAGATCCATAATCACTTTTCAAATACTTTCAAGAATGAGCTGGTACCATGTTTTAACAGATAAATCTCTTAATCATTCATGCGCTGGCTAGTTCATTTTCACACACAGTCGCGGAAAATCTACAATTAAATCTAAGTGTGCAAAACGGAACTGCACGTTTCATACTTTTTTACATTCCACACTGTTGTACACCTTCAAACATATAAGTAGCAATAAGTAAAACCTGTCTTAAGCAGCCACTCAGAAAAAAAACAAAGATCTTAATGACAAATGGTAGCTAAATGAAGGTCTAAAGCATTGTAGAATGCTCCCCTTGGTCTGCAATACTTTCGACAAGGGGAGCATTCTGCAATACTTTCGACCTGTATTAAGCGATGATTGGTCTTGAAATCCAATTTTTGGTCTTTTTGAGAGTGAACGTTTTACACAGGCTTTACTTTAGCCATGTGAGTTTCACTAGGAAGTACTTCGATCACACACCGCAGACCAACCCATGGCACCGAGAGAGAGGAAGAGGCACAGAACACCAACAGCAACGTGACAGCAACGACAAAATTAATGCAACCAGCTCCTCAGAGATAATTGCAAACCTAGTACTGCATTACAAAACGAAGACCAGAACCCACAAAAATGGGAGCAACAATACACAATGAATCAACAACAATAGAACCATTGCGAGGCAATCGAAGAGGGAGGAATGGGATTAAAATATATTTTACACTCCAAATATATGCCTTAGACGGCGAACATGTCACACAAACAATTACAATGTAAGCTGAGATAAAAGGTTTCCAATGACTTGGCTCATCTAAGGATTTATAAAGGTATTTCTTAAGGGAATGATGAATAACATCAAAGACGACAATACTTCAAAGAGAAAAATAATAAAACGTGACATACAAATTATTAGAAATTTACACAAAGCGCTTCCTATAAAATAGCACATACAGTAAAATCTGTGTAAAGCGGCCACACTCAAAAATACCTGAAATTGGGTCTCAAGACCAATTATCGCTTAATGCAGATCAAAAGTATTGCAGAATGCTCCATGGGGAGCATTCTGCAATACTTTTGCCATGGGGAGCATTCTGCAATACTTTTGAGCTTCATTAAGCTACCATTTGTCATTAAGTATTTCTAAAGGTAATAATTAAAAACATCAAAGACAACAAATTTTCTAAGAGAAAAATAATAAAACATGACATACAAATTATTAGGGATTTACTTAAAGCGCTTCTCATAGAATAGCACTGAGCTTCATTAAGCTTCCATTTGTCATTAAGATCTTTGTTTTGTCTATTTTTGAGTGGCTGTTTTACACAATTTTACTGTAACTATGTTATTAGGAGGGTGGACATTAAGTGACAACAAAAGCCAACTATTGGAGCTCCCTAATCTGGATAATTCAAAGTAAGATGCTGAATAAGACGATTCCAATTTCTTGCTTAATGTCATTTTTTTTCAATGAATAAAGACTGTTCAGGTCCCTAGACAAGAAGGTGTAATAACAAATTAATTTCTTATTTCTCACCCAAAACTTATGTTGTGGGTACTCAAAAGAACCGTTCCGATGAATATATGTGAAAACTGATGGCTAACAAAACAATCACTATTTACCCAAATAATTGTTTATCTGGATCGGTTACGTTCACTGGAAACCAATTTGCATGCAAATTTCCAGAATGGAAAACTAGAAGTTCTTTACCAATACTTTCAAGAAATTTTTGCAAATATTTTTATGCCCCCAAAGGAACTCTGGGAGGCATATAGTAATCGCACTGTCCGTCCGTCTGTCCCGCTTTGTGTCCGGTGCATATCTCCTATATTCTTTGAGCTGGGAATTCCAAACTATGTGTGTGGATGCATCTTGGGATGGCGGAGTGTCGCATACAATTTTCCAGTCACTGTGACCTTGACCTCTGACTTAGTTTTTATCGTAATCACAATGTCCGTCGGTCCGTCCCGCTTCGTGTCCGGTGCATATCTCCTATATTCTTTGAGGTAGGAATTCCAAATTTGGTGTGTGGATGCATCTTGGGATGGCGGAGTGTCGCGTACCAATTTCAGGTCACTGTGACCTTGACCTCTGACCTAGTTTTTAGAAAAAATCGTGTCCGGAGCATATCTCTTATATTATTTGAGGTATGAATTTCCAATTTGGCGTGTGGATGCATCTTGAGATGAGGAAGCGTCGGGTACCATAATTGGGTCACTGTGACCTTGAACTTAACCTCTGACCTAGTTTCTAGAAACTGCTTTGAGTCTGGTGCATATTCCTATATTCTTTGAGATAGGGATTCCAAATTTGGTGTGTAAATGCATATTGGGATTACAGAGTATCATTTTCGGGTCACTGTGGCCTTGACCTTTACCTCTGACCTAGTTTTAAGTATTATTAAGTACGGAGCATATCTCTTATATTCTTTGAGGTAGGAAGTCCAAATTTGGTGTGTAAATGCATCATGGAATGGTGGAGTGTCGCGTATCATTTTCTGGTCACTTTGACCTTAACCTCTGACCTAGTTTTTAGAATAATCGTGTCCGGAGCATATCTTTTGTATTATTTGAGATAGGCATCTCAAATTTGGTGTGTCCCATACCATAATTTGGTAACTGTGACCTTGAACTTGACCTCTGACCTAGTTTCTAGAAACTGCATTGAGTCTTGTGCATATCTCCTATATTCTTTGAGATATGAATTCCAAATTTCGCGTGTAAATGCATCTTGGAATGGCGGAGTGTCACAAACCATTTTAGGGTCACTGTGACCTTGACCTCTGACCTAGTTTTTAGAATAATCATGTCCGGAGCATATCTTAAATATTATTTGAGCTAGGAGTCTCAAATTTGGTGTGATGATGCATCTTTGCATGAGGACGTGTAGCAAACCATAATTGGGTCGCTGTGACCTTGAACTTGACCTATGACCTAGTTTTTAGAATAATCGTGTCTGGAGCACATCTCTGTTATTATTTGAGGTAGGGATCTCATATTTGTTGTGTGAATGTATTTTGGGATGACGAAGTGTCGCATACCACAATTAGGTCACTATGACCTTGCACTTGACCTCTGACCTAGTTTCTGGAAACTGCATTGAGTCTGGTGCATATCTCTTATTTTCCTTGAGATTTGAATTCCAAATTTGGTTTTTAAATGTATTTTGAGAGTGTCATATACCATTTCGAGTCACTGTGACCTTCACCTCTGACCTAGTTTTAAGAAATATTTTGTTCGGGCATATCTCTTATATTCTTTGAGGTAGGAATTCAAAATTTGGTGTGTATATTCATATTTGGATGGGGGAGTGTCATTTGCCATTTTTGGGTCACTGTGACCTTGACCTCTGACCTAGTTTTAATAATAATTGTGTCAGGAGCATATCTCTTATATTGTTTGAGATAGGAATCCCAACTTTGATGTGTTAATGCATCTTGGGATGGTGGAGTGTCTTGTACCATATATGGGTCACTGTGACCTTGACCTTGTTTTTAGAAAAATCATGTCCCGAGCATATCTCTTATATTATAAAAGGTAGGAATCCCAAATTTGATGTGTGGATGCAATTTTTGATGGCAGAGTGTCACATACCATTTTTGAGTCACATTGACCTTGACCTCTGATCTAGTTTGTAGAATAATCGTGTCCAGAACATATCTCTTATTATATTATTTGAGATGGGAATCCCAAGTTTGCTGTATGGATACATCTTTGGAAGCTGATGTGTCGCATACCATTTTTAGGTCACTGTGATCTTGACCTATGACCTAGATTCAAGAATAATCGTGTCTGGAGCATATCTCCTTTATTATTTAATGTAGGAATCCCAAATTTGGTGTGTTGATTCCTCTTGGGATGGCGGAAAGGGGCATAACATTTTGGGTCACTTTTACCTTGACATTGTTTTCTGGCCTCATTTCTAAGGTTTTTCCTGTCTGGAGCATATCTCCTATATCACAGCTAACTTTCCTAGAATGTGTATTATGCTAGACCAATCCTTTCGGGGCATTCGTCACGTGACTGTGACATTTCTTGTTAATGTGAACGTTTTATCACATATATTTTAACAATAGCCAGACAGATAGAAAAAATATTTATTCTATTAGCTCATTTACATGACATATAAGGAACAACAGATTAACACAGACGGAAGCTGAGGTGACGCAAAATAATAACATCATTTCGAGCAGTTTTATACCAGTTTCTAGCGGTTGCACACCTTTAAAACATAAAAGATTATGAAGAAAACTGAAAAAAGATATTTACACAATATTTTAGTTTTTATCATATTCAAATAATCCTACTTCTGCATAAGCTGCTTAGCTACAGAGAAATCGCGCACCAAATATTCTGAAGAAACCAGAGCGACTGCATTGTCGTGGATAGTAGATCAAGCAGATTTGAACTAGAAAGTACCATAGCAATAGAAAGCTAGAGGGTCAGAGGCGCTCATCTGACACTGGGTCGTCACAAAATCACTTTAATAAAAGATAAAAAGGGCTAATTATTTTAACATTTCTTGTATTGGTCATATCTCCAAAAATACATACCAAGACCTAAGGGACATTTGCCTTTCGGTTTGACATTGCCATAAAGTACAAGTAGGTCAATGTCTCATCTAATGTAAACTCACTCCCATATAGATGGAGTTTTAGTTGAATCAACCCGTTGGTTTCTGAGAAAAATATGTTAAAATTAGTGTGTGGAAGCTCAAAATGAACGACCTTGGATGAAACGTCAAAGGTCAACTTGACCTTTTGTACTTGTCTTTAACCATGGTCTCATTAGGTTACATATGTCTAGAAATATAATCAGTTTGGCATAAAGTGTTATAAGGTAAATTATTTTAAAGATTTACCCATAGGATGTATTGGGAAACACAGTTTACCTTTTAGTAGGCCATGGTCAACCTACCCCCATCATTTGTGCAAACTTGGTAGGGTCCACACCACATATGCTACAAACCAAGACCCTATGTCATTAGCCTTTTGGTTCCAGAGGGGAAGATTTAAGAGTGTGTTTTACCTTATATGGGCATCGCGGCCATCTTAATGAAGTGGCGTTAAAATTAAAGTAAAGAAATCAAAGATCAGGCTTCGATACAATCAATTACACCTGATCCGGGATATCAAATGTTAAAAGACACAAACACAAGAAAACACTATTCAGAAGAGAGCCAAGAGGCCAGCCCATTCCCAGCAGGTAATCACAAGGCTGCAAGGAACAGACACGACGTCATAACAAAGACAAACATGAAACAATAACAAAATGATCCTCGAAAGAAGCTAGTCAGTAAAAACACAAGATTGCTTAAATATATTTAAAGGTGCCTATCTTAAAGTCATATTAAGATTGTCTCATCTTACGGATACTCCATATGAAGTTTGAGTTGAATCAAGCCATAGGTTTTTGAGAAAAATATGTTTAGATTATTATGTATCAGCTCAAAATGAGCGACCTTCAACGAAAGGTCAACTTGACATTTGGTACACATCTATACTATAAGGTTATGGATATCTAGCACTCTTTAAGGGCCATAGCACAACCAACTTCTTAAGATTTTCCCAATGTAGATGCATAAAAATCATTTACCTAGGGTCATCATTTGAATAAACTTGGTAGGCTATGCATTCAAAATACTATTTACCAAAACCCAAGGTAATTGACCTTCTGGTCATGGAGAAGATTTTAAAGGGATTTTACATGTGGCCAAAATATTGCATATTTTTATCCCCCGACGAAGTCGGAGGGATATAGTTTTAGCGTCGTCCGTCCGTCCATTCCGTCCGTCCGTCCGTCCGGAACCATATCTCAGTACCTATTGGTCAGATTTGATTCATTCTTGGTACAAATGATAAGTACCATGGACTCTCAAACATACAATAAGTTTGGTCAAAATCAACCCCTTAACACTTGAGTTATTGCCCTTGTTTTAGTATAGGCAATTATAAGGCAAAACCTATATTAGCTTTTTTGTGTGATGATCTTCACGTTTTATCAAAGCTATTATATTTTATAACTTCTCACTATTAGACCATGATTGCCAAGTGCCTGTAGATAAGCATGGCAGTGTCAAAGTTTTACCCCACCCCCTTTGACCCCACCTAAGGGGTCAAAGGTCAAATATTTAAATTTCGCAATAACTAAGGCAATTGTTAATATTTTTGCTGAAATTTTGCATACAGGCAGAGCAGCAATAGATATGAAACATATCAAACGTGATTTCAGTTTGAAGGCCTGGGTCCGAGCCTGTTGGGTGGACTTAGGGGGTGGGGCCGAGGTCAAAATTAAACTTTTTCAGAATATGGTCATGTTGCATATCAAATTAAAGCTGACGACGCAGGCAGCAACATGGTAGCAAATATTTTGCCCACAGACACACCCTCGACCCAGGGGGTGGGGTCAAAAGGTCAAATTATATCTTTTTCTGAAAGTAGTCATGTTGCATATCAAATTAAAGCTGACAACGCTGGCAGCAACATGGTAGCAAATATTTTGCCCACAGACACACCCTCGACCCAGGGGGTAGGGTCAAAAGGTCAAACTATATCTTTTTCTGAAAGTAGTCATGTTGCATATCAAATTAAAGGGAATTGATCACAGAGCACCATGAAAGCAAATATGCTGTCATTACACACACCAACGACCCCTGGGGTGGGGTCAAAAGGTCATTTTCTTTTTCTTTTCTAAAAGTGGTCATGTTGCATATCAAATGAAAGTGGAAGAAGTGTAGACCTACATGCAAGGTAACACTTTGAATTTACACACACCCTTGACCTCTGGGGTTGGGTTTAAAGGTCAGATATTGAAATTGTGCAGATGTAAGTATATTTTTTATTAAACTAAGCACTAAAGCATACTTGACAGGTGTTTGTTATGATCTGAATGATACTGAAGGTGAACTAAGACTTAGATAAATGGGATTTATGTTTTGTGATTTACATGTTTCTCTCAAATAACCCTTCGTCGGGGGATATAAATTCGTCGAATTTGTCTTGTTTATTCTTACGCCCTAAGATGACTCCATTTTAAAATAAAGTTCAATTGGCCAAATGGTTTCTTTAATATATTGATAGGAATCTAATATGAATGACCTCAAGTGAAATGTAAAAGGTCAACATTTACCTTTGGGACTTATTTATTGTCATTGTCTCATTAGGTTATGCATATCTTATAATTATACTGACTTTGGCTTCAACAGTGTTAAAAAAACAGATTTTCAAGTATTTTCCCATTTAAATGCATAAGAAAGCAAATTTGACTCCGAGTAGGTCATGTTCAGGAAAGGATCGGTATTTGAGCAAAATTGGAAGGTCCCACATTCTAAATGCTACATACCAAGGTCATCGATCGTGACCTTCTGGTTCTGGAGAAGATTTTTAAAGGATTTGAATCATTATATTGGTGTGATGCCATCCTGCCCATGTGACCAGGATCATTTGAGCAACTAATTTGCTCCTAGTCTCCATTTGAAATTTGAGTTCAATTGTCCCAGTGGTTTCAGAGGATATGTTTAAAAATGTTGATGGACGGACGCCATAGTTAGCTCACCTTGGGCCAGAAATTTTGCCTTAAAGCTTTTCAAGTCGTCGAGAAATGCTTTATGACTGTCATCCATGTCTGAACGACAGCTGTGGGTGTGCTTTGTGGGATGTAAGCGTGTAGATCTATAAGAGATTGACCGTTCTAGTCAGATAGGTAAGATTTTTTTTATAAATTCCATACGAGCTGACTTTAATGATGCGCTTTCTCTTTTTCAGGAATCTTTGAATATGTACAGTCTGGTGAGTACATAGTTTGTATTTTCTTTCATGTGCAATGTCTACCATTCCATGACCCAGTGTGCAGAAATTGCAGCTTTAACCGATTTATGCTTAATGAGATTTCTGTCTCTTTATCAACTGGACTAGTCCATTTCCGTTTTAAGGGTAGCTATATGGTGTTTTTCATTTTTATTCAAATTTTAATAGCACATTGTGTAAGCAAACAGTGGAGACCTTGGTCAGACGCCGCATTTGGGTATGCACTGTTTGCCTATGTTCTACAAAAAGGACGCTTAAATGGACTTATTATATTTACTTAAGAAAAAAAGATACACAAAAAAATACTTTTTTTTGCGTTACGGTAGTTCTGTGATTTTTTGATTAAATTTCTTTTAGAATGTGTTTACTGACTTATTGCTGGCATGTGATGAAATGTGAAAACGTCAATTGAGCTACAAAATTAACGCCACAAGATGAAAACACTTAAAAACGTAAAAATGTGACGTGGACGCCAGAACGAAGATCATGAAACCAAATATTCTTCATGATTTGTTACATGGCGTTGATTCCACAATGTGCTAACAAAGAAAACTTCGTATCATGCTGAAATGTCAGTCAAATATTGCTTAAAACCCAGCTACTGGAATGCAAGGATACACAATGACAAAGAGTAAGAATTTAACGATAGTAAAAGCCGTCGAGTTGAGGTCGTTGGTGCTTTACGGGATCTATTGAACCTAAAAATAACAGGACATGCTTTGCCCTCAAAAGTTACCCAAAAGAACCTGTAGAATTATGTCGGCGGTACGTTACATTGACATTAGTCAAACTGAACACAGCACAAATGCAAATGAAAACAACCTGTTATATGCGGGAAGTAAGCATTTAACTGGCTATCTGTAACGGAAACTTTGCCACTTGGCCATTCTATTATCAGAAAAATGTGTAAACATTATGGTGCCTTTAAAGTGCAGAATAATTAATTTTGACGTCATAAAGCACATTTTATTGACATCTAACATTCTAAAGTGATAATTCTTGCAGTAAATGCTCTTTTAATTGAACTTAAAACTCAAGAGGGATAAAATTTTACCGCATTAAACGCAATATTTGGTCTTGACGTTAAGCGTTTGAAATCATAACGCAAGGTTGCAAGCTGATCATTTCCTGGACCCCAAAATTTTATTCCAAAGGTTATGAAAACAACAAACCAGTTTTTGATAGAAAATTGCCTTTTATTGACCGTGTTTCACAGCTTTCTATTGAGTGGGGGGTGGGGGCGGTTAGGATGATTACGCGCATACTAGCCGGCATACGTAATCGACATAGTAGCTTAACCTACTGTAATATGATAGATACGTGCTGCATTTATGAAATAACACCCTCTACACAACTAACTTGCATTTCATTTAATGTTTACAATGAATTTGGGTGATTGTTGTATTTCTTTACTCCTTAAGTATATATCTAACATATGTATACAAATCGTTTTGTACATACGTAACCCTGAAAGCGCCAATCACGACAAATGTCGTCTGTCTTGTCCGGTAAAATGTTTTAGAAGCCTCTTAGGTTTGGACTTTCCCATGATTATCCTGGGTCAGCTGTGGACCTTGATTGTATCGATTCCTGATCTTTGCACCCTGTCTTACTTTTGGTTCTCACTGTATCCCTCAATACATACATCAGTCAATAACGTTCAGACGGTATTGTCAGATGCATGTTTTGCAAACCTGTAGCATATGCCACCAAAAACAAGTGTCGTCCTGCTGCTTACCCTTGCAAACAATTTTAATTAAGACCAGGACCGATAAAATGTCGGACCTGATCTGGATCCAAATTGTACGAAACTACTGACATTCCTAAAAGAATTTTTCGAAAAAAAAAGTAAACGACAGAAAAGCATGCAAGCACACCCAGTAGACAAAGAGTTCATACAAAACACGATGAAATGATAATGTGTCTTGCAGCAACACTTTTGTATGATTCGGAAACATTTATAAATAATTTATAGCGAAAACCATAATTTAATAACAGAGATTCGCGTCCAACTTTTATTTAATGACATGTTCTCAAATGTCAACATGAAGCACAAAGGGTAGTTGCTATGGCAACTGATAAGAAAGGCAGCAACGAGGAGGCTAATTGACACAAAATAACAGTTAGCCGGGAGAATAAACATCTAAAACAAAAACTTTCAGGTTTTTTCTCGTGAATGAATCACGTCTGATAGAATATAGCAACAGCATTAACCCTTAAAGCACCACCTATAATTTGCAACAGACGACGATTGCAGTCTGCTGGCAGACGATTCTCATGTAATATACCTTTGTCGAAAATTGGGAAAGGTGGAGCAACAATTGTCGTCTGCTGCAGTTGTAATTGGCGCTTTAAGGGTTGACTGTTTGCATGCCAGGTAATGGTTCATGCGTTTGTTGTCGTCTGCTGTTTTTCAAGTTTCAAAATTGACTTTTTCAAACAATTTTATAGGAGCACTATCAGAGCGTCAAACGGTTTGCTTCCATCTGGACTGACGTTCTGTTGTGAGTAGACGGACAACAAAAAGTCGCCGCTAGCAAGGAAAGTGAGTGAATGAGTTTATGACAAGCCTTGGTCAAGGTTGGACGGCAGGTTCCTTCCCTGGTATTTACCCGTGGCATTTACCGCATGGAAAATAAGGCTCAAGTGACAAATACTGGCAAATATGATTTTTATCCTTAAAAAGCTGCAGATACCTTTCCTACAGTTGTCTTAAATAGTATAATCGAACTAAATGAGTAAAATAATAATTTTGAATATGTATATGTTTTGAGGTTATTAACATATCAGCCGTTTGAAAACAGCCAAAAAGTGAATCTTAAACTGAAACTTTGAAATAAATTTATACAAAAATATATTATCTTTAACCTTTGTCAAGCTGAGTATTTTGTGAACTACACAAGCTCCCCAATTTTATCATGTTAACCTACAGCATTTCAGCTGAAAGCATATACTTTCAATTAGTTAGGAAAACAGTGTGGATCCTGATCATATGGCTTCATTAGCAGAAGCCGGACAAGGAAGAACACTTGGATGTCATGATTGTCTTCAATATGTTCTGAAAAGGGTGTCCTTTGGAAGCAAAGACTGCACCAAAGAACTGAAATTTGAGTGTGCATATTTCCTGCGCCCCAGACTAGCTAGTTTCTGCCATTTAGGCGTCCTCAGTGACCCTCTAATAATTTCAAAGTTCCACAATAAAACACATGATCCCAAACGACAAGAAAATAAATTCTACACTATAGTGAAGGGCAGGGAGGCGTTCTACAGCCGCCACACAGTGCCAGTCACCAGCTGTAGTGAAGTCTAATATGTTTTTAAAATGGTATTCTTTGGAAGCAAAGACTGCACCAAAGAACTGAAACTTGAGTGTGCATATTTCCTGCGCCAGACTAGCTAGTTTATGCCATTTAGGCGTCCTCAGTGACTCTCTAATACATGTAATTTCAAAATTCCACAATGAAACCCATGATCTCAAAGGACAAGAAAATAAAATCTAAACTATAGTGAAGGACAGGGAGACGTTCAACCGCCGCCACACAGTCCCAGTCACCAGCTGTAGTGAAGTCAAATGTGTTCTTAAAAGGGTATCCTTTGGAAGCAAAGACTGCACCAAAGAACTGAAACTTGAGCCTGGATATTTCCTAGGCCAGACTAGCTAGTTTCTGCCATTTAGGCGTCCTCATTGACCCTCTAATAGATTCAAAGTTCCACAATGAAACCTATGATCCCCAAAAAAAACCCCAAGAAATAAAATCTACACTATAGTGAAGGGCAGGGAGACGATAGGTGATAGTAACGGGTGTCTTGTTTGTTTGTTTGTTTCTTTACGTCCCATCAACAATCTTTCAGTTATAAAGGGACGGGTCTTCCTGGGTTGAACCAGTACTAAGCTGGGATTAATGTTCTTGCTCAATGACACAACGCAGTGACGCCGTTGAAACAGGTGTCTCAACTGTATGCGTCACTCATCCTAATATCCAACCTTATCTGTAGCCAAATGACGAGTTCTATGGTAGGTACGAAAATGAGCATTTTTCTTCATAGTTTCACTTTATAAGATTAAATGTTCTATAAACTAAGACACATACCTTAAACTATGAAATTTTAACTGATAAACTTATATAATTCAAATATAACGTCAACTAACCTCTATTATTGAAATAACATATTTAGATGTTGGATGTAGTGTTTTTAAATATTCCAGGGTTGCAAATCACACTTGCTAGTATTTGCCGGTAAATGTCAGTAGTTATCGGTAAATTGCAACTAGCATGGCAAATATTCTTATTTGCCGTCATTTTTTCAACCTTAGCCCAAGTCAAATGAGGCAAAGGCAAATATGCTAAGGGAGCCTGCACATGCGCACTTTCTCATCAAAATCTTCACTGCTCGCACACCAAAAGGAAGGCTCAAGGCAAATTTTACGCTTCCAGCCTCATTTGAAACTGTGCAAGTTCAAGTAGTGGTGGTTTTCGGATATAGAAAGTTGAATTGCTCAGTTTTTTTTTCTAATTTGAATTTGCTGTTTCAGAACTGAAACCTGTACCTTATACGTTTGGCACTTCATTTGTCTACTAATGTCGTCTGCTTATATTCTTTGCAAAACGTTTGGTACCAAATCAGGCACGACAAAACGTCGGGCTTGATCTGGATCCAAACTGTTTGACACTCTGATGGTATTCCCGAATTAATTTTTCGAAAATGTTCATTTTGAAAAACATCAGCAGACGACAATTTGTCTTTGACATTTCAGAACTGAAACCCGTACCTGACACGTTCGGCACTTCGTTTTTGTTCTCCATTCCACACTGTTTAGAAGAAAATCCACCAAGCATGTATATTGTTTCCCAAAGTAGCCAGGACGTTCACATCAACATGACGTCACACGAGGAGATGTTGCAAATGACAGTTCTCGCGGGATCAGCATTGAGACAAGCCATTAAGTGCCCAGATAACAGCATGAATTTGACAACCTCCAAAGGTATATGTTCTTCTAATGATGTTTTAGATACGAGGTTGCCTCTAAAAAGGTACCTAACGTATAAGCAAACACTCTTTAAAATGTTCGTAGCTATCAAGTGGGACTGTATGTCCACTTTCCGTCTTGAGCCATATTTGTGTATACTACAAAAAATGTTTATTACATACTGTCCTGCCAGCCAAGAGTGACAGTGACGTCATGTTTGTTTACAAGGTTATAAGGGTTTATAATCGATCGATTACTTGTGTATTAATTCTATCCGTAGGATTAATACACAAGTGATCTATAAATTCGCGTGATGCCAAGTGGAGTGTACAAGTTCATGTTTTACTTAACAATTGTAAACAAAGTATTACGTCACTGTCACTCTTGGTTCGCACGACAGTAGAAGAGTTATTACAACATTTTTGCTAATTGTTTACGCTTGTACAGTATTAACAGAACATTCGAGGCCGAGGTTGTAAGTTCTGTTATTATATGGCGTCGCACCTGGGAGTGATATAACGCCATGTTTTAAAATTGATAAACTACTAAATAAATGAAAAACTAGTTTTGGTTATGACCATAACAAAGTCACGCGCGTATATATACTAAACAGTAAAAGAGACACATTTTACGTATTAGATATTTTGTATAAATCGGGTGTTATAATTTAAAACTATAAATGGTAACAAGGATGTATTAAACATGTTTTTAAGCAAATGCATCGCAAACGTTTCGCTTATTTAAAAAATGCTTAAAGGAGAAAAAACTCTTTGGATCATAAATACTGCATTATTAACGCACAATTCGAGAAGCTGCATCCATAAATCGACAGAACGAATCAACAGCATTGATTTTCAGGGTTGAAAAAAATTCAAAATCGTTTCATGTATTCTGTAGATCACAATGCCATGTTTGACCATATTTTGCAATTGACTAAACATTTAAAAAGACCATGTTGAAATATCACTACTTCATGGGTGCAAGTTCGAAATTTCCAAAATCCTGAACTTTAGAAAATCGAAATTTGAAACTTGCAGGATGCCTATAAAAATAATTGATTCCACTTTTAATGGTTAATTGTGTTTAGATAATCTGGAAATTAATCAGATCTTCCTAATTCAGCATTTTGAGGCTTACTTTCGATGGAAAGTCAGTCTCAAAATCCTGAATTCAGGATTAATCCTGAAAATTTTTACCCATGCTACTTACCCAAGGTAGTACTTAACTTTACAGAGGCATTGTAATTTTTGGCCATGTTCTTCTTGAATTTCAGCATATCGTTTAACCAGCACTGGTGAAGTCGCCCTATATATAGAACTTACAATGGATACCTACGTCGTTTATCCAGAGGATACATTATCTACAAAATACCAAGTAGTAACCATGCTCACTAGTGTATTTGACTCCACATTTTTGTCTATAACAGGGAATTACACCATTCTGTCATTCGACCTGCCATCATCACTACCAACAGCCATACAACTCAATGAAACTGTCTATAACCCAGGTGCTAAATTTAATGTTTATTTACAAGAAGATGAGACTATTCAAGTTAGTTGCTCGTGTGATATGACAGGAATCAAAATATCTTCATCTCTCCCAGTAGCAGTGCTCGTTGGATCGCAGAACAGCTCAAATACAGCGTTATGCGTGGTGCAACAGTTGCTTCCAGAATTTGCATGGGGAAGAAGATATATATTCAGTCGACATAAATGGATGTCGGAAGAGATCTCGCTTAAAATAGTTGGTAAGACAAATGGTTTAACCAAGGTACACTGTCACTCCATTTGGTGTAAACATATATTTACTCACCAAGGTACATTGTAACCCCTTCTGATGTAAACATATATTTACTCACCAAAGTACACTGTCACCCCTTTTGGTGTAAACATATATATACTCACCAAAGTACACTGTTACCCCTTTTGATGTAAACATATATTTACTCACCAAAGTACACTGTCACCCCTTTTGGTGTAAACATATATTTACTCACCAAGGTACATTGTAACCCCTTTTGATGTAAACATATATTTACTCACCAAAGTACACTGTCACCCCTTTTGGTGTAAACATATATTTACTCACCAAGGTACATTGTCACCCCTTTTGCTGTAAACATATTTACTCGCCAAAGTACATTGTCACCCCTTTTGATGTAAACATATATTTACTCACCAAAGTACTCTGTCACCCCTTTTGGTTTAAACATATATTTACTCACCAAGGTACATTGTCACCCCTTTTGGTGTAAACATATTTACTCGCTAAGGTACATTGTCACCCCTTTTGGTGTAAACATATATTTACTCAAGAAGGTACATTGTCACCCATTTTGGTGTAAACATATATTTACTTTTCTTCTTAAACAACTAGAGGCCAACATTTCTACAGATATAAAAGGTTAAACATTTCTTCCTGTTATTGTTGATGTTATTCTTATATATCAACAATCAACAAGAACATAGTTGTAAAAGAATTTGAAAACAACAGCAAAAGTAACGTGCATAGAAATTAACATAATTTAGTAATTTTTCCGGAACAGTCCTTTAAAAAAAATATGATTCATTTATGCTTTTGCGCGCCATTTTAAATATATGAAATTTTTTAAGCGTTTTTTCCAAATTTTTCAAGCAAAGAAATGATTTATCCAATAACAGCGATCAGGCATGGTTCTCTGATGCACTAACATCTGCTAAACCTCTTGGGGCTCAATAACCCTCACCTTTTAAAATCGCTTTTTAACGCCACTCTGGGTGTCCAGCAGATGTTACTTCATAGAAAATCATGTTTGATCTATATCATATAGTCAAATCAAGCAAAATAGGGCATACCATTGCAGGGGACTAATGAATATCAGACTGATTCAGAATCTTTGGCATATGAAAACAGTGCAGAATAGCATCGGATGTCAAAGAGTTTGTACTCGAAACAAAATGCTTGATGGTTTGATCTTTAACCCCAATCCTTGTACTAAACAAAATTTGATTGGTGGTAGTGTTTATTTCTCTGTGAAAGAGAACCCTACATAAAAAGGGCTACTGTTAAAGAAGAGGTTTTAATCACTTTAGGGCTACTCCTAAAGAAACAAATTTGCAACCGGGATGGGGGCATTTTTTCATGTTAGAGTATAGCCTATTTGAGACTAGAAACTATCTTTAAAGGTCCTAAAATTAGGAGAACTGCCAAACTTAAAATCCAGCCAATATGTCAAACTTTTAAATCTGCCAAATTTTGATGTATTGAATGTGAGGTGTTTTACTGTATATGTTCTATTTCAGCAAAACAGAAGAATACAGACATATCTATTATTCTCAAGGATGAAACTATAAGTGCTACTCTTACAGATCAATTGAAATTATCTATGCAGATACTGGTCAGTGAATTCATTGCCATTGAAGCACATAAATCAGTCTTGTGTTTCGTGATGTTCAAAACAGTCGACCCTTCCATCAACGCTCACTATTCCATGTTAAGTCTGTCTCCTATGTTATTAAATCATGTCAGAGGATCATTTCAGTCGCTGGATTCATCTGAAATGTCAGTGAACTTTATCTTAACTTCCGACAGCTTCTCACTAGTGTCTTTCAACGAATCAAGTGACCTTTTGCCATTTACTCGTCCAATGACTTTCTTTTGGAATTACTTTCTGTGTCGTAACATTGAGACAAAGTTTCCTCATGATATCCACATTGCAGATTCAAACACTGCCCCAACGTTCGCCATTGCCTTTACAAGGAACGGATCATTTGTTAGAGCTTATCCTTTGGGGACACGTATAACACCAATTTATGATGCGTGTGTAAAATCAACTAAAGCTTATGGTGGTAATGGAGATGGTATTGATAATGATTGTGATAATTCTATAGATGAAGAGCAGCTCAATAATAAGGATGATGATAATGATGGATTAATTGATGAAGACATTGTATACAGTGGTGTCATTCGTCCAAAGCCAGTGGATATGGCATGGGCGTATTATCAAAAGGTGCGTGCAGAAAATCAGGAAACAGGACTCGCTGCGTCAGTTGTATCCATTTTAATTTCAATCGGTGTAGGATTATCTGGAGTGTTCTGTTTTATCGGATTTATGTTTCTTGTGGATAAACTGAAACAAAAATGGAGTGGTAGTACGAGGGTAGGCCCTATTGGATAAGATGAACTGTCTATGTGTGTAATAGAAATTCAATACACTTGAGCCGTGACATGTCATTTCCAACAATGTGACATTTTGAAAAGCATGGACTCAGAGGAGCCTGTGTAGCCTCCTTTTAAGCTTAAAAACTCCAAATGCTGTTCAATAAGCAGCTTAACAGTCATAAAATATTCAAGTTAATAGCAAAGGCTCTGATCAGACTGCGCATATGTGCAGACTGTTCTGAGCCTTTGCTGGTTGCATATACCTCATTGTTGGAAATATCATGACGCGGCTCGTTTTCACTTGAGATCTCATACAAGTGTAAATAATGATACTATCTTCTGCACTGTGCACATATTAACTTACATTCAGCAGCTTTTTAACTTCACCTGAATAATTTCGCTCAAATCAAGTTTAATGAAGCAATATTTGGTTTAACTCTTTTCTTGCTAGTGGCGACTTTTGTCATCTGCTGATAACCTTTAAAACAGTTTGGACCCAGATCAAATAATGTATTAGGCGTTCAATGAAGCAATACTTGGTTTAACCTCTTCCTAGCTAGCCTGCTAATAACCTTTGCAAACTGTTTAGACACATAATATGACTGACGTATAGTCAGTCATGTTGTGGATCCAAACCGTTTGACACTCTGATAACCAGGTCTCCTGAAATATGAATTTAATGAAAAATGAAAAAAAAGGTCAGCAGATGACCACGAACGCATGATAAATGATTCAACACGCAGTTGATATGGAGATGTATCAACGGTTGTGCTCTGCCCTGCATACTTCAGACCTCCAGATACGAGTCTGTACTGAACACTTCTTATTTAAACTTCACATATAACTTATTTCTCAACCAAAACATGCGTTGTGAGTACTTAAAAGGACTGTCACAATTAAGCACCCAAAATACATGTTAAATCTTATAGATAAGGGCAAAATGACGCTCAAAACTTTTGCTTAAGTTGTGATCTTTGGTCAGTATTTGAGATTTTGGTATTGGCAAGCAGCGAAGTCTCAGACGAAACTGGGTATTTGCTCAGTCTCGCAAGCCCTGAGACCTCTTCTGTCATGCACACAGTATAAAAAAGATGTAATCTCAGACCAATTTTTAGGCCACAAGCCTCACTGAGCATGCATGTTTTATCCTTTCCTTCACCCAACATGAATGATTATATTAATACACTTTCATGTTAGTACATAGATCAAAGAAATTACTTGTCAGGTCCTAAAGTGTAGAATTAGATATATCATACTTCCATAAGCAAACAGAGTAGATACTGATTAGGCAGTTCTTACAAGGGCTGTCTGATCTGGGTCTGTTATGTTTGCAAAAGCGTTAAAATGTGTCTATATGAGGTAAAGTGTTAAGCAGTACATGTACAGTGAAGGCCCCTAACATTGCGCACTTAAGCCTTTTAACATCCGTTGGATATATAATAAGAAAACAAACAAAAATGAAAAAGTGAGCACAGCCATATTAAGTAATCAATATATATTATTTACATAGAGTTCAAAATGAAAAATAGTTTCCCAATCTCTAGCAACTTTGATTTGAAGTTTTAGGATAACGAAAAAAGTCCCCTAACATTGCACACTTTCTGCAAAATGTTTCAATAACATCTCTTTCATGAATTGCTTTTAGAAAATATTCCAGGGAAAGTTTTGTTTGTTTTGATTTTTTATGTCCCATCAACAATTGTTCAGTTATGCGAGGACGGGTCTTCCTGGGTTGAACCAGTACTAAGCTAGGATAAATGAGTCTTGCTAAAGGTCACAATGCGGTGATGCTCAAACCCGCGGACCCTTGGTCTCGAGTCAAGCACTCTAGCATTGAGCCACTGCGCTACCCCCAGGGAAAGTAATACCAGATTGTTCTCAATAATTTACTTCAACAAAAACTTGATTCAATATAAATAATTTGAAGGATGATTCAATTAAAATTTAGGTCTGAAATATTGCAGATATCCACCCCTGCTAAGCAGTTAAAGCTTAAAGTGAAAACCTTTTGCTGTTTTTCTCTTTCCAAAAGCAACCCGATATCAAATATCAAAAACGATTTTATCTGATTAAATGTGGCATAGTCTCTTGGGCTAATGCACAATGTTAGGGGCTGCAAACTATTAGGGGACATGACTGTAACTACAAAAATCAAATAACGTACCTGTATTGAAATCTCATGATCTGTCCCAAAATTTGTAATTGTCCAAAAGAATAATTTTAACACTTTTAAAAATTGCTAGCAAACATGCACGGATCCAGAGAGTGTGGGGGGGGAGGGGGTGGGGGCACTGGAAAATCACAAAAATATAGAGTTTTTTTTTAGCAATACTGGCCTGGATCCCTTGAAAATTCACAAAGCTACCAAGCCAGCATCCAAAGTCAGGCCATCATTGGCCAGCCAGCGAATAGCCATTTAAATGGCGTTTTGCTGGCAGGCCCATCATGGCTCGCTTTTAGTGCTTTTTGGATCCTCCTCCTCTCATAAAAAACATCAGAGTTGGACACCCTCTGGCAAAGCTTTCTGGATACGTGTATGACAAATGTTTAGTTGGTTTTCTAAGGATATTTGTTAATTTGCTTATTTATTCAACGAGAACGAGTTCTCAAAAGCAGATATACTTTCTTTCAAAACATTTGGCCATAATACTAGACCATTTTAACATCATTTGGTCATAAAACAGAAAACAAACGCAAAACTAATGCATTTAATAGCTTGCATAACAATAAAATATCTAGTGTGACTGTCTGAACGAGCATTCAATCCACATTACAAAGAGTGTGTATCCAGATCAGTCAGCTTTGGCTCTGTCTGATCAGGATCCATACTGTTTGCAAGTCTGTGTGATAGGAACTTCATTTTGCTAAATTTGATTTTTACATTCCAAAGAGCATGACAACAAAGAGGCATTAAGTTTATGATTATCAGTTTGAGAACTTTTTTGATAAAGCAAACATGTAAATGTTTCTAAGAAAATACACTCATTGAACAAAAGTGTATGCTGTGTTATTATGAATTATTTAAGTTATACAACATAAACATATCACTTCTTACAGTTGTTTCTTGTGTTGTTGACACGCCGATTTCCGATGAGGTATTTTGCTGTACTTTATTGAAAATGTTATTTCTCTTTTAGCCATGGATGCATTCAGGTAGGACAAACAGATTTAGATCAGGTGTGGTACTTCATTGTATTGATTCCAGGGTCAGGTGTGGTACTTGACTGTATTGATTACTGATCTTTGCCGTCTTTCTAACTTTAGTAACACCATTTTCGTTAGAATTCTTTCCTATATTATCATGATCATTCGTTACAAATCTATACGCTGATCAGTCCCCACTTTTTATACATTCTACCCTGATGCACAAACAGTGGAAACTAACTCAGATCAGCGTATATATCCATGGCCCAAGATACATACATGTACTGTCAGTTCAAAGAATCGTTGTAAACAAATACTTGCGAGTTTACCTTGTTTTCAGTCACACATGTAGTCTCAATTCACAGTCCCAACGAACCTACCGCAGAATATGACCGTGGTAGTGAATACTTACTTGTTTATGAAAAAATGGAATCGCGTCATAACAATGCATCTGTGAAATGATAGTATCAGTAAAACTGAACTGATTAATGTTTACATAAAAGCGTACAACACTAAAACTCATCTGCAAGAAGTCCTAGATACAGGGTTTTGCGTAAGCTGAAACACATATCAGAAACTAAAACAGTTACTTCTTGTTACAATAATTATTCGCATTCATTTTGTATAGCATTTAAGACCGATTTATGTAGGTAAATGTATCAATCACAGAAATCCTTAGCATTTCCTTCAGAGTTTGAGCTCTGCTGTATTCATATTCTATCAGCTGGGCTACATTTGGCTCTAACAAACAGGAATAATATGCAGATATCGATTTTATAGAATGTTGAAAATAAATAATGGTCGAAGCTTACCAGTGTACTTCAGTGAATTCGTCGAGCATAAGAATTTGCAAAACTGCAACATTCAGTTTGACTTGAGTTGCAGGTACATAACCAACAACTTCATCAGATAATGATCTAATGGCCACAGCATTTCTGTCTAAACAGTTTTCTGGTTCTGGCACACATCTGTACGTAACATCACCCATCATCTTATTTCTATAAATGTGGTTTTCTTTAATTACAACAGAGAATTTGATCAGTGAGTGCAAGTAAGATGCACTGGTTTAGCACGAGCCTGTTTGGGTAGCAAATACTATTTGGGTAAAATCTGATTCCCATTTGGGAAACACAGATCTCCTGTTTGGGAAGCACATTCTGTATCCAAATGAAGTTACTGCCAGGCACAATATGTATTTGTAGGTGCCTAGTCACATAATGTAGAGGATACTGGGCAAACCATTCATGTAACCTAAAAAAACCAGTCAAGGTAAATGCTCTAATAGTATTCTATTTTTCGTGTAAATGCTTTTCCTCTTTAAACTTCCGAGGACGTAAACCTCAAACTTTCCAGGTACACAGGTCACATAGTGTAGAGGGTATTTGGGGATATTTGTGTGACCTTGGACTTTGAGGGGTATAAAATAATGTCACTTCTTTTGAATGCCTCTCCTTGACCATTGGACGTAGTAAATTCAGTGTTAAAAAGGAGGAGTGTGCGTATCGCAGACAGAAGTCTAGTTTTCTTTAGTTTCAAACACAAGTGGCATTTAACAAGGTATCTTTTTTTGAATTCCAAAGAATATTAAGATTACAAAAGTTACTAAAATAATGTTAAGGCTGCTGTCCATTCAAAGGCAATGATTCTATTGTTGTTGATTTTTTATCGATTGCTACCCCCGTTGTGCGAGTCTTAATCGTTGTATGTTTTGTTGTACGTTACTTTATGTCCATTCTGGTTTTGCAATCATCTTGATGGTTAAGAGAGAGCTAGTTGCTTTGCTTGGTTTGTCTTCTTGGTGTCTCATGATGCTTGTGTGGCTCTTCCTCGCGGTGCCATGGTTTGTCTGTGATTTGTGATTGTGGTATTTCCTGATCATACTCACTATTTTTGGGATCAAATTTATAGAAAAAAAGATAAAAGTGGCTGCTATGTGCGTGCCGACCAGCTTAGTCTAATAGAGGGAAGTTCCTAACCACTAAGTGACGTGTTCTTGAGGAGCAAATTTCAAAGTTGTAGGGATCTCCTTCGTAGAAAAAGAGACTTAGTACAACTGGTGCAAACACTTAAGTCGTTTTATAAATACAGCATCTGTTTTGTTTGTTTGTTTGATGCTTAACGACGCATCAACCCTTGTGGGTCATTAGCGTCTAACGGTATTAAACTAAACATGATGTGGATGGAAAAAGTAAAAATTTATAAGATAAAACTATTATGAATGATGATAATGAGTTTGTATAATGATAACAAGTTGCAATACGGTTGTTAACAGGAGAGACCATGTACAATATCTGACAGTTTCAAAGAGCTATTCAGATAACTGTACATGTTCTCTATCTGAACAGAATACAACATTAAAGAATCTGTGTTATGGTCTGATACAAATGTAAAACAAAACATGGTTTTAAAAAATAGCAATTAGATCCCGTTAAAAAGATTTATTTGTCTTAAAAATGTCATAATACTATCAATATGTATATCTTGAAATAACTGCTTCATGTTGGCAACATGGAAACAATTATTTTTTACTTGTGCAAAGTCGACACATTCCAAAAGGAAGTGACGTACAGTGAATGGTGCGTTGCAACCAACACATGTGGCTGCGTTGCAACCAACACATTGTGGCTGCTCTTCACCTTGTTAGTATGAATGCGTGACTCTTGTATGACCTAAACAGAGTCGAGCTAAAACGACTTCTTCTCTTCTAATATTTCGAACAACTGATTGATATTCACCAATAGTTGGTTTTATTTCAAGAAGTTTATTTCCAATGCTGTTAGTCCATGAAGTTTGCCATTCTTTCAAGATATATTTATTGATAGATGGCTTAAAATTAGAAAATGGAATCTTAAAAGAAGTTGGTTCTAATGAAAGCGATGCTTTTGCTTGCTGATCTACCATCTCAATCCCTTGGATACCTATATGACTAGGAATCCAACAGAGAACAATTTCTTTATTAGCTAAAAGCTAATGACATTTTTCTAAAAGTTTCTGAATCTGTGGATTCTTTGAACTGGTATGGTTCATAGCTTTCAATACAGAAAGCGAATCAGAAAGTATAATAAATTTATTGTTAGCATCACAAGTGCTAATGAAATCTAAAGCTAGATCGACTGCTTTGGCTTCAGCAGTGAAAATTGATGAATCGTCAGGTATACGTTGCATATTACTATGGTTGTCTGATATAACAGCACAACCAACCTTTGAGTCTTCCTTTGACCCATCAATATAAATTTGTTGGTAATTCTTATAACGACTTTGCATTTTCCTGAAATCATCTTTTAATATGTGTGGATTTGTTTCAGATTTTTTCCCGGAATGTTAATCAAAAAGTATTTCAGGTGGTTTCATACACCAAGCTGGAATATTTGGTGTAAAAGGTTTTTCAATATTTTATGGTTTGATATTGGCAGATTCTAAGAGTGGTGAAATTCTGATGCCAAATTAATTAATAGCTTTAGGTTTTTGTTCATATAAATCAACATAATTTGGCGGGAATGTAACTCCATGAGCAGGATTTGATGGGTTAGCAGCAAGTCTTATAGCATATTGCAAAGAGAGTTTCTCTCTTCGTGAGTATAGTGATGGTTCATCTGCTTCCACATAGAGACTAGCAACAGGAGAAGTTCTAAAAGCCCCTAAAGCTAATCTAAGTCCTAGGTTATGTATAGGATCAAGCATTTGAAGATATGATATTCGTGCAGAGCCATATATAATACAGCCATAGTCTAATTTTGACCGAACTAGAGACCGATACAGCTTGAGAAGTGTAGTTCGGTCTGCACCCCAAGAAGTATGGGAAAGCACTTTTAAAAGATTCAATGTTTTAAACATTTAGCTTTGAGATATTTAATATGGGGTATAAAACTGAGTTTTTTATCAAATAAAATGCCAAGGAATTTAGATTCCTCAACAACTGGAATAGGTGAGCCATATAAATGTAAAACAGGATCATCATGTTGCTTGCGCAACTGACAGAAATATACACACTGTGTTTTTGATTTGGAAAACTTAAAACCATTGCTTGTTGCCCAATTTTCAATCTTATTTAAATTTTGTTGCAGTTGGCGTTCAATCGTCGCCATGCTTTTTGAGCGATAACAGATACAGAAGTCATCAACATATAATGAGCAATCAGCAAGATTACCTAAACATTTTACAATATCATTAATTTTAATGCTAAAAAGTGTTGTAGATAGAACGCCCCCTTGAGGTACATCTTGCTCCTGGTCATAATAGTCAGACAGAGAGGAGCCAACTCGGACTTGCATGGTGCGGTCTGCAAGGAAGTTTTCAATGAATGTAGGAAGTCTACCTCTTAATCCTAGTTTGTGGATATCTTTTAAAATGCCATATCTCCACGTGGTATCATAAGCTTTTTCCAAATCAAAAAACACAGCAACTACATGTTCCTTTTTAATAAAGGCATCACGTATGAAGGTTTCCAATCTAACTAAATTATCAGTTGTACTGCGGTCAGATCTGAAACCAGACTGGAACCGCGATATATGATTATTGGATTCTAAAAACCAAGTAAGTCTTTTATTTATCATTATTACAAGTGTTTTACATAGACAACTTGTTAAAACTATAGGTCTATAATTATTAGGTTCCTCAGGATCTTTCCCAGGTTTGGGAATTGGGATTATGGTTGCATATATCCAATCTTCTGGAAATTTACCAGTAGTCCAAATGTAATTAAATATATTCAAAAGGGTTTCAAGATAATTCTCTGGGAGATGTTTAAGCATTTGATAGTGGATCTCATCAGGACCCGTGGCTGAGTCATGTGATAGTTGAATAGCTTCAACTAATTCATCTAAATTAAAATCTTTGTAATAAATTTCATTATTTTGTGATTTAAAATTCAATTTAACTTTCTCTTGTTCAATTTTAATCTTTCTGAAGGATTCAGAGTAATTGAATGATGATGAATTGTGACAAAAAGTTTCTCCTAAAGTGTCAGCAATGTCTGTTTTTGAAGTTGCTTTGCTGTCAGTACCACCCATGTTTAAATGTGTGTAACTGGGGGATTTGTTTTTTCCAGAGATTTTTTTTATCATATCCCAAACCTTTTTAATAGGAGTTTATGATTGATTTTCTAAACACAAGATCTCCATGACTTACGCTTCGAAAGTTTGATTGTTCTACGGGCTTTAGCTCTAAATACTTTTATGTCATTGAATTTTTTGGATTTGGAGATCTTTTGAATTTAGATAGAGCTTGCTTGCGCTGTTTAATTGCTTCTTTACAGTCGTCATTGTACCATGGATTACTTTTAGTTGGATTTGTCAAAGTTTGAGGAATACATTCTTTAGATATTTCAATAAGAGAGGAAGTAAAATCAACTATAGGATCAGAAGATTCTTTGAAGTTTTCTGGCACTAATTTACCAGTGCACAGAGTATTAAATAGATCCAGTTGGCTCTATTTAATTTCCACTTTGGATTGTGATCCTCAGTGGAAAAAGTGTTCTGTTTAATGATGATAGGGAAGTGATCACTATTGTGTTGGTCTTCACATACAGACCAATTATAGTCAAGAAACAGTATTGGATGACAGAAGGAAAGATCAATAGATGTAAAAGACTTTGGCCTTGGAGAGTGATAAGTGTTAGACTTATCATTCATAATACATATGTCATTTTTTGTAATGAAATTTTCGATAAGTTTGCCTCTGGAATCATTATTTTGACCACCCCAGAGGATATTGTGACCATTGAAGTCACCTTATAAGATATACGGAGAAGGAAGTTGTTGCAGTAAATTGTCCAAGTGTTGGGTGTTGAGAGAAAAGGATGGAGGAATATATACAGAACATATGGTTATTTCTCTGTCAAGAGTGACAGAAATAGCAGTTGCTTGTAGTTCTGTTTGTAAATCAATCTTTCTTTGTGGGAAAGATGATTTTACAAATATTGAGGCACCAGCAGAGGGCCTCAGACAATCAGTATGAACATAGTTATATACATTAAAACCTTTTAATGATATGTTATCATCTGGTTTAAGAAATGTCTCTTGAAAATAAAATACAGACGGATTATATTCAGAAATCAATAATGATACTTCATTATAATTAGGTTTCAAACCTCGACAATTCCATTGTATAATTTTAAAATCAATACTTGAAAATTATATTAAAAGGGGTAATAAAATAATGGTTAGATTGAAACCCTCCATTATTTAAGTTAATGTCAATCGTGACAGTGTGACTTCACTGGAAGATGGCTCTGTGAAAACCACAGACTCATCGTCCATGACCTCCTCTATGGATTCTTTTCAGCTTGTTTTGCTTTTTCTATTTGTTCTTTTTCTTTCTGTGCTTGTTCTTTTTGCCATTGCTGTTTTCTTTCTTCTTTTTGTTGTTTTTTAAGTTTGTCTTTCTCTTCTTTTTTCTTCTTCTCCTTATCTTTCTCAATAATTTCTAAGGTCGCCGCCTTAAGGGCTTGCCCAGGATGAGAGAAGTTACTTTTTCCTGGATGAGGAGATGAGTAACGTTTTTCCTTTGTACCTTGTTTTTTTTTCTGTTGTCTGTTGTTTTAAGTATTCAGTAGAGCTGTTGTCTGTCTGTGTGCTCTTGTTGTCAGTTTGTCTAGATTTGTTGTTTTAAGTATTCAGTAAAGCTGTTGTCTGTCTGTGTGCTCTTGTTGTCAGTTTGTCTAGATTTGTTGCAAGTGCCCGGATTTACAGCACTTGCATATGTTTGACCTGTGTAGAATTGCTTGAATTGTTTACGAGCTTCAGGAAATGATAAGTTGTTTTCACATTTGATTTTGAGAATTTTCTTCTCTTTCTCCCATTGTGGGCATAGTTTTGAGTTTGCAGGATGATCACCCGAGCAGTTGACGCATTTGGCTGGTTTGTCACACACGTCAGATGGTGCACAATGTTCAGGCTCACCGCAGTTGCATACAGCGTGTCTACCACATTTATTTTCGTGGTGACCAAACACTTGACAATGGTAACATCGAAAAGGGTTTGATATATAGACAACTACTTTCACTTGCATAAAGCCTATTTTAACAACTGTAGGTAGGTTAGGCGAGTTGAATGTAAGAACATATGTGTTGGTTAACTTTGTGTCACCATCACGACGTACAGTGATTCTACGTACATCCGTAACTCCCTGTTCAGCCATGCCTTCCTTGATATCACGTCACTCTGCTCAAGGCTGGACAGCGAATGATACCCTTTGATGTGTTCAAGGATGAATGGGGTGTTACGGAGCATTTTAAACCACAAAATGTCTTCATCTGTAGTAGACTTTTTTCGTGTGACTCTTTTGCACATTGTATCAAAAGATCACCGGACCTTAGGATCTTTATGCTCTTTGGTTCTCCTGCAATGCTCATTATAGTTTTATGTACTACAAACAGAGAAAGAGGAGAAATAGTATCTCCTTCTTTTTCTGAATGGATTATTATAAATCTGGGTACATAAGGTTTTTTTGGTTGAAGTAGACGAACTTGAATTAGTTGGTTGAGAAACTGGGTACGAGTTTTCAGAGTCAGTATCTGAATTTGCTATGTGACGTTTTTTTTCTTTTTGTTTAGCCATGTAGTTTAGTTGTTTGATTCATCCTCCATGCTCCCCACCCACCGTAGAGCCCAACAAGGGAGCACTTTAATGGAGTGGATTTCCGATCTCCAGTGCTAGAGATACATAGAAGGTATACTTGCACAAATAGAATCTGCATAATTGACCCGTTAAGCCACTGCCTTCCAGGATTATTTTATAAAAGAAAGAAAGTTTAAGATAATGGACACATGGTTGGCATTAGAACGATACTATAGAATGAAGATATAAGAAATTTTTTTTTTTTACATTTTCAGAATCCTGGGGCTCAGCATGACAAAGCCAATTAGAAACACCGGGCCGTGTTTCCACCTCAGTCTACCCCGTCAAAGAGGCCAAAGAGACGTGTTGAGTCATACAGAATTTATAAACCTCCATATTCTGCATGCTCTCAGCCTTCCAGGCCATCCCCTTCGAGTTACGAGAAAGCCACCCACGGCAAACTGGTGGGTCCTACTTTTAGCACTCCCAGAGGAGACAAGTATAACAATCAATATTGTCCCCTGTGTGAAGTGTGCCCAGAGACCACGGCAAGGTGGTAGGGACTCTCCAGGGTACAGCACCTGTTCTGTATCTACTAATAAGCATACAATATATGTCGATTCATTTTCTTGGTAAAGGACCGCAATTTTAATGGAACCTGCAATATATCGCTGCATATTTTATACCCGACAAAAAAAAGAAACGCACCACTACAATTTTCCCGTTAAGATCTCCTTTTAATGCAAAAAATGTTTATTGTCATGAAATATTCATTTCTGATCAAATCTTCCTAAAACTTAAATGTGACGTTGATGAGTATTTTTACTTTCCCTGTAAAGGCACAAAACACATCAAGTGTTAATTCAACGAGTATTTTTTACATTAGCAAAGTTTTAAAATGATATGTTGTCATTATGTGAGGCTTCCAATGTGTTTATTGGTGCTTTTTTGTTGTTCCAAAAACCGTTTTCATCAGTTAGGATCATTTAAATTGATTAAACAATGTTGAAATCATTAAATATTTGTAAGGTTTATCTCTAGTGTGGAATCGTTATCCAGAGGTTAGTCACAAAACGAATGATAAATTTAAGATAGAATTTTCAAGGTTAAGTGTCTGGGTACAATTGGTCTACTGACATGAATCCAATCGCTTGAACTTATCCAGCAAGACAGCATTATAAAAACGCTTATTTCCTGTGAAATTACAATTTGACCCCCCCACTTGGTTAATGACCAATTTTATTTAACCAAATTTCGACGCCTGATTGCAAAAAACGTGTGACGCAGCTGTACCTGACATACCTTTGCACTGATATAAACTATATTGGACTATCACTTGTGATCTTCCTGAGAGTTGAACAGCTCTAAGTGGTACGTTTCTTTTTTTTTTTGTCGGTATATTTGCTAGATAAAATGGACATAACATATGACAAGGCGAATGATGAGCAATCTGTTAGCTATTAAGATAACTCAGCAGCATGGACATTAATGTTATCTTATGATGTCAAGTCTTGCGGGAACTATGTAGAACAAGTGTTGCAACATCAATGAGCCAGTTCACCAAGAAAACAATCCTCAGAATGATTTTCAAAATGTTCGTTCTTGCCATACACATCTCAAGTTGAAAACACCAGGCCTCGAGGTTATAAAACTTGAATTCAGTCTCAGACTCAAACTAAAGCACAATAATTCGCAAGCAGCCAATCAGTGCGCTTTATTTTGAGTCTGAGAATGAATTCAAGCGTTATAACCTTGAGGCCAGAAGTAGCAAACTGTACTCAGTACTTACAACGTACTCCTGTCAGCCAGCCTACGTTAGAAAGCATTTACCTTTGCCAATAATTATTTGGTTTTAATGGCATGCTGAACTGTGACACACCATCAAGAGAAAATGAGGATTCATTTGAACTACAAGAATATAATGAGATCGCACAAGCACCCTTTTCATATGAGGTTGCCGTTGAAATTCAAGAAGATGGTGTGGAGCATACTTATGCAGATTCAAAACAAGAAGTGGTTCCCAAGGCAAATCAACACCATGGAAAACTTGATATTGATTATTAGCCCAAAAAGAGGGAAAGGGAGAATTATATGTACAAAAGAAGGCCAACATTACTTAAGAAAGCATATGAGTTACATAAAATATCTCAAGCTGGTGAATTTTGTTTAGTTCAGGAGGCAAACGGCCAGGGGTATTATTATGGTTCTGGTGAACTGAAGAAGTTTCATCAAATCAACAAGAAATGATGAAGAATTAACTGTACAGCAGATACCAGACAAAACTCTTGCTGTGGAATCATTTCCACGTAGGACACATCCATATCTACCTGCAGCTCTACGCTCATTGAAACCAAAGTTCACAGCAAAAGAGCAGGCCCCATATAAAATATTAACTAAAATAGCATTACCAATTTGATTTTTATGTGGAACCAGGGTCTGGCTTCACATAAAAAAAATTCAAGAGTGATCACATCATTCCGCAACTCAATCGAAAATCAAATGGTCGCTCACTTAATTGGGCCTGCTGTGCTACTCGTACAATGATCACAGATAAGTATGCTTATCTCAAAGCCGTTGTGATGATTGGCATAATTCTAAGACAATTCGAACATATATATTTAGGGGTAAGACGTTGTTGAGTTTTTGTCAATGATTTGTTATTCAGTACTTAGTTTCCTTTCTTGCTTTGCAATCATCTTGATGTGGAAGAGAGAGAGTGACCTAGTTACTTTACTTTAATAGCCTTCCTAATGTCATGTGACTGTGCTCTGTGTCTCTTCCTCAATGTGCCTTTTTGTAGGTCTGAAGTGTGTGATTGTGATATGTCCTGGACATATTATTTACTGTTTTGAAATTTTGGATTGAAAAAATTTGGGCAATTTGCTATCAATGTAGCAGAAACAAAGACGCTGTTCAGCTTTATGGGAAATGCAGATTTTCTCATGGCATGGATCATTTCTTTTTTTTCAGATTGATCAATACTCTATAATTATACTATTCAGAACTTGCAATATGATGGGGTTTATGATAATTTTGTATACCTTGTAAAAAGTTTCTGTTAAGGATTCTTCTGTCTGAGATTCTCCTCTTTGGGACAGTGCCCAATGTTCAGTCTGGAATACTTTGTCTTCTGTAAGCTTTGATCTGCCACATTCAGTACAATAAATGTTCCATAACCAATGCACCCATGACAGTATGACACTGTTGTATTGTACTTTTCACTATTTTGTCCAGCCTAAATTGGTTTTCCCCAATGAAATTTCGAGAAACTAAATTCTGGTTTTCTATATTCCAGTCTTTATGATAAAAACTAGTTCCGCATTGCTTTTCAAAGTTCCCAGCAGAAGACCTTGATGTCATTTTACAAATCGAATTTACGCACTACAGTGTTTTAACAATGGAACAGTTGTGACAGTTCTAATCAGATCAAGATAACAAAGTATGTGTATGTCTTTTATCTATAAGCCGAAACTATCCAATGTGATCCAGATCAAATATATGCGCTAAACCCTCTGGCGAGAGTAACAAATGGTAGGCGCTTGTAATGCTTTACTCAGTGTTATACAAAATCTACGTCTAAAAGCGAAATAACAGCTATTACAATGATTATGAGCCAAAAAGGAGCCTCATAGAACGCTGTCTATGTATAGGCTTGTTTCACGTGGCTTTGAAGCTTTTTTTTTTTTTTTTTTTTTTTTTTTGTAGAATATCGTTGCATAACATTGTGCCAAAACAGTACGTAGGGCTCACAAAAATGCAACACATCACAGGTGTGACTACTAGGAATACTACATAACATGCTAAAAGCCATGCTATTTCTGTGATGAACAAAATTCATGTATCCAGTTCTGGAATCTAAGAATTTTTCATATGACCCCAAACGGGAGTCACTGTATTCCAATTGGGCATCACAACTTTCTCAAGTTCCTTAACTCAATCACTGCCTATCCATAAAAGCCTAATTTTAAACCTTAATAATTTTTTTTAAACATTTAAAAAATCTGAACGGTCAAAAGTTTGGAAAATTCTCTTTAAGCTGCTCAAAGTTGGTGAGAATCGGTGAAATATTTTTTTCTTTTTCTGAGACCAATATAAAAAACAGTAAATGGAGCCTGATTGAGTAGCAAGTTACTATCCAAAACGGCTATTCCATGTGAGAATAAAAACGACGTCAGTAAAACTAACCAAGTCTACCATGAATTTTCAACAGTGAATACAGTCGATACTGGAGTATTGATGTCAAACCTACTCAAGGTGTATCTCCGTTGCAGCAAGCTGATTGAAAGTTGTCATAAACTAAGCGTGAAGATAAAGTGATCCAGGACGTTCTATATACACTTTTCCAGATGTACCATTTGTTTCGCATGATGGGTAATGCGCTAAGCTTGCATTTCAGAAAGAAAACTTGACCCCATTGACAAGTTTGGATTTGCAGCGTCAAGTATATAGTGAGGTTAAGACAAAACGTGTCTCTGAACTATCCAAGATGATGTTTAAAATGGCGTGGTAGAGGTTGATAATTTTGAACGTCATGTACAAGATGTTGAGGTGCTAATTGAGTAATGTACTCACTCAGTGTATCTTGGTATAAAAAATGAAACAAGACTTTTCCGCACTTCAAAATCTATTGAAAAACCTATTAAAGAGCAAGTCAAAGAAGAATACATCATATGCGACTACAAGCCAACTCAAGTCTCCAGCTCATGTTTCTGGTGATATAGACAGTGTATTGTCAAATATACAACAGGAGATTTTCACCAATTAAGACCATGACACTGTGTTTGTAATTCAACAAATCGATCTTGACGATATATCTGAAATGTCACCAAATAGCACTTCATGAACTGATTTTGGGAATGATTTTAATGTTCTGCTTTCGTCTGGTGAGCTGGCAGGCAAAGTTAATGACCCAGAAGAAAATTTATAACAACCTAGTAGTGCCACACCTGTCACTGAGTTGAGAGAAGAGATGATGGAATGTGAAATTCCAAGTGTCGCTGAAACTGTAACGATAAATGAAGAGGGTAACAACACTTTGTTTAGCACCAAAGAAGCAGAAATTATGCTACTAGAACCAAAAACAAACTCTAAAACATCCAAAAAGTGGGCGTATACGGTCTAAACTGAATTTGTAATAACAATGAAAGATAAAGGACAGATAAATGAAAAACTCTAGATTCTTTATTGTTTGGATTCAGGTTGCAAGCTCAAAGAACCTTATAAGATGCGATACTGTAAATCTTAGACTTAACAGAAACTTGTGACCGTATTGTTTGGTGCATTTAAAAGGTAGAGAACATTGGTCCCCTAAAAAAGAAAAGGAAATCGCGTGACAGTCTAGTAAATATCACAAGAAAAGTTTGTTAAAGGTTTTTTTCTAAATTGATTTTGAATGCTATTACCGCAGAGCATGAATTTTCTGAAAAACTGAAAGTATGGCCATCTGAAAGCCCGTTTAGTTCAGTGACTGATATAAAGGATATAGGCGATGTTGTATGGTTTTCTAAGCCTGAATATAATTACAGCACATTGGGTTATATCTTTTCTTTTCTTGATGTTGACCGCCTTACCACTAACTGCAGAGTTAAAGTATGTAAAGATGGATTTCCAGAACGAGGCATAGAAAACAAGGCATGATTCAGTGCTACAAGGGAAAATGAACCACGTCTAAAAGTACCCCATGCCATGTTGAAGACCTGATTGATAAACAGAGCGACTCTATAGCCAGGAAAATGTTTTCTGTGGATGTAGAGAAGGCCATAAAACATCTATGGGTATGCAAAGAAGGCTTCTTTCTGTTGGTTGATATGAGAATGGCCCTTAGAGGATGGCTTCTAGATGGGGTCAATTTTTCAGCATTTCCGCCATATGGATCTCATATCAAAGGCATTCCAAATGTTATGTTTCGAGGACTTATAAACAATATAGACAGACGAATACAATTGTTTCCATATGTGAAATCAGGAAAGTACAATGTGCGTTCCCTTGGAAGTCTCGAAGCCATTTTTTTCGGTAAGTTCCAAGATCTAGATCCAAGAAGATCTGGTGTAATTCGTGGTGATGAGGTCCACGCAGCTTTAGATGGGGCATGCCAGCTCCTACGTACAGGATTAATGCCAAATTGACCTTTCCACATGGCTTTCTCTGAAAGTTTGTAAGGGTGCAAAGATCTAACGTTCTATTGAACTACTTGTCAACGTAAGGATATCTACTGAACGAGCTAATGGAAGAATCTAATATTGGTGGTAACAAGGACTTTTTCTATCCAAGCATACAGAGAGGATTGAAGTAAGGATAGCATTATATGGAAAACTGGTGCGCCATGCTTATTGTAAAATGTTAAATTATGTCTGTCACTCAGCGTGCCAATGCAAATTCGAAAACGGTAAATACCAATGATGCAATTATAATTTTTACAAACCACATCTACCTTATACAGGGTGGGTAGTCACATGGTTTTTGCTTGGATACACTGTACGGATGTTCAAATACACTGTACGGACATTCTGATTGAATGTAAGTAGATTTCTCTATTTTTTCTCATCTTTACCCAGAAAGTTATACACCATTTCCCATAACTATTAAAGCTAATGATCAGGATTGCTATCTGACTAAATGCCAAAAACATCCAAGAAAGTATCTGAGTTTCTTGGTTGAAATATGTGTAATAAGTAATTTTACCGCCGACTGAGACAATTAGGCCTCTCCATTGGCACTTGTGCTGCGGTAGTCTGGCAGTGACCTAGTCCCCAGCTGAATATTTGCTAATAGGTTTTCTTGGTTCCATTATTACAGTGAGGTTATGAACCGTGGTTGTTTGATCTTACCAGTCAAACTGACCAAATCTTGGGGGATTCATTTTGTTTTATCTTCTGTTGTTGTCTGATTTCTGTCAGTTTTCCAAGAATGTTGCGTCGTCTGAAATAACGTGCACACTTTGTTGTAAATCTTACGCATGATTTGATTCGCTTATCGATGATAATTCCTGCCAATCAAAATTAGCTATAGTTGTTGTGTTACATTATAGCATGATGAAGCTCTTTGTTGAGCTGTCCTGGTACCCGACATTTGTATCTGGACTTGGTATCGAGTACACTGTCAATATATTTGGTCGTAGGGTATCAGATTAGTGTAAGGGTGTTGTGGAAACGCAATGGCGAGTATAAAAAGTATCTGAGATCTCTGTCTGATTTAGGGCTCCTTTACCATGATCTACAAAAAGTAACAAAAATCATTTTTTTGAAAAACGAAGTCATGGAAAAGATGATTCTACAAGATCTAGTGATGATGCTGAAAACTCAAGTATATAATGAGATGTTTTGACACCAGCAGTTATTGACAACAGAGAGTTCTTTAGATAGTGACGATCATGTTGAGTTATAGAGATGAGCCAACAGAAATACTTTTTGAGGATAATCTGGTTAGTTTACAAGACTGCATTAGTGATAATATTCAATTAAAAGATAAAGAATCTGATACACACATCGAGATAGAAGAGGAAAGTGTCTGTGAGAATGAACCATTGTTTGAAGGAAGTGGAACATCATTCCATGATTTAGCAGCGCTACTCATAACATTAAAAATAACTTTCAACATATCAGCAGTTGCACTTAATTTTGTAATATAGATTATCTCGCTTACATTGCCAGAGGATCGGAGGGATAATTTTAAAAATCAACCAGTTATACCAATACTTTCGCACTAGTGATTTTACAATGAAAAAACGCCTGTGAATACTATCTGGGGAGTGATGACAAAATATGTTCAGTGTGCAAACAAGGACGTGAAAAGAGTCGCTTCTTTGAAGAAATACCTCTTGAGGCTGAACTAGAAGTTGTCAAGCATAAGTATCTGCTTATTGATTCCTTTTAGGTCTTCGAAGTTTCCATGTTAAATTTTATGGCACGTCCTTCTAGCGACCTACCTCTCCTTCGACATTTGTAGAATGCTGAATCGCTCTTAGTTTCTGAGGGGAAGGCCATACTAGTTTTAACCCAAACTTCATAGTAGGTCTATTTTCTTTTATTCTAAAATAAAGAGTATTTGTTTGTTTTTGTTTTTAATCAAAAGTGTACTGGTTTGCTCCATGCGCAATTAGCCATTTGTATGTGGACCACGAACTTGTTTTAATGAATGCAGTTCATGTACCTCAAAAAATTGGCTTCGAGATATACCAAACGTTAATATGCAAATTAGGGCGCTTTACTACCGCCCTGAGTAACTACACTGGCTGAATTTTTGTATCCAACAAAACAGTAATTATAAGTTAGTTTCCCTTTAAAGATCTTCCCACAAAATTTTTGCGGAAACTGTCATTTGTGCTTTGGAAATCTTATTGTTATTCCTTTTTTTCGCAATGATGGAAGACGTTACTGATTCAGCAATGTAAAAGAAGAGGAAAAAACAGAGAATTATAAATTTTTAATCTTTAATTATGCGATGTGTTTTATTTGTTCCGTTATGTACACTTTATTAGTGCTGGACTTTATCACTAGATATTGTCAGTTGTGAGGAACTTTTTGATTGGAGTAAAACTCATATAAGAAGAAAGTTAAGGCGGCTGAACGCATAGTTAGTTCTTAACAGCAGGAGCTTCTCGGTTTGTTTTGAAATTTTAGTAAGGAGGAATATATGGGTGAGAAAATGTTAACTGTTTATCCCAAGGTAGACGATTTGGTTTAGTAATTAAATTAAAAGGAAGAGGCTGCCTTGTGTTTTAAAAAAAGATTTGAGAAGAGCATATAGACAAATTACTGTCTGTCTGTCCAGTTATAATCTTAATAAAGTTAAAAATAACGGAAAAAATGGTTAAACACGCTGTAAAGCCTCAACCAAACAATTTTATCACGTATAAGCATTTTTTTTTTTTAATTTTAAGATTGAATCGTGCAGGGCATGTTAAAATTGTGGGGGCAAGTTGCATTTGTGCAAGTTGCATTTGTCTTCAGGTTGCCCGCCTGACAAGTTGAGTTCTCTGGCTTATTTCTAATGCTGCCTTTGACACATTTGAGCTAACTAGAATTGTTAGAGAATCTGACTATAGCTCCGCTGCACTGCTTTTCATGCAGTAAAAAGACCAAGTTCCAAAGAAATTAAGCAGGAAAATCTAAAGAAATTGAGTAGGAACAAAATTCTGACATCAATCAAGGGCCATGACATTGTAACAAAAACAGGTAATAGTTCCAAATTAGATCTTGTCATAATGAGTGCATATAAAATTTTGTAAATTTCAGTCAATTTGTTGAGCAGAAACGAAATTTTGGCACAAATCAAGCGCCATAACTCTGGTACAAATGTGCGCAAAATGACGTGTAATAATCCAAAGCTAGACCTTGCGAATATGAATGCATTATATAAAATTTGGTGAAATTCTATCGAATGGTTCTTAAGATATGTTGCGGAAACACAATTTTGCAGTAAATAAAGGGCAATGACTCTGAAATATAAAGGCGATAAATGATATTTAACAACCCTAAGCTAGATCTTCCCGAGATGAATGCAGATATAAAATATGGTGAAATTCTCCCAGTTGGTTCTCAAGATATTAAGCGTTAAAAAATTGGTGCAAATCAAGGACCATACCTCTGGTACAAATGTGCGAAAAATGACAAGTAACAATCCCAAGCTAGATCTTGTCAATATGAATGCACATATATAAAATTTGGTGTAAATATGTCAGTTAGTTCTCAAGATATTGAGCAGAAACGAAACTTTGGCGTTAATCAATGTCCATAACTCTGGTACAAATGTGAAAATGACGTAATAATCACAAGCTAGATCCTGCCAAGATAAATGCATGCATAAAATTTGGTGAAATTCTATTAATTGGTTCTAAGAAATTGAGCGGAAACGAACTTTTGGCATAAATAAAAGACAATAACTCTGGTAAAAATTTGGGAAAAACGATGTGTAAAAATCACAAGTATGAATGCATATATAAAATTTGGTGAAAATATGTCAGTTAGTTCTCAAGATATTGAGCAGAAACGAAATTTTGGCGTTAATCAAGGGTCATAACTCTGGTTCAAATGTGTGAACAATGACGTGTAACAATCCCAAGCTAGATCCTGCCAAGATAAATGCAAAAATAAAATTTGGTAAAACTCTACCAATTGGTTCTTACACGGGTGGGCATCAGCAGAACTACCACGAAATCGCGTAAACGTAAATTTGTTCCTTCGTCACATCTGGGACCTTCCGCGGTAGTGGCACCGTCACAGAAAAGTCAAACAAAGGTAGGTACTCTAGCTTGTTTTAGTTTTTTTGTATCAGAATGAGCTAACTATGTAAAAATCTGGCAATGCTATTCCATTAAGATATGATTTACCTTGCTAAACAGGCCAAACGCGATGTTGAAAAAAGCTTTGCTTTGAGATGAGAACCGTAACCAAATCCAACACAGAACGGGATTTCTTCAGTTTTATGTCAAAACGAAGAAAGTATGCAGATGTTTTGCCAGTTTTAGCTCAGAACAAGAACATTTTACACATAGCATGTACATGACAGCCTTTATTCGTTCTTCTGATGTAAAAAAAAATCGAACCAATCATGTTCTATGAAGGAATAAATACCAAAGTTTTCAGGCGCAGTATCCCCTTCGCCATCGCTCTAGTTGTAACATCACGCTCTAGTTCCTCCGGGTATACCATGTCATTACATGCAGCACGGAGATAAATGTGTGTTATATTGTAGTAACAACTGAAACACCCCAAGCCACCACCAATCCATCTCAATCGCTGCTCCCCTGTACAAACTAGCACACTTACCCCTGCCCCACTCCAAGTCCTCACTTCCAAGACCCCAACAACCTTTAGCTCATGCTTAAGATTTACAACAAAGCGCGAGCGTTATATCAGAAGGCGCAACATTCTAGGAAAACTGAAAGAAATCAGACAACAACAGAAGATACAACAAAATAAATTTGATTTGGTTGGTTTGACAAAATAAATTTGATTCGGTTGGTTTGACTGGGAAGGTTAAACAACCACGGTTCATATGCATAACCGAACTGTAAAAATGGAACCAAGAAAACCTATTAGCAAACATTCAGCTGGGGACGAGGTCACTACAAGACTACTCCAGCACAAGGGCCAATGGAGAGGCGTAATTGTGTCTGTCGGCAGTAAGATAGTGTGCATATATTGCTAGGTATATTTGTAGGATTCTGCGTATCATGATTTAGGCCAAATTCAAACGAGTTTCGCTGTCCTGTAAAACCTGCAGCTGTCTGCTGTGTATGCTTAATGTTTTCAAATAATTTTGTTTAAATACACTAATTTTCTACATTTCCCTTAAATACACATACTAATTTTCTTCATTTCCCAACTAGAAAACTTACTTCTGGTATATTCATACATTTGTTCACTGCCAGGTTTAGTGTATGGACAAAACAGCCAATATGGGGGTTCTCGGCTTTTTCACATACTAGAACAATGTTAGCAGCATTATCCATTACACTAACTAGGTCTTGAACTTCCCCATTTTATGGATGCCATCTGCATGTCTACAGCAAGATTCTCCACTGTATGATTAAAAGATGCAGATTTTGTATCCAACACTCTTGACTGTAGTTCAAAACTGGCAGGATCAATGTAGTGACAAGTAGTTGTAATGTAACTATCCATGCTTGCTGATGTCCATGCGTTTGTGGTAAATACATGTCTCACAGCTTTGGGAATGTCACTTTCGACTGTTTCAACTCTATTTTGATATAATGGCACAATATGTACCACTTTGTACCTTGTCTCTGTTACATGCATCATGTATTTGAATCCTGTTCCTTCAACCCTATATAAAGGTTTCATATCTATGATTAGGTAGTTGGCAATAGATGAAGTTATAGCAAGTGCCGAGATGATGAGATGTAGCAGCAATGATGGTTCTGGTTTAGGAGTAGCCTGTGCCTGTAGTGCTTGTTTCTGAGTCTCAATAGGGTGGACATTCTGAAAGTGATGGATTTGAACAAGTTATGTACCAGTCAGACTGTTCTGCCCAAGTGGCGTTTTCCATCCCTTTTGGCCTGTTTTAAACACCAGAAACTGGCGCATGATGGGATCTTATCTCTTAAGAATGACTTCATTTTTATATAGAAAATTGCTAATTATCACCAAAGGAGGTGACAGCTGAGCTGTCACCTCTTTTGGTGTAAAGCTATACTCTAATAGTCTCGTGCTTTTCTTCAAAAATAAAATTTATCCATTCTTGTAGATACTTCCAGATATTGTTGTATTCTTAACAGTATTAAAAAATCTTACTGATGTTAGGTTTTACAGTGCAGAATGAAAATTGACACCTAAATGACTCTCATCTTTAAAGTATGGAAGCTGGATTTGAAACAAATTCTAATTCCTATCGAGAACCCATCAACAAGCATGTCCTCATCAAAGAAAAAGCCGACAACCATCGTCATTTTGTCTGTTACAAATTGGATTTTTGACCTGTCTGGAAATGAGAATTTTCAACAAAATTGTCCTATACCAACCACTCTTTAAAGTCTTTTAGATTTTTAGACAAAAACTATCTGCTGATGGGACAAAACACTTGAGTACTGATGGGAAAATGTTGTTGTGTTTGTGTTAAACATCTCACCAATAACTAAGGTCATATGGAGACGGGGGCATGGCCTATGTCTCATCCAACAGACTGTTGAACTGGGTTTGAACCTTCCACTCGTGGTTCACCAGGCTAGTGTTTTTTCCACTTCACCAAGATGGGTAAAACACCGTGTATGTATGATCTCTCTGACCCACTATATCACAATTGAAAGATTCATATTCTCAGTCAACAGCCATTCTAATCGGGACCAGCTCTAACAAGATTGAAGGGAGCGCAGTGGCTCAGTGGTAGAGTGTTGACTCAAGTCAAGAAGGCCGCGGATTCGAGCCTCACCAGCGTCACTGCATTGTGGTCCTTGAGCAAGACACATTTATCCTAGCTTATTACTGGTTCAACCCAGGAAGACCCGTCCCTGTTTAACTGTACATAAATAATCAAATCAAACAAACTAACAAGATTGTACTGCTTTCTGTTTTTGTTTGATTTTTGCACATTAAATTCTATGATTAGACCCTCATGAATCTGAATTCCAGCATTGAAGCGTCTATATGATACCAGCTGCTTTTTGTAAATGAGCGGTGAATAAATTTAATGTTTTGTTATATATTATGCTTTTGGGGAATTTACATTTTCCAAATATTACTACTTACAGACCAATGGTTCCTATCTAAGTGCGAGCGCATCTGTTATTCCCACTGTAAGGAATGGTTGCCTTGCGAATGCTGCATGTAATTTTGTTTTTAATTGTTTTTCTATCTTCTCTGGCGAACTCAAAATAAAGCAACACTTCGCTTTTCTTTTTGCCATAAGCCATGTTGTATCGAGCAAGCAATTCTTCAGTTTTAGATAGAAATTTCGAGAAAATATCTTGAGCGCATGCACTAAAAATCAATAGCCTCATCTTGCTGGTTCCCACATTTAATGTTTTGCCTTGTTTTGCTCATCTAACGCTTCGTGGCAACTCAATAGTTTCAGTTTCAAATAACCAACGCAAAATCAAGGATTGAATTGACTTAGGTTAGCCAATCATTGAAGCATATTTAGACCTCGGGACGGGGCTTGTGACCTTTTATGCTATCATGTCTATATTTACATTGGTGATTACGCTAAAAAATCTGGATGGGTATTTTTGGATTGCTAAATTAAATATTCACACGAGAAACCGGAAATGACAACTCATTCCAATGTATTTTGTTTAATTTATCCTGTTTTTTGCCCTATATATATGAAGACTTATGTTTGAAGCTTGGAATGTTTTCTTACATAAAAATAAAAGACTTATTTTAAATGTGGATTTTAAATTGATCGTTTAAATACCTGTGAGGTACGAATTATATAAACAATACGGATATGCCCATTTTCTATATCGATATCAATATCGCCGCTCATTTACATTGATATCGATGACAGCTCTACTGTTCTCTCCATGCTTTCTGCGCGGAGGATAACAAAGGCTGTATTTACGTGCAAATGATGCATCGCGCATGTCACAGTAGAATTTTCAAACCAACCCTTGTTGCTCAGATATGTCTTCAAATGCCAACCCAACCATTCATGGGATGCGAATGTTTCTTAACAATGTGGACATTTGTTTATTGTACTTTCAAGTGCTTTGAACAGTGGTACCTATATTGCACAGATTGATTAAATATTTTCTGGCACATAGAACACTGGTATTTGAAATTTACTTCGTGTTTTGACTTTATGTGGAGTGTAAGACCATACATGGTTTTATAATTGTTACCGCATGTATCACACATGTATATTTGTTTTACAGGAGACTGATCATTGCCGGATACATCAGTTACTGTGGTATCATGGAACTTGCCTTGTGTTGGGCGCTGGGTTTTCTTGACGTACTTGTTGATAGGCCAGCATGCCAGTTGCACCGTTTAACAGGCTTGTTATAATTAGATCTGCCCGTGAAGAAATATTCTTATTCACAAGAAAGGACTGTGTGCACACTTTCCTCAATGCCTGAAGATCAAGCGACTCATTCATTTCTGAAATATGAAAACACATATCAATGAGCAGTGCTTTATGATGTGCCTTTCTGACAGTGCATTACTCCCCCTCAATTGAACCTTGTCCTAGCCCCTTGTTGCATTTTCCCCTTCCCTTTCTCTCACCCACATACCATATTATCATAGATTTATACAACATGGACATCGATGTCACAATGCTTACAAATCATTGTAGTTTAGCCAACATTCAAATATTTAATCATCCTGAAGTCATGTGCACTTCTGTGCATGTTACTGTCGATGAAGTCATTTCTAATGACGTCCCCAGAATGTGTATAAGTAATTCCAAAAGCCGTGAAACAATAGCATGTGAATTGCCTTAGTAATATACGGGTTTGTGCCGGTTAAACATGACTGTTTATAGCGTACGACACACATTTTTTGCAATAACAGACATAATGTGTGTCCCATAGCGGTAGTCCAAATGGGACTGATAAGGTATTTGCAACAGTAGTTCATGGGCCTAGGTGAAAAGTTAGCGGTCTTTCATGCAAATCAAAAACCCTATGTTTCTTGATCCACATTTGCATTAAGGGTGAGGTTGGCGCAGTTAAACCAGTTTAAGCCCTCCAGTAAAATATTTTACTTACCGTTCCAAGGCGGTACTTATTTTGTGGACCTTTTTTTTCTGTCATGTGTTTGTTATGCCTTTGTACGTGTCTGTTTATTTATGCCCTGTGGTCACCTGCTGGGAAAGGGCTGACCTCTTGGCTCTCAAACTGTGAGTTTATTACTCTCTAATGGTATCCTTGGTCAGGTGTAGTACTTAATTGTATCGATTTCTGATCTTTGCACCCTTACTTACTTTGCTATCAGACCCATTCGGGTCAAATATTGGCAAACCGTAAAGGTCCTATGTACCCTAATGAGAGAAAACTTGCCTTTGGGGGTTTGCGCAGTCTGATCAGCCCCTTTGTTGTTCGCTTTTTGTAAAGTATCATATCTAAACTGGCTTCAGGTGGAATATCAAATTTCTAGTCAGTCTCTCTGACAGTAACAAGTGCTGGGCAGGGCGGGGTTATGTTTGGGATCACCCAAAGACTCAAGCGGCAGTGGTTCTGGTTATGCGAGTGTAGCCAATTATATGGACCCTATGTGGGTTCTACATAGGCTTAAATTCCCATGTGGGACCCACATGGGCGATATGCTTAGATATAGCCCACATGTGACCCATTTAGCCTTGTATGCTGTGGTTATTATTTCTTTATACCCCAGTCAACAAAGTTTCAGTCATGCGCACTAGGCAGAGATAAGTGTTTAGCTCAGGAAATAATGCAGTGCCTTAGTTGAGGCTCGAACCTGCAACCCCTTGATCTCCAGTCAAGCTGTCTTCCACTAAGCAACTATACTCCTCGTTTAATCCTCACGATTTAAATTTTCAGTTGAAATGGACTCCAGTGCTTTGAAACAATGTTACATTAATTTGTCTACTGTCAGTCATGAAATAAGCGTCAATCTAATAAAAACGTTGCCACTATTATTGTACTCGATATAGACTTGAATATTCTATGAGTGTTAAGCTACTGACTGAACACCAAATGGAGTTTCTAAAGCTTAAAACGAGGCTGCACAGGCTCATCTGAGTCTGCACTTGTCAAAATAATACGTTGTTGTTAATCACATGACAGGGCTCACATGTAAAATAACACACCAGTTTTTAACAAATGTGATTTCCAACAATGTGTTTTTTTTACAAATGTAGACTCAGATGAGCCTGTGCAGCCTCCTTTTAAACTCAGAAACTCAAAATGATGTTCAGTTAGTAGCTTAACACTCGTAGAATATTCAATCGACTAGCAAAGGCTCTGATCAGACTGCGCGTATGTGCAGGCTGATCTGAGGCTTTGCTGGTCGCACATACCACATTGTTGGAAATCTCATCTCATGGCTCAAATTTCATTAAGAAACCATTAAAGGCTTAAGCATATCGCTTGCAGCTAAAAACTTATATGGTGCTTTCTTTGATCATAGAACTTTCCGGAAGAATTGATTATATTCTCTGATGTTCATAAATGCGTTTTAATGAACTGTAAGATTTTTTAAATACAAAGACAGTAGTTTCAAAACGCTATTTCAAGCCATTGCTTTGCTGAGCCTCAATATTTAATAGTTATACCATGGGTTGACCGCCTGTACGTGGAGATAATCCATGAGCTTTAGCGAGTGGGTTATCTTACATACAGTTGGACAAACATGCTTTAACTATTTTTATATCACCTACGTCAGTGTAGACCTTCACATATCAAGATAGTTTACGCTTAATTGGTGAGGGTCGTATAAATCGTCGTATGCAAACAGTATAGTCAGATATACATGTATATCCACATTAATTATCCAATTCATGACAGTAAGTTTACTGGAAATTTGAAGTAGATTTGTGTATTCATTAATTTTACATAGCCAGTGTTTAAAACTTGACACTTTCAAAACTCAAAACCGTGTTCTGAATGACATATCAATATGACTGAGCTACCAAATTTCGGAAAAGGTAAGCATTTTTCATTCATATTGTTGATTTAGTCGAACAAAGCAATTAAAGTATAATGAAACTCCGCCCCTACTGCCGATGACAAAAAATTTCAACATGGCATTAAAGATAACCAATTTGCATTCATATGCAGAGTTTATTTCCTAAGATTACTTAGCTTCATGACTAGTGTATTAAAGGGATTGAAGGCCACCTTGCCAATACAAAACATGATAGAGGCAGGTGAGGCCAGAACCTAAATGCGAGAGGCGGCAGCAAAATATAGAGTACCTAGATCTAAATTGAGGGACAGGGTCAGTGGGCGGATCGAGGTAAATGCTAGTCCAAGTAGAGTTCCTGTAATTCCAAAAGAAGTGGAGGACTCGACGGTTCCCAATGCTATATCCTGTGATGATCAAGGATTTGGACTTTCTAAAAGCACTATGATCGCACATGCAGCAACTCTTTCAATAGGCCCCATAAACAGCTAATGAATGGAAAACCTGGGAAAGTGTGGTGGGCAGTTCTCAAAGCTCGTCGCCCTGAGTGACATTAACCCATTTATGCTGAATGGATTTTCTCAACTTTATCAATTGGACGAGTCCATTTCCATTTTTAGGGCTGGTGGGTGTTGTTTCTCATTTTTATAGAGCATTCTGTGTACTGCAGTACGTAATTCACGCACAGAAACGGTCATGCACGCACTTATCATTTGGTAGCTACGTGCAAAAACGTAGAGTAATTTTTGTGCACGCATAACCAGTGAACGTTGTGTGTGAATCTCATGAAATTTTCAAGAAAACAAGTCCAGTTTTTTTAGAATTATCGGCTCAGATTTACCGCTGACTGGTATCTTGCATTGATAGTAAACTGTTCAGTATAATATAGCAAATCTCGGGCCACAGTCAACCACGCTTCTAGTAAAGTCAATATTGATTGGTTGTCTATTACTACTGAACCAATCAGCATTACGCTTACATATGCCATGTTAAGTGGACAGGCAAAATTGAAAGTACAGATGTGTGGAAGAAGAAAACTTGATAAATTGCTTGACACGTTTCAGAGCTTTAATTTAAATATAGGAGTAACACAATCTAAGAGGTATGTGACATTTTACTGTATTCTATTTTTCAAAAATCATCTATCATTCTGAAGAAGAGGGTGATCTGGATACGTTTGTTTACATTTTCCGTCACCCCTCCCACTCTTCTTCATTCTGTCTTTACCCAAAACTTTCAAAGGCTAGGGTTATTGTGGTTGGGGGTGAATGAAACCGGGCTTACGCCCCTAGGGGAACCTATGCCCAAATTTTTCTCAGGTTCGGACTTAGTTTTTTTTGCAGGGGGTGGGGTGGTTACTTGCAGGGCTCATTTATTAGCATTTTCACAGCATAATGATATCACTGTTATACACATCTAAATGATCTGATATCATGGCCTCTATACGTTTACTATGAAAAAACAGCTCTAAAATATGTGTACCCTCAAAAATGAACATGTACCCCCAAATGGAAACACCAGGGGGTACATGTACCCCCAAACAGAAATATGAGTGGGCATGCTGAAGTAAACAGTGGATACCCTGATTCTGCAGCGTCTGATCTGGGTCTGCATATGTCCCATAAAAACGAAACTAGTCTTATATTGGTTAAAGCGACCAGAGAAACTTTCGACAGCAAAATCGAAAGACATTAATCCAACAGTCGTTTGCGCATACTTCAAAGATTTGCAGGGTCAATAGTCCATGAATCCTTCGTATATATGGAATATGGATGAAACGAACATGTCTTTGGAACATAAACCGGCCAGTGTCTGGGCAAGAAAAACAGCTAATACAATTCCTGGAAGAACAACTAACAGTTATGAAACCGTTACGTTTCTTCCCTACTTCAATGCCGCAGAAGATCTTGCCCTTCATCATTGTTAAGAGGCAAAACTACCCGCTCTCCTAGGTCATTCAATGTACACACAGGGCAAGCTGACACCATGTGGACCAACAAAAAACGCGTACATGACTGATGAAAAAGGAGACCAGTGTTTCACAAAAAAGTACGAACCATTAACAAACTTTCTTAGTGCATGTACGAACCTGAACAACAATTTTCTTTTCAAATGTTTGAAAATTTTCAGCCGACAATTTGGCAGTTAGAAATGGATACGCTACTTTCCATGTTCGATTAACGTACCTTATTATTTCAACAAGCAAAATTGACAACAAGTTGAAATCCCCCGTCGAAATTATGCAAGTCTTTTCATTGAAATCAAGGCAATCAAAGAGCAATAACTCCCGTATATCTAAGGCTATTCAAATGAATACGCATGTACATCACCCCACCTCATGTTAAGTTAAGTTTCATGGAATTCGAACTATTCCTCGCCAAGTAAGTTCTGTAGGGACCACTTTATTCAAATTTAGGCTATCAAAAGGCTATAATTCCAGTATATCTGAAACAAAAATGACAAACTTTAATGGTGCATCACCATTTCATTGTAAAATATATTATTACTATAAGTAAGATTAAATTCCATTTACTGGTTACTAAGTTCTGAATGAAAAAAAACATTGATATTAAGGTGATGAAAGGGGCAATAAAACCTCTACAACTGATTACTTCCTCAGACATCCTGAACTAACGTAATGTGAATTATCACACCATTGTCATATATATCCAGTAAAAGTTTTATAAAATTCCACCCAATGCCTACAAATGTTTTAGCTTTGGGTAGCACAAATTCATTGATATCTAGGCGATCAAATGGCAATAACTTCTCTACACTTAATGCCATCCTCATGAAACTTCACGTGTATCATCACATTATGGCCATAATTATACACTCAGTATTAGTTTTATGAAATCCATTTTATTGCTAAATGGCTGAGGGCAGAATAATTCATTGACATTCTGAAAATTAAAGGGCAGTAAATCCTCTGTTACTTTAACTTAGGACATCCTGAATAAACAACACCTGCATTACCACACCATGGTTATATACACTAAGTTTAAGGTTCATGGAACTACATCCATTGCTTACAAAGTTATGGCTAAGGACAGAAATAAATCATTAAAATGTAGGCAAACAAAGGGCAACAACTCCTCTATAACTGATGACACTATGATTAAACTTTACTTGCATAACCACACTATAGTCATATATTCAGCATAAGTTTGTGATGAAATTACATCCATTGGTTACCTAGTTATGACGGAGGACGGGAAAAAATCATTGAAAGTGAGCCTTTGAGCAATCAAAAGATATTGACTAGCTTCTACAGCTAGTCATGCAATTATTTAGGCCCCCTTCTACTCGCATTGAAAACCAAGTTTTTACGATCAGCTTACATATTGTTTAAAGTGGCAAAACATTTATATTCTTATTCAAAGATAGAGAAAAAAGATGAATCCTTCAAAAACGGCATTTTCGAGATTTTCTTTCAAAAAAAAAGGGCAAAAGTTTGCAATTTTGTTTCATTTGCGGGTTGGTGACGGCCATTTTGTCAATAACAGGCACCTGACTGAAATCTCCCCTGAACGTTATCATGCGGACTTCTGGGTAAGTGTGACGTCATAAACAACAGGACAGGGCATTGCGCTTCTGCTGCACAAGAAATTTGGTTTTTAATATCCGCCAACTTTCTTTTTTGAGCTTCAGAACTATCGGCTGTTGGAAAAATCAATATTTTATGCATATCCATACTTGCTGGCATCATTTTTTTCATGTTTTACTTTTTATATCATTTTTCTATTGATTGATTGATTGTTTGATGCTTAACGACGCATCAACCCTTGTGGGTCATTAGCGTCAAACGGTATTGAACTAAACATGATGTGGATGGAAAAAGTAAAAATTTATAGATAAAAATATTATTAATGATGATAATGAGTTTGTATAATGATAAAAAGTTGCAATACGATTGTTAACAGGAGAGACCGTGTACAATATCTGACAGTTTCAAAGAGCTATTCAGATAACTGTACATGTTCTCTAACTGAACAGAATACAACATTAAAGAATCATTTTTCTGTTCATTTCAAAAATAGTGAGTATGATCAGGAAATACCACAATCACAAACCGCAGACAACCCTATGGCACCACGAGGAAGAGCCGCTCAACCATCACAAGACTCCAGGAAGACAAATTAAGCAAAGCAATCAGCTCTCTCTTCCCCATCAAGATGATTGCAATACTAGAAAGGACATAAAGTAACGTACAACAAAACAACTCTGAAAACGAGCAGCAATGGCTGCGCATATTAATGTCCATCCTTTTTTAGCAAGGTATTTCTCGATCTTGAAGTAGTTTAAACCCCAAGTGATATTGACCACTACACGAGATGTAAAAACAAAAGTAGGATAAAACAACATTGCCATCGTTTGATTTTGGCTTATCTAAAGGGAATTAACATCGATAATAATTGAATTTGCATTTTAATGAATCCATTTTATGTTTCAGGCTTGCTAGAGTATTTATAATGGCACGGGTACTTATTACACCCGATAGTTTACAATTTTATTTGTGTACTTTTGGTTCTCCTATTAAATGATTATTTTTATGGTTTAAATCCCCTGACTATGATTTCTTCTCTAGCATAATTAGATTTATTGTTCATAATGCTAACCTTGGTTTGCTTATTCGTTGTGTTGCATCTTTGCCCTCAGAAATTTCAATTGATACAACATTAACCAGCAACTTCGATTACCCTCAGTTCCAAACTCCCAAGGCCAAGCCCTCCATGTTTTGACTTCCAGCAGGCTTAAGATCTTGGAGATTTTGTAATACTTTTGATAGAAGCACTGACAGCGATATAATTCCGCCCACGTGCACACTGCCAACAGAGAGCACATGTCCTACTGATTTGTCACCACCAGTTTCGATAAAGACCATGGCCTCAGAATTTATGAGCGATGGAAACTGAGGTCTCGAATCAAGTGATCATTCTGTTGACATTTTTTCAATTTAAACTTTGTAGAATCAACATGTTACAGTTAAAACAGCGTCGTACAAATGTTGATCTGATGTCAACACATTGCATTGACGTTAATACAATGGCGTTTTTTTTTATTGAATAAGACACAGGGGTGGCTAGAGGGGACGGATGATGCTCTCAAGATCATTCAGCAGAGTAGGAGAGAAGTTGATAATGAAAGAAAGACATTTAAGCAAAGAGAAGAAATCATAAAATTAAAGAGAGTTGAGAAAACAAATGAAGGAGATTTTTTAGAGAGGAAATTTAGCAAGAAAATAATTGAGAAAAAAAAAGAAAATATAAACAGCTGATATGATGTTTTACAGCAGGCGGCAATCAAGTGCTCAAGTTAGACTTTATTTAGGAAAATTACCTAACTATGATAGAAAGACGCAACTGATATTCAGAAAAAATGGTTTCAAACAAGAACATAAAGATGTATACGCATTCAGTAAAGTAGTAAATGGAATAAGACCCCCCCACACACACCGATCTATAGATGAACTGAAAACAAATGTTCTCTACCTTGTAAATGATGCATTATAGGCAATGTAATATCACAGGCATATAGTTACGTGAAAATGTTTGGTTTTTAGACAAAATACATGGTTGAAAGTTTTCAGGAATATTCCTGAATTCAGGATTCTTATATCATTTATAGAAAGGCAGCATTAAAATACTGAACTTGGCAGATTACAATAGCTTCTCTGACTAAGTTGCTATTTAACTGAAGCCATTTGACAGTTAAAACTCAAAACTGTTCGTGTATTGAAAGCAAGAAGCATGTTTAAGATTAAAATTCTGAAAGTTTTAACTAACCTGTGAAAATATATCTTGCAAAAACGCTTTGCAGATCTAATCGTACAAAACATTGCACTCCTAAAATGTAAGCAAAGATCAGGAACCTTATCAGACAAATATTCTGCCATCGAAACCATAAATTGGAGATATCAAACAATACCAAAGTGTCAAACACAACAAAAGTTGTCTGCTTTTGTTATCTGCTGAAATGTTTCGAAAGTCTTTGGTCAAACAGTGCGGACCTAGATCAGACTGCTCCTGATGAACAGTCTGAACTGGGTCCACACTGTGTGCCTCTAACTTACATCAGAGAATAATATTAGCAAATATATACAGCAACAACTAAAGCAGACAAACATTTCAAAGGCGTATTTTGAGCTTGCGCTTTAAGGATTTGTATTTATAAGTTTAACTTAAACAGGGTTGTGGAAATACCATGCCAGACTTGTCCAACTTGGTCCCAGTTCATTAAGGATAGAAGTTATACATTTCTATTAAATTCTCCTGGGACAAAATTAAACAAAATTTGTGCAACTCGGTATTCATAACTCACATTATGTGTGGAAAACAGTGTTGACCCTTATCAGCTTGCTTCTTCAGAAGCCTGCTGATCTAGATCAAACCTTTTCAATAGCATATATCTTGTTTCAAACTGCTTTCACGAACAGACAATGCAATAAAACCTAGTATTTATGCCTTCTAATATTCTTCTCTGTTTACAATTACAGGTGCCAGGATTTCCTGCATGGTTTAATATTAAATATGATGAGGACGAAGCACTATATGCAGTAGAGCTTGTTAAGGATTATCAGGCTGGTGAGGCTATCATTATAGCATGACACCTGTAGGTGAGGTATCTTAAATAACCTCTTCTATCACATATCTCTAAACTGAACACACTGATGAAGTGGGGCTTTGGAAAAGACAGAATCCAACAATTGCAAACTCAGGAGTATTTGGTCATGTTAGCGACTTAGCGTAATTATTTTCTTTAAAAGTGTTTAGTCATTTGATAGACACTTCATATAGCAAAACACATATGTAGCATAATCGCGAACTTTTGTCGTCTTATGTTTTTGATAAAAAATCATGAAAATGCTGTTGTTGTTTTTGGATTGATAGTCTTTTTCCTGCATCTTTTGAATAAGAAAATGAACGTTTTGCTACTTTAAACTACCGTGAACCAATGGATAGTTTAAAAAGCAGGGTCTTTAATCTGAGTAGAAGAGAGGTACATTATTACAGGACTAGCTGCAAGGAATAAGGGAAAGATCAGGAATATATACAATCAAATACCACATCTGACCCAGGACACCACACAGAAAATATTGTTTAATTTCAAATTCCAAAGGGCCATAACGCTTTAAACAATTGTCAGATTTGTATTTAAGATGTATATAATTGTAATTGTCCTATCAAGACATTTCCAAAGGGACACAACACTTGTCTTTTCTAGAAAATTGGCAATTTCAAAGGGCAATAACTCTTAAACCCATTGTCAGATTTGAAGAAAAAATGCATATTTGTAATTGTCACATCAAGACCTTTCCAATGAAAGACAAGTTATGTTTTTACCCAAAATTTGAAAAAAAAGTGACACGCCTCTGTCCCAAAATGCTGGCAGAAAATATTGTTTCCATTCAAATTTCAAAGGACAATAACTCTTTAACCCTTTGTCAGATTTAAAAAAATACATAATTGTTTGTTTGTTTGTTTTGTTGCTTTACGTCCCAAGTCAACAGCTATGGTCATTGCGGGACGGTCAGTTCACCCAACCACACTTTTTCCTGGGCAGGCTTGAACAAGCGGTTAACCAGTAATTCGTGCACATACTTTCGCTTGTAACTGACAACAACCCTTCTTGAATAAATCAGCGGAAGGGAGGAGAATGACCGTAGAAATAATTTCATGATCAATCTCCACGAAAGTATGGGACCGGACCGGGATCAAACTCCCGACCCCTGGATCTGCAGTCAGACACGCATCTGTAGCCAGACACGTTACCGACTGCGCTACGCGGCCCGGCTTACATAATTGTAATTGTCTCATTAAGACCTTTCAAATAATATATATCATTTATTATATTATTTGCAAGGTCTTAATGATACATAATTGTAATTGTCTCATTAAGACCTTTCAAATAATATATATCATTTATGTTTTTTCCTTTAAATTTGAAAAAAAAAACAGTGTTAAGCAACTGTCTAAAAATGCCTGCAAATATTTGTTTCATTTCAAATTTCAAAGGGCTATAACTATTTATCCCATTGTTGGATTTTAAAAACTAGAGGACCTGAAGCGCTCATCTAATCTCCTTAATAATGTTAAAATAGGTCACGGTCAACTAAGGCTCATTATTCATACATATTTTGTTTTACCCTATATGGGCATGGTGGCAATTTAGGTCAAATATCATATTTATATCTACTGAATACCCCATATGAAATTTGAGTTAAACAGCCCAGTGATTTAAGGGGAAAATGATGCTTATAGATATGTATGTGGTAGGCCAAAATGAGTAGCCTTGGATGTAAGGTCATAGGTCAGCTTGACCTTTGGTGCTTATATAAAACCAGTGTCTAATTCGGTTTAACATTTCTCTCAAGTATTAGGATTTCTGCTTAAACAGTTATAGAAAAATAAATTATGCATTACGAATCAAACTTGGCCTTGCTGTAAAAATGGTCAAGGTCAACCCAGATTTATCATTTGTACAAACCTGGTAGGGCCCAAATCCCAATGCTACATACAAGGTCCCAAGGTCATCGGCCTTCTGGTTCTGGAGAAGATTTTAAAGGGTTTTTACAATATATGGGCGTGGCGGCCATCTTGGTCCCATTCGGCTTTTGGTTCCAGAGAAGAAGATATGTTACGGGGTTTGACCTTATATGGTAATGGTGGCCATCTTGGTCATTTGACCATAAACATTTGTTATAAATTTACTCCCCTCAACTAAAGGAGTCGCCATATAAAATTTGAGTTCAAATGGTCTAGTGGTTTCTGGGAAAACTACGTTTTAATATATTGATGGGACTCCAATACGAGAGACCTTGGCTGAAAGGCCAACCTTGACCTTTTGAACTTATTTATAGCCATTGTCTGATTAGGTTTAATGTATCAAGTGAGAATAATGACTTTGGCTTCAACAGTATTCAAAGTCAACTTTTCAAAAAAATATCAATTTAAATGCATTAGGAAGCAAATTTGACCTTGATGTTAAGTAGGTCAAGATCAACTTGATAGGTCCCACATCCCTAATGCTACATACCAAATCCCAAGGTCATCAACTATCTGGTTTTGGAGAAGATTTTTTAAAGGGTTTTACCATATATGGGCATGTCGGCCATCTTAGGCATGTGACCAAAACAATTTGTATATATTTGGGCTACATCATCAAAAGGAGTCTTCATATGAAATTTGAGTTTGATTGGCCTAATGGTTTCGGAGAAAACTGTGTTTTAATATATTGTTGGGAATCCAATATGAGTGACCTCAAGTGAAAGGTCAACTTTTACCTTTGGGACTTATTTATAGCCATTGTCCCATAAGGTTAAACATATCTAGTGATTATAATGACTTTGGCTTCAACAGTTTCAAAAAATCAACTTTTCAAAAAAAAAATCCTTTAAATGCATTAGGAAGCAAATTTGACCTTGACGTTAAGTAGGTCAAGGTCAACTTAGGATCATCACTTGAACAAACTTGGTAGGCCCCACATCCCCAATGCTACATACCAAGTCCCAAGGTCATCGGCCTTCTGGTTCTAGAGAAGATTTTTAAAAGGTTTTTACATTATATGGGCGAGGCGGCCATCTTGGTCATGTGACCAGGACCATTTGAACAAACTTTCGTTCCCCTATCCTAAGGAGTCTCCATATGAAATTTGAATTCAATTGGCCTAGTAGTTTCAGAGAAGATGTTTGAAAATGTTATCGGACGATGGACGGACGGACGACAGAGTCACTGGTATACTAATAGCTCACCTCGGAGACTTCGGCTTAGATGAGCTAAAAATGCATATTTGTAATTGTCTCATCAAGACTATAACATATCAAAAATTTTACGAAAAAGTGACAAGCCACCGTCCCAAAATACTGGCAGAAAATATTGTTTTTATTCAAATTTCAAAGGGCAAAAACTCTTTTACCCATTGTCAGATTTGTTTGTAAGTGTCTTAGCAATACCTCTCCAATGATCCAACACTCATGTATTTTCAAACAAAACAAAAATGACCTGTAGTAGCTAAAATTACTGATGACACTCTGATGAAACTTCATGTGCATATCCACACCATGATCTTATATTCAGTATAAGTTTCATAAAATTCCATCCATTGGTTACCTGGTTATGGCTTAGAACGGAAAGACGTCGAAAACCCCGGACGGAAGGGCGGACAACTAGATCTATCACACGAAAAATGGCGGCGAAACTATTGAAAAAAACAGAAAAGTGGCGTGAAATGACCGAGGTACCGGCGTTGCTATCATTTTTTTCCAGTGTTACGGTTGGACGCTCATTTCAGCACGAAATCGAACGGTATACATATCACTGCATATGTCGTAAGTTGAGCGTTGCTTTTTTCCACAATAGAAATACAATGTTCAAAATTGTCGAACCGCTGGTATCCGTTTTATGTCTAATTTTATTACGATGCAAATTTCAGGTACACTTTACCAATACTTTTAACAATGTGATAGCCTAAAATGTATGCAAGGCTGCTCAGAGTATCACATTTTGTACATTAAATGCGGTTAAATATACCTTTTGCACCTTTCATTGGTTTAATTTTTTGTACGTTTTCAAAAAAAAAAAAAAAAAACCAAACAGAAAAAGAACCATCACTCTAACATGTCAGCATGCGACCAAGGACCAGCAATGAGGCAATTTTGTACATTATATTTTTTATTGTAGAAAATCGTATAAATGAGTCATCACCTTAAGTCAGGGATATTTCATGCGAACCAAACATCAAAGTTTTCTTGTCTTTTTCATCGGGTTGGGCAATATAGCGATTAGCCTGGCATCCGTCCGTCCGTCTAGAGGTCGTTACTATAGCACAGAATGGAACGAAGATTTAAAGTATCCTCCAGTTACCTAACTGTGCACCGCTAGATAAACTTTATCAGTAATTCTAACTATAAAACAAATGCTTGCCTTATTTATGCATCATTTTTGTATTCGACTGCAGATAAGTTCTTACTCCGAATCGACATCCTGTGAAAACCGAAGCTTGTATGAACATGGTATAATTAATGTCCACCTTTTTTGGTGTAACCTACCTCCGCCTAGTGAGCGACGTCACACTATTCCCGCTCAAAATTAAGACCAAGCATAATTTAATTATTGGTTTTAACAACATTGAACTTTCATAAAATACAAAATTGGAGGAAAAAAGAACGTTTTCAAGTATCTATATGCACCCTACCAGGCAACCTGTCTCTCAAAGAAGTGTGGGGTATGTTGAACAGTTTTGCAGCTTTTCTTACTGGCATCTTATTTTCTACACACTGAATGTAGAAATGTGTCAGTGCATCATGTGCGCAGACCTTTTGAGGTTCTGAGTTCTGTTCTGGGGCAGAATTGGTTGAGGGTTTGCCTAAAAAAAAAACGGGCAAAGAAACACACAAAAAACGTCATAAGAATGTGTTCTATTCTAAGACCTCAAGCTACAAAAAAAATATAAAATAGCTTGGCCTAACAATTGTATTACGCTACCACGTGACTTCCATTCATAAAATGTCAACATTGCAAATTTTGCCCAAACTTCGGAATTTTTGAAAATCACGTAAATTATGAAGGGGCATTTTTGGACATTCTATCTAAAGTTAAATATGCTGTACTTAACTGTTTGTGCCTCATTTTGACAGAATCAATTTTTCCTCACAGGAATTACACTTCCGTTAAAAAATTTCCACGGTCACTGTCACGCTCACTCGAGATTTTGCGATATTACAGAGTAAACAACAAACATGGCGGACGTATGGAGCGGGCGGATGTAGGGTATTTGAAGATAAAACACAAAACGATGACTAGAGTTAACATTCTAAAACACAGAACTTTGACATAGGAGAAACTACTAAGACATGGAACACTTATAAAGACGTAAAAATTCTAGATTTTATCTATTATCAATATTTTATGATATTTTTTCATTGATTACCACATGCTGGGAATATAAATGAACTTTGTACTGCAACCTATCTATTCCAAGACATTCAGGGTGGTACTCAACAGAACATTGGTCGCAAAAACGGAACAGTAGTAAAAAAAAACGGAACAGTGGTACAACCACACTCTGTTCCGTTGGTCCTAAAAATAACGGAACAGTGGTACAAAAACACGGAACAGTAGTGCCAAAACAGGGAACAGTGGTACCAAATCACTCTTTTCAAACAGGCAGGATCGAATTCGACCATTACGCCAGGAAGTGCGAATTTTGAAGAAAAATAACAAAACAAAACAAAAAATTATTTCGACTGTGTTTTTGACTAAATGCCTAGCGCCCTAATCTCCTCAGTAGTCTGGGAATTGACCACCAAAGGAGATTTACCGTGGAATAGTTCAGGAGAAAAAAGTTCTTCAGGGCAGCAATGTTTGTCTGGTATTTACAATATTGGGCACTGTATGATGATCTGGTAGTTTTTAAAATATGAACAGGGTCAGATACTTGCCTTTTTCTATAGACACAGCACCAGAATGTATTTTATGGAAGAGAAGCAGGGAGGACCAGCCTCAAGAGATGGCCACTCAAGCTCATCAAGCATCTCGCCAACACTACTTGTGTTTCGCCATCTCCTGCAGGTCCAGCGGGCTGCTGTTCTCTGAACTTTTTCTACCTGGTTAATCTGAAGTTTTGAGTTAGGTATACAAATGAGTGCTGCATATTGTAGTTTAGGCCGAACCAAAGTTTTGTATGCAACTTCCTTAGAACTCTTAGGTGCAAAAGCCAAGTTCCTGTCAAGGAAACCAAGTGCCTTAGTTGCTTTTAGTTACTGTTCCCAGTGTTCCGTTCCGTTTGTGTTCCATTGGTCCTTATGAATAACGGAACTGTGGTACAAAAATACACTGTTCCGTATTTGTTCCGTTGTTCCTTATGAATAACAGAACAGTGGTACAGAAATTGAACAGCAGTGCAAAAACACCAAACAGTTATACAAAACACACTGTTCTGTTTTTGTTCCGTTGTTCCTTATGAATAACGGAACAGAGGTACAGAAACGGAACAGTAGTGCAGAAACATGGAAGAATGCAAAACGGAAAAGTAATGCAAAAAAAATTTGGCTGATTCCATATCAGTTACGATTGGCCCCCCTCTAATATTTTTAACCAAGGAAGAGAGAACCTTGAAAAAATGTTTGTATGTTTCACTAAGCCTTCTTTCATAGATTAATCACCGGACCGCGTACGGCAGTCGGTAAAGTGTCTGACAACAGATGCGAGTCTGACTGCAGATCCAGGTCCCATACTTTTGTGGAGATTGATCATGAAATAATTTCTACGTCATTCTCCTCCTTTAGCTGAATCATTCAAGAAGGGTTGTTGTCAGTTGCAAGCGAAAGTATGTGCACGAAGTACTGATCAACGGCTTGTTCAAGCTTGCCCAAGGAAAAGTGTGGTTAGGTGAACTGATCGTCCTGCAATGACCATAGCTGTTGATTTGGGACTTAAAGCAACAAAACAAACACCATGGATTAATTAGAAAAAGGCCAGCAACTTAAGGGTTGGCTTCAAAAATTAAATGTTTGAATACTCCACATTAACTTCTCCTTAATTGAATGAAGTGTCAGAACTCAAAAGTAGATCCTCGTCTCCTAATTGTATAACAGTGTTGAGTTCCTTAAACATTTCAAAATCACCCTCATATGCCAATTCATGTGTGTTATAAATTGTGTCTCTTGTCAAGCAAGACTGGTTCTCTCCCCTACACTTGCTATTGTTGGGACTGGTTATCAACAAATGAAACGGGCAGAAATCTGCCCCATCTCACGGATTGTCACGGAGCTAGCCGACAGGGAGCTGTTGTCAAAACGTTCCATACAGAAAGACTGACCAGACAGAAAGACGAAAAAAAAATATACTCAAAAAGAGATAGAAAAGAACTTCTCCAAGTGGACAAAAGGCTTAATGAAAAATAATGTATCGACAGTAATGCCAGAACATTACTAAGTCTAAGTGTGACAGATGAAAAAAAAAGAAATACCGAAAGATGTAATTATGCTTTTTTGTCAGTATTCTATTTTCGACATACACGTATTTTTAACAAAAATAACAATAGCTATGTATAATATTAACTCTATAGGTGACCAGAATGTGATACATATACGCTTTAATCTTATACATGTGTGCATAGTGCCGTTTCTTTTTTGGTTGAATATTATACCACCTTATCAAACAAAACAATGAAGGTTCAAATCAGAGGGTTTCATATTTACAGCATTCTTTCATTCCAACGATAGTGTATATGGTTCCAGCTGATCTGTATCTACAATGTATCTACTGCTTAGACTGTGTGTAGTGTGTACCTTAACTTAAGACCCCTATGCTCGTATCTCAAGTTGTTGTTCGTTGTTGATCTACACCATTGATGGAATCAGACCATAATCATTTCTCTTGATAAATTGTTTACGATGTAGATGATATTCCACACAAGATAGTCCCCTTTTTACTGAGCTGTAAATCTGCCAGATTATGTTCTTGGGCATGTTTATCTGCCGATCAATGATTAAGCTTCCATAAATATTGTTCTGTAGCTGTTCGTTCTCGATAGATCTCTGCACATTCTGGGTAAAAGATTTAAGAAATGACCCTAGAGAGCTGCTGAGTAAAAGCGGGTTCGTAGGGACAGGTCATCAACAAATCAAATGGGCAGAAGTTCAGCTTAGGCTACTGTCCGTTCTAAGGCGGTGGTTCTGTTGTTGTTGACTCCATGTTTATTGTTACTCCCACTGTGGGAGTCTGTGATTATTTTTTGTTGTACGTTACTTTATGTCCATTCTAGTATTGCTAATCGTCGTTAAGCATCAATCAATCAATCAATCAATGATGGGGAAGAGAGAGCTGATTGTTTTGCTTAATTTGTCTTCCTGGTGTCTCGTGATGGTTGAGCGGCTCTTCCTCACTGTGTCACGGGGTTTGTCTGCGGTTTGTGATTGTGGTATTTCCTGATCATACTCACTTACTATTTTTGACACCCAAATAGCTTAGTTGGTAGAGTGTCCGCTCTCATCCCAGGATGTAGGTTTGAATCTGTGCCGCACCATACTAAAGGTGTAAAAATGACACTACCTTGTTGACGCCCACATAAAAGGGTTGTGCTTGGAAAGGTGAAGTTAAGCAAGTAAGTATCTTTTAAAAAGATATTGTTATGTCGCAATAATAGCTCAACAGAGCTAATGATGTTAAAAAAAGCTTCTTTATCTTTTTAAACAATCAAACCGGCCTTCTCTATCTAAATACTCATTAGTATGATTGCCAGGCCATGTAGAATTGGAGACAAGCTACAGTAAAGAGCCAGGTTGGTCATGTTAAACTCAATAAACTGTAGGTGTTGTAAGGAGTGATTATGATAAAATTGTGATTTGAAAAGTAGAAATAATTGCGGTCTCTGACCTGTTCTGTGATGAGTATGTGGTGGGTGTTTTGTTTCTTTGTTGCTGTTTTCTCAATTTTTTGAGATGTTTCTTTTGGGTACCAACAATGTATGTTTATAAATGTGAAATAAAGAAAATGTTTTTTTTTATAAATGCACTCTTATCTGGAAGAATGTAGGTGTAAAATGAAGTTTTGGTTAATATTTCTTTATTCAAAAGTTAATAGACAAATTTTAAACATCTTTTATAAGAAGCACTTGTAGTTTAATTCCATTCTTCCCAAATCCAACGTGTTACAAAAGCATGGCATATTCTTACTTTCCATAGAGGTTGGAGCACCAGCATGAACGATCTGTCTGATATTGGGAGTGTCAGTGCCCAAACTGTAAGCCTCTGAAGCCATTAATAATCTTAGATGACTATCTTGTTTGCTAAATTCTTCTAGTGTAGTACTCCTCATCTGTATATAAAAAGAAATGAAAGAATGACAAATGATCATTGACAGTTTAAGCCTGTAATATACGCCTATTTTCTGACTCCCAGAACGCTGTTTTTGAGCTTCTGGTTTGATGCATGTTGTATCAGTGCAATAAGTGAATCTAATAGCAAGAGCCAGATAGAAAAATATTTTTAAATTCCTATGCACTCGTGAGATATGGCAGTTGAACGGGGATGTGGTCTGAAATTTCAGGGCAATGATAAGCAATACAAAAGTGTTTTTTTTTGCACCTTTTCTTGATATTGATACCTATGGTAATAAATATTGCACATATCATATGCAGATTATTAAAGAGTTATGATAACTGATGAAATTGTTTTAAACACAAAATATATTTTGTAATAAAGCGATATTGGGTAGATAATTAAGAAGTTACCTGTACAATTTGAATACATGTACCATTAAACTGAAAGCTCAACAAAAAAATAAATAGCCATTGCAAACAGTTTGCACCAAGATTAAGGCCAACGGTTTGTTGGCCTTTAGCTGAATCCAAACTGATTGACACTGCGATAGTGGTCATGGGTGATTAATTTGTAAAAATCAATTTGTAAAATAAGTCAGCAGACGAAAATAAAAGCATGATCAATTGCCCAGTATGCAACAGGATGAGGGTCTGGAGACTCTGGATGGGGGGGTCTGGTATTCATGCACTAGTCATTAAAAATTTAGTCCATTATTCATCTCATTAAAATTTTGGGATTATTTATAAAAAATAAGACCAATTACTCATTAAAATCTGATTATTCACTGAAATGAATCATTATTTTTCTTCTTCTGTCCATAAAAAATAGGATTATTCCTTATTTTGGGTCCTCTTATTCACTATTCATTTTTTAATCATTAATGACTTTTCGTAATGAAAAAACTTAATATTCACATATCATTACACCCCATTCAGACCCTCTTTAATACCTCAATTGACTTTTCAGCTCACCTGTCACGTAGTGACAAGGTGAGCTCTTGTGATCGGTCTTCCTCCGTCATCTGTCTTCCGTCCTCCGTCCGTTAACAATTGACTTAAATGACATCTCCTAAACTATTGGTTGGATTTTGACAAACTTTTCAGGAATGATGCTGATATGGCCCTCTTTAATAATCGTTTAAATTGTTCAGGTCTGTTGCATATCTAGGTCACACAGGCTAAAATACATTTTCAAGATGAAAACTTTAAAGATCTTCTTGTCTGAAACCATACGGCCTTCAGCCTTGATATTTGGAATGTAGCATCAACCAGTGGAACTCTGCCGAAATTGTTTAAATGATGCCCCTTCGGGCAATAATCGGCCTGCCCAGTGGGGGGGGGGGGGGGGGGGGGGGGTCACAGATTTTCAATGGGCTTATATAGGGAAAACAAGAAAAACTATTCTGGTCTGAAACCACGAGGCATAGAGCCTTGATGTTTGCTTGTAGCATCACCTAGTGGACCTCTACCTAGTTTGTTTAAATTATGCCTCTGGGACCAAAAATGGGCCCACCCAGTGGGTCAAATGTTTTATATAGACTTATATAGGGAAAACATGAAAAAATCTTCTTGTCTGAAACCACAAGGCCAATGCCTTATTATTTGTAATGTAGCATCACCTAGTGGACCTCTACCAAGTTCGTTTAAATAATTCACCTGCGACTAAAAATGGGCTCGCCCACAGGGTCACATGTTTTACATAAGCTTACATTAGAGAAAATATGATAAATTAGCCTTGTCTGAAACCACAAGGACTAAAGCCTTGATATTAAGTATGTAGTATCACCTAGTAGACCACAATCAATTCTTTTCAAATTATGCCCCTGATGCCAAACTTTGGCCTGCCATGGGGTCACATGTTTTACATTGGCTTATATAGGGAAAACATGAAAAAATCTTCTTGTTAGAAGCCACAAGGACTAAAATCTTAATATTTGGTATATAGCATCACCTAGTAGACCACTACCAAGTTTGTTCAAATAATGCCCGTGGGGCCAAAACTGGGCCTCCTTGGGGTTCACATTAGCTTATATGACTGGTGCACATAGTACAGGTGAGGGATTCAGAGCCACTATTGCCCTCTTGATTTGTCTTCCTAGTGACTTGTGACTGTTATTGTTCTGTGGCTCCACCTCATGATGCTGAAGGCTAGTCTGCAGTATATGAGTATGGTATTTCCTGATCATACTCATTTCATTTCAGACGCGTTTATGTGGCATTTTGCAGGATATATGTACACACACTTAAGGAGGTCTGAAGCTACCCCCCCCCCCTGTTTGGGGCAAAGGGCGGAAGCCATGTAGCAGAAAATGGTTTTAAGAGATTCCAAACGGCTTAAATGAGCCCTCGACCAAGACACGCAACTAAATACTTTTAGCTACAATTTTCTTCATAAAATCAAATTGAACACAGAAAAGCCTGTCTAAAGTGGCCACTGAAGAAAACGATACATTTTCGCTTAATGCAGGTCAAAAAGTATCCCAGAATTGCTACAAAGGGAGCATTCAGCAATACTTTTGGCCTTCATTACTTAGCTACAATTTGTCATAAAGATCGGGTGATATTTTTGTCTATCTTAAGTCAGGTAAAATTGTTAAAAAAAATAAACACTATACTTTTGTGTTGAGTTGTACGCACATGCGTATTTACATACATGTAGGTACGAATCTGGCTGCTTTTACGGAGTATGGATGCTTCTTGGAGTTACATCTGTGTTGCACTTATCTTTAAATACCATTGGTCACTGTGATATTGACATTGACCTCATTTCTAAGGTAATCATACATGGAGCATGATTCTTCTGTAATATTTGATGAAAATATATCAAAATATGGAAATCCTAATTTGGTTTGTTAATGAATTTTGGGATGACAGAATGTCATGTAAACAGAATATTACATTTATTTCAGATCAGTTTTTCATATTTTTTCATTATTACACAGGAGTGAGGTAGGTAGCCTTGTGGTTACTTGTCTGGAAATTAAGGGCTGGCTACTTGGCTCTCTTTTGTGTGACATTTTCTTGTGCTTTTGAAACTTTCCAATATGGTGTCCTTGGTCAGGTGTTCTTCTTGAATGTATTGATTCCTGATATTTGCCATGATACTCTCTTACTGTCATTTTCAAAAACTAATATATTTATTAGGCCAAAATAAATATGTGGGTCCAGATTAGTTTCAATTTAACTACCCTGTCAGGGATCTTGTTGGGAGTTGGCTATAACCATTTTGTGATAAAATCTATAAAAGAAATAATAGCCAAAATCGAATCTATGTTAGGCTGGGCCCTGTTTATATATGATAGCTATTCATATATTTCTCTTGCCTTGCTATATTAGGTGAATATAAAAGGATTCTTTGGCAATTCAAATTTTCTAAAGGGCCCATCAAAATTTTAAATTGCCCATTAAAATTGTGAAACTTGCATCTATTTACTTTTATTTATTCAGGGAAACATACTCAATATTCAAAATATATTATTTTTTCATCTTATTTTTCTTTGTGAAATGTTTAAAGGTATTTATTCCTGTCGATTTGAGGTAAATAAGATTCTGTATATTAAGAAGAGGTTGGCAATAATAAATATAAATAGAGAGCTCAAAAGGAAAAATCTGTTGCTGTCTTACTGTAAATATATAGAAACTATACCCAGCGACATAACACGCTAAATAAAATAACATTTTACTTTTAATTTTTATAATATCAAGCTATTGGCATAGTAAGAATCAAATTACCAAAAATTTGTTCGTAGAGTTTGCATTTATTTTAATTCCCATCTAAGAAGTTATATCCACAAAAAAGAAATACTGGCTTTATTCCTATTTTTTATCAAAACCATTTGACACTCTGATAGTGTTAAGAATCTGAAAAAAATGGGGCAAAAACAATTTAGAAAAAAATATGATTTCAAAACGACTCAAACACTTTTCATATATAACACAACATTACCTGTTAAGATAAATGTTTTCATAAACAGTGTAAATTAACTTTGATTTTCAGTTTATTATATACATTATACTTTGCTGGGCTGTGTCAAAAAATTCACGTTGAAATTATTGATAGGCTAGTTTCATCTCTGATGCTAAAACAATCTTCACACATTGTTCCAAGCTCCTCCGACCACAAGGTCAGAAAGAAAGGAACACATATTATGACCTGAAAAGCCATTCTCACAGGGCCACCAGACGATCTGCCCAATTCGCAACAGCATCAACAGTCAGTCACAATAATAGTCTGGGGAGGAAATCGAACACCTCGTACAAAAACTACTTTTCATGTCTGCTAATGTATATGTCAACATGATCTAGACTCATCTTGTCAAGGGACAAGTAAGAAAGGATTTTGACCACACATTTATGTGATCCTAAAAAAACTGGTCATCTCAATGTGTATTACACTTATAAACCAACAGCTTTCTGTGTATGGGATACAAACAAATATACATTGTAATTGTTTTTCTTGTTCTTATTTTATTTTTTCTATTTTCACAGATACCTATATTCAAAACCGACTTCAATTAGTTCTTACTCTGCTAGCGGCAAGTTTTGTTATCTGCTGATGATATTTGAAACAGGTAGCCTGGGTAAAGAGGGCATACATCCCCTCTTTGCTACAATTACAAGAATAAATGCCTTTAATAAATCAGATTAATTTTGTATCTACCAACAATGTTTTAGGGCATGCAATATGAATCACACATATTTAATATTATGGCCTTATTCACAAACCTGAGAGGTGCAAGGACTGTGGTACTGGACTGCAAACTGATGAAGAGATTCATGGTATTTTACTATGGTTGGCCTTGTAACTTCTTCGTAGACATACCCACACCATTTTAACTTATAATAATTGTCTTTGGGAAGGTGTGGAGATCTCTCTGCAAGTTGTCCTTTACTCTCTGAAAACTAAAGCCGTAAGACCCTCTGCTGTTTTTTGGCCTCCACATATTTCTAGTCGCCTCCTTGCTTCTAGCTTTATATATTGTTCGATTTATGTTGGCCTTAACAACAGCTGGATGTTGTAACCCAAGCACTTTGATGATTTTATGTTGTGTTGTGATTGTAGCAGTAGCTGTTAAGGCCAACATATTTGCCCAAGGGAACATGGCTCTCAGCTTCGATAGCTCTGTGAACTTCTCTTTGAAGCCATGTCCCCACTAAACCAACCAGTGTGCTTCATCAATGACGATATGTTTCACATGGGTCTGTCATATATTCGTTCTAAATATTTCAAAAGCTGTCTTTGTAATAAAATTCTCTGGATGCCCTATTACATTGGAATAGTCACACCTTACCACCTTTGACTAACTATCACCAGTAACAACCACACCATTATCACTTTCAGAGTCCTTGTAGGTAGAAACAGAAGCAATTTGCTTGATTACACTGTCAGAAAAATTAATAACTGACACACCATAGCGTCTAACCTGCTCTCCTATTATGGATTCAAGGAGAACTCACTATGATAGTTGAATTATCAAAATATGGTAATGCCTCGAAAATCAAAGATTTACCGTAACTGGTGAGGAGTATATCAAACATACCACACTCCAGCGGTTTTCTCAAACATAGAAACTGTCCCCGTTTTAAAATAAATTGTAACTTGTTTTTCTTTTTTTATTTATTTGTGACAGAACGACCTTTGAACTATTTACAAATTCTAACTTGTTGAATAGATCGTCCATTGTTGTTGTTTAGCTGTCACTGTTCTGTGCTTGTCTTGTCAACTCTACGATTTTTAATACAACTGATGATTGACAGACTAATTGCAGGAACAAATCGGAACCAGTTTATTGTCAAGTGAATCTCTTCTTGTTTAGAGGCTTTTGCATTTTGCAATTGCCTCACGTTTCTTAGTTTTGATATCGCATTGTGGCCTTACACGTTCTCATAAACTAAGTTTTTTTTATAAACTATGTGAGGCTTTTCTACTTCAATTTTCTTTTGAGGCTCTTACATTAGGCACTGGTTCCACAGAACTTCCGACCGCTGCGCGACCTCAAGGCCACTAAGTTGGATTGCAAGCTACTGTTGTTGTTTTTTTCCATTTCTAGTATAGTTGCAGACCAGTCTTGGATCAGTCGCCTACCAATCGCCGCATTTTCAGCGATCAGTTAGCATTTAGTCAGCAATAGGTTGGCAACTGTACAGAGACTGGATAGAGACTGTTCTATCATCAGTTTGAAAGGAATAAAACCATTTCTGTGCAAGTTGCCATCATGAAAGTTGTTTTGCTAACAACAAATCAGAATGATGCTGGTGTGGTTGTGATGATTCTGATGGGATCTACTAGCTTTGAGCTAACATTTTCAGCATTTGACATATCCGGCTCAATTTGTCTCTAAATCAGCTGATCAGGATTCTGAATTGAAGTAGTATTTTTCCGTCTGATTTGGTACTGCTGTCTTTTTTGACCACCTCTGCCCATGGTGCACACAATTTCAGCGCTTGTGGTGAAATGATGTCAGGATGGCAAGATAGCCTCATGTTGAAGCTGGCACTGCAACCTGTCGCGCCAATCTGTCGCCAGTCAGTCGCCAATTAGTGGCAGACTAGTTGATGAAGATTTCACAGCCATGGTATTCCTGAAATTCGTCCGCCACAGATTGATGAATGATCATCAACTTGTTGACTGATCGCCAATTTCTAGAAAACCTTTGCAACTAGCTGGCGATCAAAATCCGTCGCGGCTTGTCTTTTGTGCATGCTCAAAAGACTGGCCGCGGCTGATTCCGAGACCCATCGCCGATCTTGCTGCCACCTTTGCAAAAGCCTTGCCACGACCTTTGCAACCCGTCTGCCATTGTATTTTTTAGTCGCAAGGTCGCAAGCTCTGTCTGACCTGGGCTTTACTGAGGGTTTTGTTCTAAAGAAAGGCTCCTTTTTGTTTGAATTTCAATGTGGCATCATCACTAACAATGTTTCATCTCCAATATAGTGTATGATTATGTTACCAATGCAATCTTAAAAGTATAATAAAACTACAGAACCCACCGAAAAGCATTTAATAGGATACCTTTCCACTTACTAACCTTTGGTCACACAGTAAAAAAGTTAAAATAAAATAGGGTCTTGACGCGAGAAAACTTGTCTTTGGGGATATGTCCGGCTGCTTCGAGTCGTCAATCTTAAGTGGATTTTTGGTACTTACTACAAATAAATCGCCGTCAGCAGGACAGAAAAATGCTAGTGACACCTTCATTTTACTTTACAAACCCAAAGAATCTGTTGTTGCATGTGTACTTTCCATCTTGTGGATCTAGCGCTGCTTGTGCCATTTTTTTATCTGTAAAATGGATTTTTATGAATTATTTCTACATTATATTGAGATATTTAGACACATATCAAATTCTTCTTCAAAATTGTCACTATCCTCCTCCATATACAGAACATGTTCTGTCTCTGAATGTGAGCTTGAATAATCTGTTTTAAGTCCAATTGACTTTTTTGTGCCTTTTAGTAGATTTACTTATATTCTTTGGAGTCTTTTTTTCGTTTTCTGCCTGCGAATTGTTTCTGTTGTTTTTCTTTATTGGGGTTCTGGTACTTTCAGTTCAAGAAAGGCTGAAGAGATGTAATTACGATCAGGTTTTCGCTTTTCAGAGACTCATTTGTGACTAGTAGATGGTCTTGGATTTACAGTGGGGGATTGTGACAGGGACACAACAGGGGTAGTTACTGGTAGAGATGAATCTTTTACCATACTGACCATAGCCCAGGGCAATGGTCACTGTGGTAAAAGATTAATCTCAAATAGTACTGGTTCCAAGGTATCCATAGTCGTCAAAAATAAACACATCAGTTGGCGTAAAAATCAAAATAAAGGATCTTTTCAAGATACAAATTACTGACAGAGATGCTAGTGTCATGCTATTCGCTGCTCTGGTTTGTTTGTCTTGGCTACTCCGTTTTCACGGCTTTGCTGTAACTCATCTTGGTGCTGTTCGGGACTACGTCGTTTTTTTTTTGTCTGATTTGATACCATCTCTACAGGCTGTTGATTCTGAGACTTTGGACTTGTTACAGGCTTTTTAGTGTTGCGCTCAGACCTTTGCTTTGGCTTCTGTTTTGCAGATTTAACAGCATTACTGTTTGGTTTGGTCTGATCTTTTGCACTTAGTATAGTTTTTGGTTTTGTCTATCAACTATCTTGTTTTTCTTTGTATCAGTTTTTGTAAAGATATTGTGAGTAATGATATTGAACTCACCCTCATCCTTGGTAAACTTTCTCAGTTTATCTGCGAGCACAGTCATCTTTGGTTTTGATTCCTGCAGCTGCAGATAATGTTCATCTGACACTACTCGTGTAATTTCCATCGAATTCTTTCTCAAAATTTCGTCTATTTTCTTTTGAAGACGCATGTTTTCTCCATCTTGCAATTGTAGCTTAAGCTTAAGTCCCTTTGGTACAACACTCTCGGTGACACAGTTCTCCAAAAAGCGGATATGTTGTGACTTTTTCATTTGAATGTCAGCTAAAGTTTCTATTTTCCTGATGAATATTTCTTTAGTCTCCATATCGAAGGATCTTAAGACACTCTCTTCTCTGCTAAGGTCATAAAATATTAGCAAAATATCAGAGAACAACTCCAAAATGGCATATTATGTATTAAACAACGTTTTAGCCTACATTGGTCTTTATCAAGTGTTATTTAAACAAATAGATAGGAAGTGACATCGACGTCACCTGACGTCATTGACAACGACGTAAAAAAAGAAACACATCAGTTGGCGTAAAAATCAAAATAAAGGATCTTTACAAGATAAAAATTACTGACAGAGATGCTAGTGTCATGCAAAAGTGATAGAAGTAAGTAAAACGTCAGTTAAAACTTTATGATGGCTTACTTAGCATATAAACAAATGTTGTCTGCTTGTGTTGTCATATTCAGGCAAAATTAGAAATTTGACGAACGTTTCAGAATCCATCCAGCCATTTTTGTTGCAGCATCAGAAAACCCAGAGAGATCACTATCTCTAAGACTCTCTCCTGGAAGCAAACTCATAGGTGGGACGTCATCACCATTAGCATTGTATGCCACCATGACAGTAATTTGAGTTTTGGTGTTTGTGACGACTTGATAAACGTGTATTGCTTCCTTTTCAGCCATAACTCGGCCACCTTTAGCTGCTAGGGGAAATCAGAACCCACCACCATTAAATTTTCTACGATGACTGTTTATTACTGGATTCATACTCTGGCACGTATTTCTTTAGATAATTGAAGACGCCTTCATACCAGCCTTTGATCATTTCAATGTTTACTATGGACGCTTCATGCCCAAGTCTCATGGGCGTTCTCATTGTTTCTTCGGGATGTCGTTTTTGAAATATATGAAACCATTTCTTTCCTGGAAGGTTATCTGGGAAAGAAGTCGGTCTACCGTCAATATAAATTACACGTTTCACTTTCATTAGATACTCCTTTTTAGTCAAAGGATAGCCATTTTCTTGCACACCTGATAGGGACATCTGATATTTTACCCTGGGTTAGAAAATCTTATCTTACCAATGCTATCTTACCCAGGCTGTCATATAAGAGCTAAATACCTTGGTTGTATTGGAACTCATGCCTATGGTCGTCAAGTGACGTCATTGTTATGTCAAGTGACGTCATCATAACATGTCTCATCTCGGCGTATTCAGGAACTTCTGGGAGCCTTTTCTTCAGAATAAAATGTGGTTTCTTATGGTGAGCAAGAAATAGAATCCATTATTCGGGTGAGAGTAGATTAGAAAAATCCGTCCCTCGGGATCACCGTTTGTCATCACTCAGCAAGCCTCGTGATGCCAAACGGTGATCCTCGGGACAGATTTTTCTATCCTTCCCTCACACTCATGATAAACTCGTATATTCTGCCATCAGGTGATAGTAGCGCACCAGTGTATCTTCTTCCGCTTTGATGAAGGCAGTGCCACGTGCCTGAGCAGTGGTTTTATTGTTCGTGAAAATGCTGCCTATTGCTATGACGTTGTGACGTTCAAAAGTTTTACAGCTGACACCATTTTGTTCAAAAAATCCAGGGAAAGAAAAGGGATATTTTATTGGTTCAGTGCAAATTGTATTGGAATATGATACACTTTGCAAGAATAACGATCACACATGTTTGTTTCATTGCATTAACACTTGACAGTTCCCTTGGGATATGTTTGATCACTCAGCCTATCAGCCTTGTGTTTAAACAGCTTTCTCAGGACCCAGTAAATGTTAAAGCATAAAAAGCGTGTGATCTCTATAGTAGTAGGTATCCTGTGTCACCCTGTGGTGTCTTAATTTTGGTATCTTGCGCAGTAGTCAGACTGCAGAAGATCATTTATAGATTGACAGAGTGACAAATATGAGACAGTCGGACTCTGACTGTATGTATCAAGCATCTATGTTTTTAACAGAAGAATAAAACTGAGCGCGACACAACTAAGTATTGACTACTTTTGAAAATAATTATAAACACTGTAAATACTGCATAATAAATATGCTGGTTAATTAAGCATACTTTTCCTAAAGGAAAAAAATCATATATAGGGCTCTTATTATCGACACTCCAACCTTGTGTATTGTCGGTAATAGGAACATATGTGAAAATGCATGGTTTCCATGGCAATCAATAGCGGATTTGAGAATGGGGTATGCCTACAAAAGTACTCATATCTCAGTTGTTACTTATCCTAGACTACTAAACTTAATACCAAATTAAAGCTTAGACATAATATTATGCCTAAAATTCCCTAGTTGCATATGCAAATTATCTAATTTTCATATGCAAATTATCTAATTTGCATATTCATAAATATTTATGAAAACATTAAAAACTGTGATTCAGGAATGGGGTTATATGTACAAGATCAATAATATCTCTGCTTTTAGCCATAGATTACTAAAACTTGTACTAAATTAAAGCTAAGACATGTCCTTTTATACCATGATCAACAAGTTATCATATTTGCATACTTTGCATATTCATGAATATTAATAAAAATGCTAAAAGAAAATAAGGGAAAATCATTAAAAATATAAAATAGGCTGATTTAATCCCAATATTGTCGTTGACATTTATCCTAGCTTTAGGGCTGGTTCAACCCAGGAAGACCGGTCCTGATATAAGCGCAAAATTGTTGACTTGGACGTAAAGAATCAAATCAAACAAACAAAACAAACAGACCTCTTTCACATTGTTATCTCCCTTAGTAATCGCTCTTCAATTGAAAAATCGATAAAGCCGTGTTTGAAAATGAAGGGGCATATTGCTTATTAGTTACATTGTCAAAACACAAAATAATGCTTTATAAGCCGATTGTTTTGGCCTTTCCTCGCTTAAATGAGATATCTTATTCTAGGAATCAGATAAATTAATGTTTTCATATACATTTTATAAGACTTCTGTACTTTTTTCACTTTAATTAGTGTGATATATACTTTGATATGGAACTATAATCGGCTTTTTCTTCAGGCACGAGATCGTTTCTACTTCATGCACGAAATCGCCAAACTTTTTTAAAAAACACACATGCCAACTAATAAGACAAACGAGTCTGTTATGCAAACATCGAAAACTCAGACCAGCCTGGGCAAATGCACAGTCTCACCAGGGCATTCGCTGCTCGCACACACATCGGATCAATTGTTGTGTCTGAGCGCACATTAAGAAAGATGGTGCATGTATACGAAGGCTCAGACAAAAATAGATCTAAGGCTAAGCATGCAGAAGTGCAGACGTGTTACTGCATGCTACCAAATAAACGTGTTTGTATGCACATAAATGACTTAAGCATATGCGATAAATGTCGAAATCGAACTAAAAGTACTGTAAATGCCTGCATTCATTACATCATTTCTACACAACGTCCGCTTATGTGCAGGCTCGCGAGAATCGTCGCTAGCTGCTCGTACACACAAATTATGGAAGTAGATGAAGACTCAGATCTATCTTTTTAAAACACCAGTCCACTGGTTTAAACTACGTATATGTGATAATAAGTTCCAAAAAAGAAAGCGAAACATCACGTCATAAATCAATCATGCCCGTGCCAGGCACGTGTGAATTTATTGCCTTTAAAGGGCATAGGGCATAGGATTAAAGGACCAGATGCACAGAAGGAGATATTAAAATGGGCCCCGAAGCAAGAGAGCTTGACTTTGGTGCATGCGAACAACAAGGGCGCATGCCTGTTTTCATATCCAAGCAGTCTGATCAGCGCCTTTATTGTTCGCTTGTTGGAAAGTATAATATCTAAACTTGCTTAATGCAGAATTTCATTTTATAACTAGTCTCTGTTGCTGACATGTTTGAGTCTTACTCAGTCAGAAACCCGCAAGGCAGCTTTCTCGCGGGATGGCCTTTAAAAGGTATCTTACCACTTATTTTAACCAGAAATACCCTGTCCAGACGCCAAGTGTGTGGAATGTAATCAAAGACCATGTAGACATTGTATAAACAAGAAGCTTAAGGAAATTATTGATACAGGGTATGTCATAATGTATGCTGTTTTGGATGCTTATTTCTAGAAATTAGCTATTCTGATCTCATATATTCAGAATACTGGAAATAATCACTTATTTTTGTTACATTTATCATTTAATTTTACTATTTTTCTAATCTTTATTTGCGATTTTATTTTTCTTCTTTAATATAATTGTTTTCCATTATGTTATTGTGTTAGGCAGTCGCATAGAGGTTGCCCCTTCACGTGTTATCTCGCGGAGATAACGCGGAAGGAGACAGTTTGGCGCATGCGCACGAACAATATGAAAAGAGTCTATCAAAAATATTGTAGAGGTTGCCTTGCTGTAGGGGATAAACTAATGCCCTGTAAACCTTGGGTCGCAGGTTTGATTCTCGGCTCCTCCATAAAATCACTTTTGGTGAGCCTTTGGGTGCTCCCGTCATAAAATACACACATAAACCACCCAGCCCAGTACTGGTAACAACCCATGGAAAAGCCACAAAAAGTGTTTATAAATATGAGTTATCTCTCTTGTACTCATTTTAAAGGAACCCTTTATAACTTATAGTGTAGGCCACTGTGTAATTCCGTGTGCATTTTTTGGTAAAAGTGTCAAACATACATTTTCTTGTAGAAAAATGTATCCTGTTTAAGAAAAAAGATGTTTACAATTTTTCTTTGGCGTTTTAACGTCATAGTGACGTCACAAAGTGACATACCCATTTTTAGCTTATTTAAGGCTTGGAAGTGGAGTGTTATGAATTCCAGCAGGCATAAACATGAACTGTTCGATCAGTTGTGGTAATTTTACTGGCGGCATGTTGAATTCGGAGCATAGACCCTGACTCTGGATTTTAAAGAGGTAACATTAACTTCAAATTGATGTCTGTACATGGAAAAGTGACGTCAGTACCAAAATGAAAATTCTGCGATAGTGAAAGCTCAAATAGCTAGGCCCTCCTCTCCGCACAGCAGGGAAAATATTGTTCACTATAATTTTCTGAAAGAATATTATACAAGATGCAAAATAGCATACGTTAGCTCTCTGACCTATATTTTGGCAGGCATGTTAACTACGTTACCCTATCATAGTTTCAAATCCTATTTTTCAAATACCAAGTTATACCGAACTATTAATTATCGACATGTTATTTGCATTAAAACATTCTTAAATAAAGGGAACAGCCGGTATGCATTTAAACAATACACCACTATGATGTTACAGTTATATATGTTACTTTAAATGTATAACAATGTCATGCATTACTGTCACTATACATTGGACTACCAAATTTACCTTCTAGGGGAGTTTTGTACACGATAACTTTCTAAAACCACATTCTACAAGCCACAAATTAATGTTTATTAACTCTTACTCTTTAGCGGCTGGGGCGTTACCACGCAATAGCAAAATTTTCTACGTTACTGTGAAATAATTGGAAATCTTATCTAATTACTCCTTATTCTTACATGACAATATAACCTTTTAATTGTAAACAGATGACTAGCAATATGATGTTATCAAAGTAGAAGGATCTGTTATTACTGTGACTTTTACATAACTTTATTTGAAATACATTTTTAAATTACAAAGTAACACTATTTGAGTTTACACTGCTAGTAGGACATGCATTGCCATTTAACTGCAATTTATTGTCATTAAAGGAAAATACCAACAACGCGTGGATGAATAAAGGAATAAAATTTGAACTTAATTCACATACAGCGATTTTTTAATGTCTTGGCGATTTATCAAATATGTAAACAGCATTTCATTTTCTCAAATTTTTATTAAATGATATATATCATCTCACTGACACTGATATATTTGCCTCTTTTATACATGAAGTGATATATAAAAGACACATATAAAGTCAGAAGAAATGCTAGAAGCTCCTCAGGAAAAGTATTGTTGTTGTTTCACTACATTAATATGTTAACTTATTCTGTAGTTTATAAACATTGTTATGTTATATTGTATTGTATTTTAGATACCACAATAATATTAATCATGGGCCAGCTTAGTAAGATTTATCACATATTGTTTAAGCCAGCTATTAATTACAACTACTATGCTGATACCATTAAGGAATAAAAACCTTTTCAGAATTTGTGATTGTAGGTCAATTCAAGCATATATCAAAATCGGGAATTGAGAATTTAAAACAGTCCTTTATCCTTGTCTTTTGAAAAATGAACTGAAATGATTTAAAAATTTAACGATTTTTGCCCAAAGGAATGATTCCTATAGTTAAAACTGCTTTATAACAGAACGATATCCAGTTTGGCAACAAAAGAATACCATTTAAGATTGTAAATTGCATAACAAGAGAATTTAAGGACATATTGCACTTATCATCTGTTCTGTCTGGTTCTAAACTATAGTGAAGCATTCGGACAGAACAATATTTGCTCTTATGGTTCATTTTAGTCATACGTTTGAAAGATATACGTTTATCACTTAGAAAAGCCCCCAGGTATTGTTACTATTAATGTATATTGTAGCCATTGCTAAAATAGCTGACTCACAACAAATTATTGCTTTTAATAAACTATTTGTTTTGCATTATTCTATCAGTTAGACCCATTAGTCTTACAGTGGAATTTTGTTGCATCTCAAATGTGAACATTATCGTTGATACAAAATTGCAACCCAATAATAATCTTTGCATAGTTCAAATTAAACAAAATAGATGTACTAGTAACGAAAGAACAGATCAAATGAATAAGTTCATTTGGTACTTGTGGCAGTTTTGAGCAATGAAGGCTCAGGTGAGCCTGTGCATATGTTTAGGAAGACTTGCCAGAGCCTTCGCTGCTGGTATACACAAAGTAGTATGGTGGTTGATGACCAAATTTTAGAACGCTAGCCCCTCTGCATCATCAAGAGTGATTAAACACTGCACTTGCTAGTCCAAATAGTTATTTATGAATTACAGTAAAAGTGTCTAAAAATATTTTTTAGCTAAAAGCAACGTGATTTATACTTGCGCTACTGTCAAAGAACATATGTGGAATATAGCATTCAACATTTCGTAAACTATACCATACACACATATTACACAATTGACAATAAGACTCTGCTAAATCAATCTCTGAGATTTATAATGATATCCCGTACATTTAAATGAAATGATTTCTTTTAGAGATAACTGAATAAAAGTATACATGGCAAATTAGGTATGCATAAGTTCATGCACATTTTTTAAAACTTTGTATGTGCGACTATCACTGGTGACAGTGTTGATACTGAGAAGATTGTCATCTTAATGCTAAACAGTTAGCATTGTGTATGCTCCTTTTGAATCTATGTCCTTGCAAGTTAACAACTCATTCTAATCTTAAGTACACATATACATGTAAAACATTGTTATTAATGATTTAATTTATCATGTTTGCGAGGTTCCTGTATTGTTTTGCCAACGTTCTGTTTAGTGGAAATTAGCATCAGGTATATAAACATTTATTGCTAAAACTAAATCAGATCTTATCTCTTGGCTACATTTTTTTAATATCTTACATTTCTATCCAGTATTTTAAAAACCGTTGTAAAATCTACTTTACAATAACTTGAATGTCACCTGTTTAAGTTTGGCCAGACACACTTTTAGCTGAAAAGTCTTTATTGAATTGGTATCGTTGTAACAGCTGACCTATTCGCTTGCATATGACCATATGGCCTTAAAGTAAAGCTCACCACTATAACCAACTTTCTCTATTGCCAGGGAAATGCATGTTTCTCACTAATAAAGCAGTTCTTTAGATATTATTGGTTGAGCAAAGTGATCCAAGGTACTAACTTATTGTTATGAACAGTTTTGTTGATTGCACAACGAAAGCTATACTGTATATAAACTAAAATTAATTTCAAAGCTTCTATAATGCGTTACCATATGCATACACAGCTAAAAGTCAGGATACATATTGATTTCAAGACAGTCACTTTAAACAATAACTTATTATAGACACTTTAAATAACTGAATAGAAGTAGCTCAATTAAACTTAGAATTCTTCAGAAAAATATTACAAAACTCTAAACTTAACATAATATATTAGCTTTTCTGGCTCAATTATATATCGTCTTTGTTAACATTTTGGATAAACATATGGCAATATAATATATTTGTACAGTAATATTATGTTATTTAAACAATTAGACAGAAAATTGAAATACATCCTTCTAAGTGCTGTTACTTGAGGGCTATTATTTACTTTGTTTATGAAATTTAAAATCTATAATTTTGGGAAAATCATTTCTTTGTAGATGTAAAAAGTTCAAATATAAACTATTTTGAAGATGTAAATGGATCATTCCAAGGAACATAAATGCAAACTGATAAATCCTTTTTTTCAGACAGACTGGTATATTGATATTTATTTAACAAGTACAGTCAGTTTTGAGATGAAATAAAGTATCCTATGACATATAATATACAGAATAAAGCAATGAATATGCAGTCTTGAAAGTTGTAATATACGTTACATGATGCCGTACAAACAAAAACTAAACTAATATTTAACACTGGAAACGAAGTTAAGCATGGCTTTTCACTCTTGCTTATCAACAGAATGTCCATATTTGGTGTTTAAAGATTTTCCAATTGAATTTCATGCTGAATTAAAGAAAGAACTTTTTGTTCAGGGTCGTCTTATTTAACATTTTATAACTCTTTAAGTATTTGTGGTACAAACAAACTGTTTGCAGCTATATAATGGTCCATTACTTGTCAGAGCAGAATTACAGTGATTTTAAATGGAGTAGCTTAAAATGTAACATAAATAACATTATATTGGGCGCATATAACTTTTATAAACATTAATATATGTTAGGAATAAAATGTCCTTGTATGATATGTGATTGTTTGTCCAATTTAAATAATTCAAGTATTACCTTAACAACCTTGATTACATTTATTTAGTTTTAAAAAATGTAGGGTAACGTAGTTAACACGCTGTAGCAGCTGAACGCCTCAACCATCAGAGAGCTAACTTGCTTCAAAAATATAAGCCAGGAACATAAAGTTATGCTAAGATCTGAGTTTAGTCGCAAGGCACACGCGAATTTCCAGAATTATTTTTCTTTATACGCAATGTATTTTTCTAGCACATTGACGTCAAATCGACGTCAATTTCATGTAAAATTGAAGTCCATATTGAATCAAATTTTCCTTTTAGTATTTCTATAGACGTTTTTAACCATTTCAATGCAACAAACATAAAGGGACGATTATTTTAGGTGTGTAAATAACCCCACCACATATAAGATCTTTGATGCAACTGAAAAGACGGTACCCCATTTTGTGACGTCACTGTGACGTTAATACTGCAATAAAAAATTGTAAACATCTTTTTCCTTACACTTCATATATTTCTCTAGTTGAAAATCGATAAGAATCACTTTTACCAAAAAATGCACACGGGAGCCCAAATTTCGACACAGGGGCCTACACTATTACTTACCTCTTGAGATATTTTTTATGTTTGGTAGAAGTATATTTCAGTTAAAGACAGTTTGTCTTGTGCAAGAATGGTTGCTCTCTATTTTGAATTATTTAACTAGTCTGAGTATTTAAGGCAAAACACATCCTACACTCAATAACTTTCATTTCCTCTCTTATATTTTATACCATTTGGTAGCAACTGTTTTTGGGATGTTAAACCCAAACACACGCTTTACTGTTACAGATCGAAGTGAACAATGATTATCTTATAGTACTAATAATGATAAAGATATAAATAATAATTCTTTATTTCCTCCATTAAGAAGAGTACATGATGATTCAAAATAACATGTAGAATACAACAGTACAGTGGAATATAATAACGACAACATGTCTAAGCAGTTTATACAAATGTTGTTCAAAACTGAACGCTGATGAGTGTACGTGCGAAACGTACGTGCGAAATAAAGGTGCACACAAGCACCCATTAGCAAATGCTCACTTACTTGAACAATTGCACCTACTATATGCGAAATTATTCAATTAGTTTCGCGTTTAGGAAGTAACTGCATATTCACAAAGTTTCCAAAGTGGCAAATAATGAAACGTATTATACATGATGAATATGTACACAGGCGTCTGTATACGTGTAGAGAAAGACACTTGCGGACTGAAAGTAATGCACAACATACAATTTCGACTGTAACATTTTCTATGATTTTATACAGATGTATTATTACTATGAATGTTCTGTGGCTCTTCCTCACAGTGCTGTGGGTTGTGTGTGATTGTGGTATTTCCTGATCATACTCAATTTTTATAGGTGTAACCAGCACATGCATTTGGAAATGATCAATTTGGCGTCAACTTCATTTCACCGACGTAATCTAGTAAAAAAAAAGGGGGCACAGATCAGGAAGCGATACAATCAAGTACCACATCTGACCCAGGATACCACATGGGAAAGCAACAAATTACAATAAACATCACCAACAAGACCTAATTAATTGTGTGTATCTGTTTACTTTTGACCAAATTTAATTAGGCCAGACATGCATAGATGGTCTAAACCTTTGAGACTGATCACCGAGCAACAGACTTATCGCATCATCTTCCAAGAAGTACTAATGTAACATATGCACATTCTAGATTCATCAAATGAACGTAAACGTTATCATTTAGTATTTTGTACCATAAACTGACTCTCTCTGTATCAAGATATGAGCAGCTGTGAATATAATGATCAATAGCATTAGTGTGGAGATCTATATTGCAAAATTGACAGCACGCATGAGCCATCCCTACTATCATTTGCAAACGATATCTTCTTATCGCTAGTAAGTGACGGGATTCCTTTGATTCGATCCATAAGAAGTGTGGACTATTATCAGTATGTAGCTGTCTGAAACGATCAAACTCAGGAGCAGACACTCTATTGAGCTGGGAATTAACCTCATTTTCGTGTATACAGCCATTTACTAAACGTTTCCAAATGTTTTAGTTGGAAATATGTTGGATCTTATGTAAGATTCAAAACATTCCAAGAGGCCATATTTTGTCAAAATTCTATGTATATCTGTGCAAAGTAACCTATTTGTGATTTTTTATTAATCACGAAAGATGCCAGTCGTCTGTGAAAAATTACGAATACTCAACATTTCATATTGTTTCTACAAAACTGTCCAAAAAGAATCAGCTTTCTGAAGTCATTTTCAGACTCAATAGAAAAAGTACCAAGTAAAATCAAAGCAGCATCAGTTTGAGTTCTTGTGCCTAGCCCCTGCATATGTTTAATACAAAATCGATGCACCCTTTCTAGCAGTAATATATTATTTGTAGTTAATTGTGCAAATTGATAATAATGCGCAACAAATTAGACCTTATATTTCCATCATATAGTTTAAAAACAGACCATTGTGCCAAATTTTGTAAAAAGCTTTTTTGACATCTAAAAGGCAAGCGTATAACTTACTATGATTCTCTTTAGCATTCATTGAACATCGCGGAAGTCATATTTCAGCCAGTTTTCTGTTTGAACCCCCCTTGTTACATGCTAAAGTGTATGGTCTAGTTATGTTCAAGTACTTGTAAAAGGATTCACTCGAATAATGTCAGTAATGCAGATGAAAGGGTAATGGCACGATATTTAAAATTCTGGTTCCAAATCTGAGAAATTACCAGGATCCCTATCAGGACAAGATGACAATTCAGTCATTATATTACCTACTTTTAAATGTACTTGTTGTTTGAATTATGTCTCATAGTGAATTCTCTCAATGTCCGCATAGAATTTTTCCCCATCTAATTGACATGTATTTGCTGTTCTGTGAAAAATTATTTATTCGTGCGTTGTTGATGCACCTGCAAAAACTATTTAAAAAACAACTGGTGGTCATTAAACTCGAAACTCAGTGTGAGGATTGGCTAGACGGAAACATTTAACTACTTTGAATGAATAATAACATGTTATTATTATAAACATTTCTGTCTCACTATCGTGGATCAGATGACAAGGGACGTGGGTGTACACTTTTAGCACGTTTGTTGGCAAGGGAAATGCATGCTGGTTCACCAAAGAAGAGTAACACCCCTTTTTCGCGGATCGTTATTTATGCCTCCTTCATTTTCAGCACCCCCATGTCCGTGCGTTCCATGCCGCCCTGTAGGAAAATATTTTCCGTGCGATTTCTTTTGAATAATTTGGTGTTACAGGTATATAATAATAAAATACATAGGTTAAAATTCATTTGTTATTAATAGAGTTATGGCCCTTAATCTCAGAATTAAGACCAAACTGATGGAATTTGACAAAACTTTGCTTTATGCATTGATATGAACAAGGCCTAGGTTGGGAACGTTTGGCGTTGGTCTGCGCCAATCTTTGACAAAATCAGTTTTAATTTGTTTTCACACAATATTTAGAGTGCGAATTGTTGGAATATGACAATATTTTGCACATTAATCGATATTGACAAGATCAGGATTGGAATTGTTATGTCGATTTACTCGTTTTTAAAAAGAATAATGGCCCTTGACTTATGTCAGAATTTCGTTCCCGCTCAATATATTAAGAATAAAAGGATAGGATTTGACAGAATTTTACATATGAATTGATACTGGCAAGATTTAGTTTGAGATTGTTATACGTCAAAGTGCGTATTTTTAATAGTGTTATGGCCCTTGACCCAAGTCAGAATTTCGTTTCTGCTCAATATCTTAAAATGCATAATATTGACAAGATCTTGGTTAGGGTTTGCAAAATTTATAAAACAGTTACGGTCGTTGACTTATGTAAGCATTTTGTTTCAGTTCAATATCTTAAGAAATAATTGATGGAATTTGATCATAAATAGTAAGTGAGTATGATCAGGAAATACCACAATCACAAACTGCAGACAAACCCAACTTTGTATATGCATTGCTCTTGACGAGTTACACACCAATTTACGATGCAAATTCATAACATAGTAATGGCCCTTAATTCATTTTAGAATTTTGTTTCTGCATTTTATTGTGAGAATTATTGTGAGAATTGAGAAACTCTGTAATAAATTTGAACATATTGATGCGTTGTAGTACCAGCCTAGGTTTTTGTCAATATCAGTACTGTCATCAGTCATTTGTGGGAGGCTTTTTCTCTCATACAGTGGTCTCAGTCGGGGCATCTGTGTCACTTTTCTGGTTTTTACTACTTCTATTTATATGACACTGGCATGATTGAGTTCCTTCTGAAATTGCGCGACCGACATACGCATCGAGAATAAAGCTCTGTAGCATATTAACCTTGCGTCTTTTTTTGTGGGACATATGCAAACCCAGATCAGATGCTGTAGAATGCAGCGTCTGATCAGGGTCTTCACTATTCGCTTACAGAATGTTCTATTAAATTTTAAGTAAAATGAAAAATGCCACCGAACAAACCTTAAAACGGAAATATAGGTAAATTCCATTCAGCCAAAATGGGTTTACATTCATGGCGTACATTACAGAAGATATGCATTGTATTCACAAGATTTAAATTATTATGCATCAGTTTGCAAAATTTTCCGGAACTGGCTTATTCATTGCAGATGACTAACTTTGACTGTCTGTGCTGTACATTTCTAAGGAAAGCAAGTTGATTGCGTGAAATTCGCATTTTCTCAAGCCTTCATTATTTTCAATTTAGCAGAATCTTGCAAAGTGCAATTCAAAGTTAAATGAATGACAATTTCGCGCAAAAATGGACCTATTAAAAACAAGAGGGCCCTAATGACCTTGTATCGCTCACTTGAATACTTAGCACTGGAGGCACGTTTGTTTAGCAGAATGGAGTAATTCGAGCAACTTTGGTAGAGGACAATATAATGAGCATGGAGTATCATAAATTGGATCGATAAGAATCTTGTGTGAACCAGTTCCTGAACTTTGATACTTAAAAAATCACTCTCTTTTGAAGCTTGCAGATTTGAACAAAAATTGACAGGGCAAATTGCTTTGGGCTTGTTTGTCCGTGTGTCTGTTCACAAAAATATAAGTAAATGGCTGTGAAGGTTCATAAACGGATTTTTCATAAAAGATAACTGACCCGCATTTTACTCTGATAGTCTGAATTATCTCCCTTTGTGGCGTTATGCCCCTTTTAAAGGCTCAGAAGGAAATTTTGTAATCAAGATATCTCAAAAGCAGCTTCAAACTTGGATGAATTACCTGGTGAATGTCATTTCCCTGTGAAAATTTGGCTTTTGAAAAACTTGTTATTAGGATATCTCGAAAATTAATAAAATGTGTTTAAAATTGCAAATCCGCTGTCATTAACACTTTTAGTCTTCTTATATAAGTACTTTCAGAGTAAATGCATTTAAATAATTATTGTCAAAACTGAACCAGGAGGAAGATGGAGAAACATATCACATGTGGGAACATGGAATCGTAAAATCACTTCCTTAGGTTCGTTTGTGGGTTATATATGACAAATGCGACTTTATTGAATGGTCACTTGTATATTGGGGGTTGATGATCCGGAGAGACAGAGTTTTCTATCCAATCTTCACAATCGTATTAGATTCTATGAATCTGTCATAATGTGAGGGTAGGAGGTGAAAATCTGTCCCGAGGATCACACATAGGCACCATGAGGCTTGCCTAGTAATGTCAAATGGGGATCCCGTGTTACAAGTTTTTCTAGCCACTCCTCACAAAATTAATGGATAATTTTCCTTGCTCACTATCTAATTTTGCATTATAATACTCAATAAAAAGTTTCCAGAAATTCCCAAACACAGTGAGACATGACAACATAATTACGTTACTTTATCATATGATGTCGCGCCTGGGAGTGAAATAACGCCATGCAATAAAATCGATAAACCACTAGTGGTTTATTGATTTACGGGAAACGTTATGACGTCCATAACAACGTTGCGTACATAATGACAAAAATATAACGTTTTAAGGCAGAAATGAGATTTCAAAGTAATCTTAATGTCATATGATAAACAGAATCTAACATTCGTGCTCATTTATTATTGAATTTATTAAACTTGTTGCGAAAAAGAGATAAATGCTTGGCAAGCCTCGCATTTTATCTCTTCCCCAACTCGTTTAATAAATTCAATAAAACATGAGCACTCATGTAAGATCCTCTATTTAACATAACAATGACGTCACTTGTTTTTCTACTTGAGGCTGTTAGATTTTGATCTTTTTCAGGGTTGGTTCAGGGTATGTGAGATAAATAGAATCCATCATTGGTGTTCAGTGGGGACAGAAAAATCCAAACCCGAGGGCCCATCGTTCCAGTGGGAAACGAGGCTTGCCGAGTTTCCCACTGAACGGTGGACCCGAGGGTAGGGATTTTTCTGGAACCACTGAACACCAATGATCGATTCTTTTTCTCATATACCACGACCGTACGGTACAGTACTGTGTAATATTTGTTGGTGACGTCACTGAGATAGATGTTTACAGTCAATGACGCGCGCAGTACAAATCAACTTGAAACAGCGAATAAGCAGCGCATTAAACAATGAACAAATGGTTATTTCATCAAAATGGATTTACAAGAACTAGCTTATCAGCCACAGTAACTCGAGTAAGTAATTTTGGTGAGAAAAATGTGTGTGTGTGGTGTGTTTTTACATCGTCAAGGCTCCCCCGTCCCGGTGGATTCAGTCACTCAATGCCCAACACAAAAGCTTAAATATGTCAATCGCAATGCACTCAGCATGTTCAAAGCATTGAATAAAGGTTGTAAGTAAAAATGCGCAATTTTACTTTTAAACCAAGTTGAAGGCCGACTTAAATCGCTGAAAATTCAACATAACATTTTTTCCTGACTGACAACAAGTCAACTTTCGTTTTCGAAGGAATACAGTCACGCGCCAAAAATGTTATCTCACATTAGCAACCGGCCGCGTGTGGCTTATCTCGTATTAGTTACGCTTATCTCACATGGGTAGCGATGTGGGACAGATTTTTCCGACAGCGAGCTTACATAGGGATCACTCGATCTCGTATGCGTTGGTATGTGAGAAAGAATTTTCTCATATGGATAAAAACCGCGGAAATCACGATCTGGTGTGCAATGTTCTTATATTCTTGAACTGTTTTAAGACCATTTGTTCTTGAGACAAATCATGCCTAGCTCAGTTGAGCCTAAAAAGGGCGTTAACAAAATCATGCTCCGTCCAGCTGAGCATGAGCTGAACTTTTTATTCCAATATTTTTTCAAATAAATTCCAATAATATTTTTCTTCCAAGAAATATCTTGAAAAAATTTGTACAAGGTGCGTACCATGTCAAAAATGTATGAAAGTTAATCACAACTAGAAAATATCAACATCATCATGTAGCTTTTTATAGGGTACATGTAGTCAGGCATAAGCAAATATTGTGGACCAGAATCAGACTGCTCCTAGAGAGGGCAACCTTATCTGGGGCCACAATGTAAATCTATTGGAGATATAACTGTTCATTGCAAATTACTTTTTTTTTTACTTTCCTTCTACTTATTTTGATTATGATTTTGCTATTATTTTCTTTTTGAAAGTGTCTCTGCTTATATCTGGGGACTTTATTAGTTCAGCCCTTTCAATAAAATATATTTTAACTTTGTCTAATGGTGTCATCTCACTTCTTTGCGGTGACCTTACAGTCTTTTTTATGTTCTTGATGATGAAAAATGCTCTTCATTTGTGGAACCCAAGAAACAGATCCGCTGATTACAGTCATTTATGTCTTTATCTGACTTTGGATATAAACCGTGTCCTGTAATTCCCAACACTGTGACATTTCGACATGTGTAGACTCAGAGGAGCCTGTGCAACATCCTTTTAAACTTAAAACCCCCCAAATCATGTTAGGTCACTAGCTTAACTTTCATAGAATATTTATTGTCTTCTTTTGCTTATACAACCCCTTCCCCCCCCCCCCAAGACCCAAGACGCCATTTACATATGTTATATATTTGTATAGCGACATTTAATTGTCCAAAGGGCATCATGGGTCTAGGGGGGGAAGCATCTAGAAACAAACTGAAAGACGCCAGTTACATCTTTTCAATGACAAACGTCACAATTTTAAGTATATTTCGTACGCATGCACAGAAGGAATACCGCAAAGTTTTGGAAATGAAGGGCACTTATATCCTTAATATTATAGCACTTTTACTTTTTGAAAACCTGCAAAGGATTTACTAAAACTATCGTCTAAACGGCACCCAGTCTAAAGACGTAAAATGAGGGCTGGGAGTAGAAGGCGCAAGTTTTCTCGGCTTTGTAAATGACGGATCGCTTTGAAACCTATTTTGATGCTTTCTATGCATATTTTACTACCGAAACAGTCCAATTTTAAAAAAATATTAGGGCAATTTGAAAATTTAGGTTTTGTAATCATGTCAACTAGGGAAATACGCCTTATCGCTAGAGCTCCTTCCACAATCGTCTACCTGCATTCACAATCCGAGTTTTACTGCTAATATGTGCAAGCAGTTCTTGGCTATCGGGCATGGGCATGATTCTGCAGGAAACAATTTCACGGTATGCTATGTGGTTTGTTCGACGATAGTAAATAAGCATAGCTTTGGAAAAAAGGAAATGCAGTAAATAAGCATAGCTTTGGAAAAAGGAAATGCTATACTGGCCTATCAGTATGATGCTGTTTGTAGCATTTTTCGATTGCACTTGATTTTCTGCTTGCGACACCATGGCTTGGATCTTTGTATTTTCTATAAGATTCAAGTTTATCTTTAAGATGGCAAATCCGTTTCTTTGACCCAAAATCTTCATATTTGGTTCTGAATTTGAATAGGTATTTTTGTTCAAGTAGTATGTGCCTAAGCCTGCTTTACCTCGTCATATATTTTTTTTTTCAGATTAAACCCCTGGATCAATTTCAATGAAATACAGAGGCGCTTCCGTCGAGTCCTGAAAGTCCTTAATGAGTTAATTGAAGACATCTGACATATTTGCTTTCATCCATTGTTCAGGTCGACCTTGCAATAATTATGGATCGACCAAACGCAGAAATATTGGAGGATATTTTTGATTGTTCAGTTTAAGTACTTGCAGAAATCATCATGCCATTTGTCTTGTATACCACTAACTATCTCTCGACAGTGCTCTTCTGTCTGTCTGCTTGCAAAGTGTCAAAATTCATTAATGTATGTAGACCTTTCTACCTTTGGTAGGTTGTCAAACAACCATTGCTGTACATCCTGGCATAAATTCCTCCAGCATTTTTATAGCCCAGACAACTGCATACCCCATGTGGATGTGAGGTTCTTCTCCTGTACGAACTGACTTGGATATAAGGTTCATCTCTTGTATGAATTAACGTGCTTAACGTAACGTTAGCGTTACGCAATTAACGTAATTGCGTAACGTTAGCGTGACGTAGATTTTTGACGTTAGTTACTAAGGAGTTTCAAGTAGAGTCGCCATATATTTCTGTCATTTTCGGACGGAATTATTGTTTTTACTGTGCAGAGACTTTACTTATGAAGAATTTGTGAAACTTATCATCGGAGTTTCTTATTATTTTGTTTGCCATATCCATTATCGGGAACATCACGGCAACAAATTGGTAGCAGAGCGAGGTTTATTATCGAAACCAGTGTAAAACAGAACTATTAAGATCGATTATGGCGTCATCCGAGAATAGGGACTATCGTTCAACAGTCAGCACTGAACGGCTAGAAGCGGAATACAAGAAAGACAAAGCTCGAGCAAAAGCAAATTTTAGTCGGTGCAAAAATAAGTTGGTATCGCTACTCGAGGAACAAGAGCCCCCAAGTCGCAGGGCGGTACTTGATGCCTGTGGAAAAATGGACTCACTGTCGGAGCTTGCTACGGACGTTTTAACGTCGTTCGCTGAATTTTATATAAGTATAGATGAAGTGCAAAAAAGCATGCGAGTGTCGAACGAGCTAGAAAAGATACTCGACGAATATAGTTCAGCTCGTGAGGCTGCAACAGACTATCTTGAATCTCGCCAAGATGAAAGATCAAGTGTTACATCGGACATCCTTACGATCGATATGCTTGAGCATATGAACATTTCGGAAACCAACAAGAAGGAGGTAGAAAGGCAGCAAGTTTTACCACAAACAGAACAGGAGGTAAGCGCTGTATACGCAAATAAGAACAATCCTGCAATGCTGCAAGTTCGCGACCATATTCAAACATGCTCTAGGCAAAATGAAAATGAGATTAAGAATGTTGCAAAATTCGAGGACATACGCTCTCGCCACCAGCAGCAAATCGGGGATAATTATTCAAAGCAGGATAATTTATCAGTACTTGATGCGAATGCAACGCCGTTTGAAACAACTAATATGCACAACCGAGAAGCTCCATCTCTAGGACAGGACCTGTGGCGACAGCTCAAACGCGTGGAGATTCCCGTGTTTCATGGTGATAAAAGAACGTATCAAAGCTGGAAGGCTGCATTCCTCGCCTGCATTGATAACGCCCCAGCTACACCTGAATACAAGTTGCTCCAGTTGCGGCAGTACGTATCCGGTGAAGCGCTGCAAACGATAGAAAGTTTAGGTCATTCTGCAACGGCATACGAGGCAGCAAAAGAACGGTTAGAGCGCAAGTATGGCGGCAGACGGCGACAGATAGCAGTTTATCTGGAAGATCTGGATAATTTTAAGCAAGTGAGAACGGGAAATGCTAGAGATCATGAAAAATTAGCGGACTTACTAGATATTGCCATCATTAACTTGAAAGAAGCAGGGCATTTTCACGAACTTGGGGACGGTTCCCTTTATAATAAGTTGCAGCGAAAATTGTCAGAATCAATGTTGGCGCGCTATCACCGATGGGTGTTTGAAAACAGTATAACTGAGGGCGTAGACACATTGAGGAAATGGGTTATACAAGAAGCAGAATTCCAAACCATTGCAGCTGAAACTATGCATGGCCTGACAGGAAAATCAGCTAACAATCAGAATCGAGAACAATCTCTGCCTAGACATAAAACTCAAAGAACATTCTTTGGAGAATCACGGAAAGATCGCACTGTAGAGAAAACGCCATGCCATGCGTGTAAAGGACGACATGCAATCTTGAAATGTCGTACCTTCACAAAGAAGAGTCCAACTGAGCGATGGAGAATAGTAAAGCGTGCACAGCTGTGTTATCGATGTCTTTCTATCGGACATTACGGAAATAAATGTCCACAGAGTCGGCCATGCGGATCCAATGGATGTAAAGAACTTCATCATAGGCTGCTACACCAAAATGCTATGACATCGACGTCAAGTGGACTTGAGCAAACCGAACTGAAGCGTATTGAATTGACAGATCATACAACACAAGAGATCGTGTCTCCATCGGCAGAGATAGCTACTTCTGTCACGGAGGGGAAGAGACAGGAGCACCCACAGCAGACCACCTTGATTACGCAGAACTACTCCAAAGTGGATTACATTGCACTGCGCACTGTGCGAATTGTTTTGAAAAATGGTGACAGATCGCTACGAGTAAATGCATTACTAGACGAGGCCAGCACTAAGAGCTACGTCAATTCAGATGTCGCTGCAGAACTAGGGCTAAAAGGGAAGACAGAAAAGGTAACTGTTAATGTATTAAATGGTCAAATTGAAACGTTTGAGACAAAACCTGTTAGTTTCGAACTGCAGAGCGTAGATGGAAAAGTGAGCTTTAAAGTAAATGCATATACGGCAAGCAGAGTAACAGGGGACATGAATGTTATTGACTGGAATGAATACCGCATGAAGTGGCCACATCTGCGAAGCATTAAATTTCCACTAAACGCAAAGAGGCCAATAGTCGATGTTCTGATAGGTTTGGACTGTCTTGATTTGCATTGCGCCATAGAAGAGGTCAGAGGTCAACCTGGAGAGCCAGTAGCAAGATTGACACCACTGGGCTGGACGTGCATCGGCAACCCCTACTCAGTCAAGACAACAAAACTAGTTACACATTTTGCTCGTACGTATTTTATCAGAGATCAGCTCGAAATGGAAGAGATTAATTCGAATTTGAAACGATTCTGGGAAGTTGAAGAAACATCGCTTGGCAAGCCTACTCCTATAGTGCAGATTCAGGATAAGCTAGCTATGAGAAAGGTCGATGGCTCACTCAATTATGATCAGAACATGTATCGAGTTAGTATTCCATGGAAAGAGGATAAACCTATGTTACCGGATAACTATAGTATGGCCTTAAAACGGCTCCAGAATACAGAAAAGAGACTGCAAAAGTCACCAAATATTGGACATGCATGCAGTGACATAATAAAGCAATACGTCGCTAAAGGTTACGTGAGAAAAGTGCCAGAAAACGAAAGTTACAGTTCGAAATGGTACTTGCCGCATTTCCCAGTTATAAGGCCCGACAAAGACACAACGAAGATCAGGATTGTGTTTGATGCCTCAGCAAAGTGCCAAGGGACATCACTCAATGATGCAATAAACCAGGGGCCAAAACTGCAGCGAGACCTGTTCGACGTACTGTTAAGATTCAGACGGTTTCCAGTGGCTATAGTGTGCGACATAGCGGAGATGTACCTTAGAATCGGTATTTCACCTAAAGACCAGCCATATCACAGGTTCCTATTGAGGTGAATAGACCAGGATCGTAGGCCAGATGTTTACGAGTTTGACAGAGTTGTTTTCGGAATGAATTCATCACCATTTCTAGCTCAATTCGTTTTACAACACCACGCCAAGAAATACAAACCTGACTTCCCATTGGCTGCAGAAACAATTGACAAATCAACCTATATGGACGATTCCATGGACTCTGTGCAGTCTGAAACACAGGGGACACAGCTTTATCACCAACTGTCTGCTTTGTTGTCGAAGGCCGGGATGCATGCCAGGAAATGGCTTTCAAACTCATCTAAAGTACTGGTAGAAATACCACTTGAGGATAGGAAGGCCGAAGTTGATTTAGACCGCAGTCAGCTACCGTGTGCAAAGACTCTAGGTGTGTGGTGGCGTGCAGATACAGACGTATTCACGTTCAAAGAGAACGTTCCAGAAGAGGACACAACGTACACAAAAAGGATATTTTTGAAGAAAATTGCGACCCTCTTCGACCCAATAGGTTTTTTGGCTCCTTACACAATTCGTGCAAAAATGCTGCTCCAAGATATGTGGACCGCAGGCATAGATTGGGATGACGAGCTTACCGAACCGCTATCCATTTCTGCACGTGCGTGGTTGGCTGAACTATACCAATTGCAACAGATCCAGGTGCCAAGATGTCTATGGAATGAAGGAACTATTGCGGATACGATGTCGTTGCATACTTTTGTAGATGCATCTGAGAACGCATACGGGGCTGTTGTCTACGCAAGATGCCAAAATGGAGATGGTACTATTTCTACAAACATTGTTGCATCAAAGACACGAGTTTCACCGAACATTGCAACCAGTATTCCCAGACTTGAACTGATGGGCGCGATAGTGGGCGTGCGACTTACCACAAGAATTTCGAACGTACTTGGTGTAAAAATGGAAAAAGTTACTTTCTGGTGTGACAGCGTCAACGTTCTTTGGTGGGTTAGAGGACGAAGCCGTAATTTCAAGCCTTTCGTTGCCAACAGAGTTGGAGAAATACAAACATTTACACAGCCAACGCAATGGCGGTATGTCCCTACAAAGGTAAATCCGGCGGACATACTAAGTAGAGGGATGCATGCGGGCGAACTTGCAGAATGCGATTCGTGGTGGAGGGGACCTGTATTCCTGCGAGAGTCAGAAGATGTATGGCCTAAAAACAAAGTCTTTGAAGTTCCCACTGGGGATGTTGAAATCAAACATTCTGCACCGAGAAGAATAAAATCGATTCATCAAGAACCTGAGGTTGATCGCAATATACCCTGTACTTTTGTTGCATTGGCAGCCGCAGAAAATTATATAATTGATTCTATTAACTATTCCAGTTGGTTGAAATTACGACGCATAGTAGCCTGGGTTAATCGGTTCATTGAAAACTGCAAGAGGGACGTGGCTGTTAGAATGACTGGGGAGTTGATTGCTGATGAACTAAAGAGATCCGAACTACAGCTGGTTAGACAGGCACAGCAGTCTGAATTCCAAGATGAATGGAAAGCTTTGGTTAACGGACGATCGTTGTCATCGAACAGCAAACTACTTGCTCTGAAGCCACAACTCGATGATGATGGGCTTATTCGGTCAGATGGACGCCTTACAAACGCAAAATTTATTTCCTATGATGTTCGACATCCAGTGATCTTACCACGTAAAAGTTGGGTCACAAAATTGATTATAAAAGATGCACATGAGAAAGGAAATCACGCATTTGGGACCAACCAAACTTTAGCGGTATTATCGGCCCGCTATTGGATTATTTCAGCACGAGAAGCTATACGAGAGTGGGAGCGAGAATGCGCCGAGTGTCGCCGTCGGAAAGCTAAAGCCAGCCAGCAGATTATGGCTCCATTGCCTTTGGCGAGAGTCCAAACATCACTAAGGGCTTTCACCAGGACATCAGTAGATTTTGGAGGCCCATTTATTACCATACAGGGGAGAGGTAAACGTCGTGAGAAACGATATTTATGTTTGTTTACGTGCCTTGCCACCAGAGCTGTACATTTGGAAATTGCTTTCGGACTTACCACAGACTCATTTCTCAACACTTTCTACAGAATGGCAAATCGCAGAGGTCTTCCAGATGAGGTATATTCAGACAATGGAACCAATTTCATAGGCGCTGACAGAGAACTGCAAGCACTACTGTCCCAGGTTGACAATCACAAGATTCAAGAATCAGTCGCAAACAAGGGAGTAAAATGGCATTTTAATCCGCCATTAGCGCCACATTTTGGAGGAGCTCACGAATCCATGGTGAAATCAGCTAAAAAGGCAATAAAAGCTATACTCGGACAGGCGGATATCAACGACGAGGAATTAATGACGGCCATCATTGGAGCTGAAGGACTGATAAATTCTAGGCCGTTAACATACCAGTCGGCAAACCACAAAGATGATGTTCCGCTTACCCCAAATCATTTCTTACATGGCCAGATTGGGGGTATCTTTGCACCTACATCCGTGGACGAAACGCAATTCAGTCCGCGGAAACGATGGAGACGTGTTCAAGAACTGGTCCGACATTTCTGGCATAGATGGCTTCGGGAATGGTTGCCAGGACTAAGTGCGCGAAAAAAGTGGCACAGAGAAAGACGAAACATTCAGAAGGGCGAGGTGGTTCTACTCATTTCACCAGACACACCACGGGGAAGCTGGCCTATGGGAAGAGTCGTAGAGATCTATCCAGGAGACGACGGACGAGTTCGGGTTGTTAAAGTCCAGGTCGGGCAGGGAACCTTGATAAGACCAATATCGAAGCTGTGTCCTTTAGAAGGAGAGATGTAAGACTAAAAAAGGAACTTGAAAAAAAATGAACTTAATATGAACTTATTCATAATGAAATGATAAGCAAATTAATCGTAAATCCATACAAGAGAGAAACCTTAGTTTATTAATTAAATGTCATTGCATTTTATCATACTTCAGCGTATTTCAAACTTGATTCATGTTTAAAGTTCCCTAGTGATTTTGATTGAGGAGTGTTAACTTAAGTTTTTGGGAACTAATTTATTCAAAATGTAAAACATTTCGGGAGGGGAAGAATGGATGTGAGGTTCTTCTCCTGTACGAACTGACTTGGATATAAGGTTCATCTCTTGTATGAATTAACGTGCTTAACGTAACGTTAGCGTTACGCAATTAACGTAATTGCGTAACGTTAGCGTGACGTAGATTTTTGACGTTAGTTACTAAGGAGTTTCAAGTAGAGTCGCCATATATTTCTGTCATTTTCGGACGGAATTATTGTTTTTACTGTGCAGAGACTTTACTTATGAAGAATTTGTGAAACTTATCATCGGAGTTTCTTATTATTTTGTTTGCCATATCCATTATCGGGAACATCACGGCAACACCATGTCTGCCACAGAAGGAAGCCCTTTCAAATTCTACAACATATTATTGAGTTGCTTAAAGAAGACGCCGTGTGTTTTGGTAAGTTTTCTTTCATGTATCAGAAAAGTCCAGCTACAAGTGGATGTGTATTTAAAAAAGAGGTGAAAAAAGAAAGTGTTGTCATGGCTCATTCAAGAAGTTGTTCTACATCTTTACTATGCTGTTCAGCTCTTCAATCATCTCCTTTTCTTCAACAACACACAAGTTTGTATATACGTGGACAGGTAGTGAACGAGATCCCCTTCATAGGCTATCTCATGTGTGTTATAAAAAGCATTCTTTCACACCGGGTAAGGATATCTGAAATTTTACCCTGGGATAGAAAATCTTATCTAACCCATGCTATCTTACCAAGGCTGTCAAGTGAGGGCTACATACATTGGTTGTATTGGAACTCACGCACATGGTCGTCAAGTGACGTCATTGTTATGTTAAAGTGCCGTCATCATGTGAAATTGCATCTTAGCGTATTCAGGGACTTCTGGAGGAGTATTGCAAAATAGAAAAAAGGGGTGAACAAGAAAAAGAATCCATTATTCGTGTAAGGGTAGGATAGAAAAACCAGTCCCTCGTGATCACCGTTTGTCATCACTCGGCAAGCCTCATGATGCCAAACGGTGATCCTCGGGACGGATTTTTCTATCCTGCCCTCACACTCATGATAGATTCTTATACTCATCGATTTCCTCTTGCTTAGCTGTCCTGATGTTGTGGAACTGTTTTAAGTTCTTGGTTTGGAGATGACAAATTGTTGTTAACGGCTGGATAAGTGTTAAGAGTTGAATTATCAGCTTTGCATTAAGTAATAATGTTAACAATTACAAAATAGTACACAAAACTAACTTCAAATGGCAAGGTGTTTTATAAGGAAAAAGCCAAATTATGGTATTTCCAAAAGGCTAGCTAATCTTTTGGGTCTTTTTTATTATTTAAAGTGTGTCAATTGTGTCAAATATTTGTTTGTTGTCCAAATATTTTGTGTCTGAATTTTTAGAAGCTTCATGGGTCTATGGTAAGCATTAGAACCTTTTGAGTGGGTGGATTTGGCAAAGACGAAAGAGGATATATCAGTTTCGGATGAGAATAATTTTGAAATTGTGATTTTACCCATTAAAGTTAATTTTCTATGTTGCCATTGTTTTATGTATTTTTCAAAAAGTAACATTTTTGGGTTCTAAATTTGCTTGGAATATATTAGTACTGAGCTTAACTTGACAATAATCTCAATGATATTGAAAACATCTTCATCATTAAGATCAGTGCAATCAAATATATAGTGGCAGTATATTAGTTGACAGAGCCGTGTCACCTTACACACTGTCTCACTACAGCAGGCTATTTTAGTTACTAGGACTGTGTCACGGTTTACATGCTAGTATAAATGAGATGAAAAGAAATACCTTTTTGCTTGTTTTTTAATGTGCATATGTTTTATAATCCTCAGGTTAATGTGTTGTCACTTTTTCTACGTTCACGTCGTGAACTAAGCCTATTTTCCTGTTTTAATTCTATCAATGTCTATATACCCATGTGTGCGCAACCACCCCGCCCCTGCCGTTAAGTACCGATCTTTTTTGTACTTTGCAAGTGCTTAAATCCTGCTCTGAAGAAATGTGCCTTTTTGTATATTGAAATAATTTGTTTGCAACTTTTTCTACCTCTAGGGCATTTTTCGGCTTCATCTTTTCTCTCCATTCGACAGGTTACATAGTGAAAAGTGACCAACCTGTGTAATAATATTTTGGATTTTTAGATATAGTTTGGGCCACAACTTGGAGGGGGGGGGGGGGTATTTAAAAAAAAGATATAGTTGGCCAACCAAGCTTCTTATATTTGATGCTGGAACCATTGAGACTCAAGCATCGCGTTAACAACACCCTCGTTCTTAGCAATTATCTAAATAGTTCTGAAGAGACCTTCGTCATCTTTCTTCGTCATAGCATCCAGTGTAGAGTTGGCTACATCTAACTCAGAACAATCAAAGTCAGGAATTCTCAACGCCCCATGCATCTTTTCAGCTGTCTCGTGGTCATTTGATCCATTATGTCGTCAATAGAGGACTTAGGACTTCTGTACATTTGGTGTTCCTTCATGGGAAAACATTGTTTACAAAATAATATTTTCTGACTCGCTTTCTGTATTGAAAGCTATGAACCATACCAGTTCAAAGAATCCACAGATTCAGAAACTTTTAGAAAAATGTCATGAGCTTTTAGCTTATAAAGAAATTGTCCTCTGTTGGATTCCTAGTCATATAGGTATCCAAAGGAATGAGGTGGTAGATAAGCAGGCGAAAACATCGCTTTCATTAGAACCAACTTCTTTTAAGATTCCATTTTCTAATTTTAAGCCATCTATCAATAAAGTATATCTTGGAAGAATGGCAAACTTCATGGAATAACAGCATTGGAAATAAACTTCTTGACATCAAACCAACTATTGGTGAATATCAATCAGTTGTTCGAAACATTAGAAAAGAAGAAGTAGTTTTAGCTCGACTCCGCTTAGGTCATACAAGAGTCACTCATTCATACTTACACTAGGTGAAGAGCAACCACAATGTGTTGGTTGCAATGCACCATTCACTGTACGTCACTTCCTTTTGGAGTGTGGCGATTTTGCACAAGTAAGAAAGAATTGCTTCCAAGTTGATAACATGAAGCAGTTATTTCAAGATAAACATATTGATAGTATTATGACATTTTTAAGACAAATAAATCTTTTTAACAAAATCCAATTGCTATTTTTAAAATCATATTTTGTTTTACATTTGTATCAGACCATAATACAGATTTTTTAATGTTGTATTCTGTTCAGTTTAAGAACATTGTACGTGGTCTCTCCTGTCAACAATCGTATTGCAACTTATTAACATTATACAAACTCATCATCATCATTCCTTTTATTTTATCTTATAAATTTTTACTTTTTCCATCTTCATCATGTTTAGTTTAACACCGTCTGACGCTTATGACCCACAAGGGTTGATGCGTCGTTAAGAACCAAACAAACATTGTTCACAAAAAAGTACATGTACATTGTTCACAAAAAGTACATGTATTGTACATTGTTCACAAAATTTTGAAATGTTAGTCTGTTATAAGTTAAGCCAAGCAAAAGCTGTCCGCCAATCAGCCAGAGTCTTGGTTTACTTTTGCCCCCATTAATATGTTTTAGTGGAATTCTTCGTAACTTTTGGCCTTTCATCTTTTACTTTCTTTAATGAGGCGTCTATGTGAGAATCGCCAAAAGCCATGGACTAATAGAAGAATAGAAAAGTTTTTGTTTTTGAGGCCATTTTTTAACCAGTCCACGTGGCCCTTGGGTATCATATGCTTCAAAACAGGACACAATTGCGTGTTTTAAAACTGCTTTGCGTACCTGATACGCTACGTTTTTAAAAAAATATGGGTGAAATACGCAGGTCTATACGCATCTTATACAGACCGCTAGTGGCGTCTGATAATATTTAAGTTCGCAAATCCTTTGAACTAAGATCAGGTTTGCAAAACATAGTCTGGTTTTGGTCCAAACTGTTTGAGGAGCGGGTGGTATTCACTGTTCATTGAAGATTTATTTTCGAAAAATTTAATTTAAAAAAAAAGCAGACGACAAAAAGGCGTACCAGCATGCAGAGAGGCATTCGACAAATGTTCAGTGGGAGATAAATAGCAATGTCTTTCATGATAATTGAAACGATGGATTATGCATCCTCCATCAGCGCTTCTCACATATTTGCCGATACATTTGTTGACACGAAGGGCCTTGGATACAGAAATTAAGAGCCCCTGCCCCCCCCCCTTTCTGGATTCGCGCATGTGGTTATTTCTTTTCTGTAGATCTAGAAAATGATTCCCGCCAAAAACAATAAAAATTCAATGTGCAAAATTACTTAACTGCTGCTATCCGGTACATGGCTTTCTTAACCTTCTGCACTATTATACTGCTGAAATCCAGACGCTCTCTACCAAATACTTTCAAGAATGAGCCGCTGACAACATGTTAAAAATAAACGTTTCGAAATGAACGTGATTGTTCTAATTTGCTGTCAGACACGCTTAGGATGTACAAAATATGAAACCATACTATATATTAAAGTTTCATTTACAGCTTTTGTATATTTTACAACTAAGTGAAAGGCATAAGTTTTTTATCGTATGGCGTCGTGTCTGGGAGTGAAATAACGCCATGCAATAAAATCGATAAACCACTAGTGGTTTACAGATTTTCGGGATACGTGATGACGTACATAACAACGTTGCGTACATAATGACCAAAATTGTATCGTTTTTACGGCAGAAATGATATTTCAAAATAATCTTAATGTCATATAATGATAAATAGAATCTAACATTCTTGCGCATGTTTTATTGAATTTATTAAACTCGTTGCGAAAAAGAGATAAAATGCTCGCCATCATGTTTTATTGAATTTATTAAATTCCTTGCTAAAAAGAGATAAAATGCTTGGCAAGCCTAGCATTTTATCTCTTTTCCCCAACTGGTTTAATAAATTCAATAAAACATGATCTCTCATGTAAAATCCTCTATTTACAACTGCGTGAAATGCATAAAGTTTTACATATCTCCAGGACAAAGGAACACCAGATGTACTTTACCAATAGTTTCAACGGCCCTAATCCTCTGTCATTGTAATCAGTTATAGTTAGCGGGGCAATAAATTATAGAAATGTTCACCAGTCTTTGTTGTTCTTTTATTTAAAAAAATATGTAGTAGTAAGCTTGAGACGGCTAGCTATACACTAGTTAACGCTACAGAGTAATTGCTCTAGGAGTTGAGGTCTTCTCTAAGACGCATAGAACTTAGTAGCCTTGACTGTTACACACACAATATATCACCTCAAACTATACCCCTAAAATGACTAAGTTATTTTCAAAGCTAAATTTGACTAAGTTATTTTCAAAGCTGGAAACTATCACAATCATACACCAGCCAGAATGGCCCAAAAAGTTATTCACAGCCCAATGCTCAAGCCTACCAGGGATTGATTGGAGAGAGGGTATAAGTCAAAACGTCAAATGTGTAGGTGTGGAAACTCCACATTGTGGAGATGTGGTGGATCCACATTGCCAAGATGTGGAGATGTGGTGGATCCACATTTTAAGTGTGGTGGTCCACATATAATTCGTATTTATCCAAGAATGAACGTAAATCTCCATTATGCTGACCCGCAATATATACTCAGAAAAACAATTGAAGGATATTTGGATTCAGTCTCATCTCTAACATTCAACACAATAAAAACTTTACTATTAATGCATGCATTTCATAGTTCCAGACATCTGCAATCAAAATGGATGTTTTAATTTAGTCACGCTTCAATGTTTTAAGTACAGTACAAATCCAAATGGTTCAACCCTCTATACTGAAAAGTCACAAACGTTCAAAAATGATTGAAACCGATCTTTAAAGTTTGTATTCCATAATGACTGGCTCCAAAATCATCGCTGGTTCTCACTCCAAAAAATGACACCTAATTTTGAAGTTGTTTTTTGTGTTTTACTGCAAATTTGTAGTCAAATTTACCGGGGTATGCCATATTTGTGTATTTTTGTTGAAGAAGTTGTCCCATTATTAGGGGCGATAACTGATAAATTCGTGTTAACATAAGCAATGACCTGGTAAAGGTTGCAGCAAAAATTTAGAGCGCTAAATTTTTTGCTTGTGAACTTTGGGTAGAGAGGGCCAGTACATTTGGTGAAGTACTGTATCGTAACCAATGACCCGTGAATTTCAAATTTGCATTTTGGTGAATTGCATAGTGATAATTCGATCAATGACAAAAATAATTTGTTTGAAAATTATATTCGCAAATGTTATAAAGTCAAAAGAATGTTAATATCCTTCAATTGTTTTTCTGAGTATATATGCATTTATTCACATTTGAAATGTGGAAATCCACATTGCTCCACAATACATCCACATTGCTCCACATTACATCCACATTGCTCCACATTACATTCACATTCAAATTGTGGAGATGTGGTGGATCCACATTGCATCCACATTTTACGTGTTAAGGTCCACATTGCATCCACATCTCAAGTGATATGGACACATTCATCAATATCTGATCATTAAACCCCAATACTATTACATGCCAATGATGATTATCTAAGATATGAACAGAAGCTCTAACTTAATCATAAGATAGATACTAGCTATCAAATACGACGCCATGCAAGAATCTGAAAAAGTATAATTCTTAAATACTTTCAAGCAGCCTAATCATACCTAAGTACACACCTTAACTCTAGATAAATTGACTAAGTTATTTTCAAAGCTGAATTAACGAAGTTATTTTATATATCACCACAGAAGAGCCTTCACTCCCCTTAAAATGACTAAGTTATTTTCAAAGCTGAAATTAACTAAGTTATTTTATAAATCACCACAGCAGGACCATTAATATCTCTCAATAAACTAAGTTATTTCCTTAACAGCCAAGGAAACTATCACAATCATTGATCAGCCAGAGTAACTCTCAAATATACTAAGTTATTCCCAATAGCCTAGGAAACTATTACAAAACAGTCAAAAATAAGCTAAGTTCTTCTCAATAGCCCAGGAAACTATCACAATCATAGGCCCCAACCAGAACAGACCTCAAAAATAAAATGTTATTTCTCAATAGCCCAGGAAACTATCACAATTATAGGCCAAGCCAGAATAGTCCTCAAAAATAAACTAAGTTATTCTCAATAGCCCAAGAAACTATCACAATCACAGGCCCAAAACCCCAGGAAACTATCACAATTATAGGCCCAACCAGAATAGACCTCAAAAATAAACTAAGCTATTCCCCAAAAACCCAGGAAACCATCACTATTATAGGCCCAGCCAGGATAGGCCTCAAAAATAAACTAAGTTATTCCCCAATAGCCCAAGAAACTATCACAATCACAGCCCCAGCCAGAATAATCCCAAAAATAAACTAGTAAGTTATTCACAGCTAGTCACTCAAGCCTATCAGGGTAGACATCTCTGGGGCATTTTTTAGCCTGAAAAATTCTAAGTTCTTTTCAGGCTTAAAAAAATGCCCCAGAGTGTCACCCATTACTACTAAGGAAGACTCAAAGGTTGGTTGTGCTGTTATATCAGACAACCATAGTAATATGCATCGTATACCCGACGATTCATCAATTTTCACTGCTGAAGCCAAAGCTATTGATCTAGCTTTAGATTTCATAAGCACTTGTGATGCTAACAATAAATTTCTTATATTTTCTGATTCGCTTTCTGTATTGAAAGCAATGAACCATACCAGTTCAAAGAATCCACAGATTCAGAAACTTTTAGAAAAATATCATGAGTTTTTAGCTTATAAAGAAATTGTTCTCTGTTGGATTCCTAGTCATATAGGTATCAAAGGGAATGAGATTATGATAGCATTGGCTGCTATCCGTTCTAAGGCGGTGGTTCTGTTGTTGTTGATTCGTTTATTGGCTGTTACTCTCATTGTGGGATTCTGTAATTGTTCTATGTTTTGTTGTGCGTTACTTTGTGTCCATTCTAGTTTTGCAACCATCTCTATGTTTTTGTGTGTTTGCCTCCCTGGTGTCTCGTGATTGGTGTGTGGCTCTTCCTCACAATGCCATGCGTCTATCTGCAGTTTGTGATTGTGGTATTTCTTGATCATACTCACTTACTATTTTAGGTGTAAACGTTGACATATTTTTTGCTTGCGGCGCTCTCGCCGCAAGCATTTGTGTCGGAATAGTGATACCCTCTACCTGGTTGTCTATTTATATAACATACTGTTAGCATAACGGTCGTGTGTAAGCAAAAACATTTCACTGACAAGACAACTCACCGACAGCAAGCAAAACATAGTTTTAAGAGCATATCTCCTACTATATGACATATTACCCCCAAAATTCAATTTGTTGATATATATTGGGGTCATGGAATGTGGCTCACTGTTTTCAGCCACTGTGACCTTGATCTCAGGAGTCAGGTCTTGAAAAATTGCACTCACAGACAGACCACCTATATTATTTATGGTAGCAGTTCCATATTTGGTATGTAGATACATCTTGGGCCCTGGCGAGTTACCAACTGGTTCCAGGTCACTGTGACCTTGACTTCTGGTTTCAGTTCTAGGAAGGTCGAGCCCAGAGCATATCTGTATATAATTTGAGGTAGGAATCCCAAATTTGGCATGAGGATATATTTTGGGATCATGGCATGTCGCATACACTTCTGGGTCTTTGACATGTAGCTTGTACATAAACATGTTAAAATACTGTAGCTTTAGTTTTATAACTTTATTAATCATGTCACGATTGTCCCATTGCGCAATTGGAATGATATTGGTCCACTTCGAATCGAACTAAAGTTGCTACTAAAGTTCTTACGTAATAGATGCGTGCGCACGTTTACATCCAAACGGCTACAGTTGCAACCTTTTAAATAGTTGCCAAGTAAACAAGGTGAATAGCCCTGTATGCCCCCCCCCCCTCAGTTCTTCATCGTAGACAAAAAGGATGTGCATAAACTGCACAGCCTATTCTGATTAACAATAACGAATAAGAGGTACCGCAAATAAAACACATCAAGGATTTATTTTGTAAAATAAAAACATTTTGAGGCTATTGATAGATCTTGAAACCATCTTGCTAGATAGGTCTAGAGGAGGGAACCAGACAAGCTACTAGAGTAACGGTGCTCTGACCCACCGTTGATCTATAGTAGGTTCGTGACGTCACTATAATAGCGACTATTGGTGTTTGAATCGAACTTTAGGTACGATAGCAGGAACTAAAGTTCGGTTCGAAGTGGGCCATTATAACTACATGTATATAGAATAGCTACCAGTCTGATAATAAAAGTGGTCATTAATACACGTAAAATATTGTAATAATATTCCTTTTTCTTTTTCAAATGGTTATGATCATGGCTAGTTTTTAAATGTAATTGTCTTCAGTGGAGTTGTATGATTATCAGAACTTAGCACCAGCCTATAGACTAGCGACAAAGTAGGAATATGTTTATATGGGAAAAATGAAATGACTATTTGAAAAGTTCTAGGCCTTTGGGATCGGCTATCAACTATACAACGCCTAAGAGATCGTTATCAGGCTACAGGGACAGTCAAATATCGAGGCAGGTCTGGTTAACCAAAAATGACGACCCAACGTTAAGACGGCAAGTTACGTCGAGTGTATCAACGATATTTGCATCGACGATATGCGTTCTGGCTGGCTATCGTCAATTCCAGACAAATGATAGGGCTTCAAGGGTAATTTTTGGAAACGATGTTTTCTCAAAACATCTGTTTCCAATGGTATCATATACACAAAATACACACAAACTCCCCATACCATCGAACCCCCGTTCAACATTGCTACCCAGTCCGCTACCTAGACCGTTACATCCTGTTTAAGTCGCTGGGAACCAAATGATCTTAATGCAAACAACCCTTGTCCTGCTGCTAGACAAAAACAATATTGGTATTTTATTAGTTTGTTGCGGTTTTCAGCTCTGAAATGTAAACCCAACGGTCAGAAAAACGTTGTTGTGCTTGAAAACTTGATTATTGAAAGCTTACATATGATTGAAACAGAATTATAAGTTTATTTGTACATCAAAGGGAGAGGGTCTCAACGGGGTACCTTAAAAATCAGTGTTTCGTTTGTTAAAATTACGCTTCAATCAGTTTAATTTAAGAGAAATCAGTGATAAAAAACTCATTTTGTAATGCTGAATGTGCTTACTGGTAAAAATGAGTTTTATGAAGACGCTAATTGGTAAAAATTTGGGACAAATTCGCAAATCAGTAAACCCCATTGGATGCCTCAAACGAGCGTCAGAAAAACAGTGCCTTAGCATGAGAAAACCTGCTCTTGTACGACGAAGAACCGTTTGCAATATCCATGATGCAGCCAGATATTGCAGTTAAAAGCACAATATCTTGCAATCGTTTTTTATCATTATACTTTTCTTTGCTTTTAAACATTACGAGACGGACAATAAACGCAGCCCTGTCCTTTTGTCATAAACGTGAAGAAGACACGTTTTCTTGTGTATTGCTAATGTTTTCCCGCCCTTTATGAACCTGACCGCCACTAAAATAGTTCTTAATACATGTATATAGTGCGCTAGGTATAAGTTTTTATGGACAGAATGATAGCAGCGGCGTTTGAAATTAAGTCAATTGCATGAAAAGACACTGTCGATAGACAGAAACGAAATATAATGATAAAATAAATACACCTTAACTTTCGTTTCGTTTCGCGCAACATTATCATCATCGAGTTGATTTACACAAGTATTAGCTTTTCAAAAAAGCTGGCGGTTGTTTAGCCATATTATTCTGTGTTTTTGCACACTGCATGCTTCCATTTTGAGCTTCTCGAGCATATCCATGTAGATTTGTTCTAAGATCTGATTATTAACGTTTGAACTGTAATTTTTTTACCATTAAACACATTCTTCCAGCGAGTATGTTGCTTGATCTTAAGCACCCAGCTTATGCATGGTATGTTATGGTAATGTATCTAGCATGAACGTTATTTGACAACATTGGACAGCCCGTTTTTCTAAAACTGATGCCAGAAATCAAGGCCTAGTCTTATATACATAATGAAAGACTGAAACCATCAATAGTTGACTAAAAGTCGCGATAATCACTGTGTCTCAACTCGGACCAGGGTCCGAGGTCTCAACATTTGTTTTCCACTAACATATTGCAGAATCATATACCTCATCATGTTTTGAGGTGTCACTAGATGCTCCGGGAATGGAAAATGAACAATTGCATGAAAAAAAAACCTGTCCTTCGAGATTGGCTTTACTGTTGACTTGAAAATTTGGATATCGCAAGTGGATCTACCATACGCATGCGCGGATCCAGAGGGGTATGGGGGGCCCGGACCACCTGGAAAATCACAAATTCTATAGGTTTCAATTGAAATTAGCATTTGGACCCAACACCCCATGGAAAAATTTGGACCTCCCTCCCCTGAAAAATGATAGACCCCCTCTGGAACCTTAAAAAATTATAGTTTTCCTTAAAATAAATTATTGGACCCCTCTGTAAAATTGTAAAAGGCTGATGCCTAAGAAAACGTTATCAGAGTGTTTTTCTCTGTCAGTTGAGCCTGGAGCCCCCATGACAAAAATTCCTGGATCCGCGCATGATACTACCGTAAAGTCAACAGTGTTGGATGCACAGGATCATCTTTGCCTACTTGCGTCTAATGCTTTTCACGTCGTCTATAAGAAAAAAAAAAGTGAATTTCCGGTGCGATTTTTCGGTTTTGTGACGGTGTATCGAGGCCTTGTTCTGGCTGTCGCCAGCCATTTGATAAAATTGTGGGGCATTTATAGTTTGAATTTGTAAAGTAAATTTCCGAGATCCAAAACAATTTATATTACATGTTTGCGAACGTGTACGCGATCGCAATGAGCGAAAGTGATGAGTTTACAGAAATTGTCTTTTCATGCCAGATAGCTCATGGGCGGATCCAGAGGGGGACAGACCCCACCCTTGAAAAATAGGGTTTCTTAGCATACGGGTCCGGTTCCCTTTAAAATCACAAAGCTACCAAGCCAGCATTCGATGTTGGGCCATCAGCGGCACGCCAGCGAAACGCCATTTAAATGGTGTTTCGCTGGCGGGCCAATGATGACCCGCATATAGTGGTGTTTGGATCCTCTCTCCCATCATCAATTAAAAAAAAAGTTGTCAAAGTTGGACCCCTTTCTGGATCCGCGCATGCAGCTGAGCAATTATGTTTTATGTGCGAAATCTGCTTTTATGCGCCAATGCACCACGTGCTATACCCAACTCTTAAAACAGCACGTGGCATGAAAGCGGCGGATTTGATCTTCATGTCTGCGGCTCATATTATTAGCAGACAGGTTTGACCCAGACCAGGCCCGACAAAATGTTTAATGTTTGTATTCATAACAAAGGCGCTGATAAGAATGTGCGGTACCAAGGCTGATCTGCGACTTTGTTGGTCTCATACAACAAAGTCGGGGTAAAACAACTACAGACGAGTGGTAAGGATGTTTGCAAATTCTGATATGTATGTCACCGCGGATGATTTCAAGGTCTTTTGCTGTTTTCATTAAGATGGATGTTATAAAGACCTTCCAATTTTCTGTGAAAAAAACTAAATGGAAGGTAAATCCATCCATATTGGAAGACTTTTCCTTCCAAAAAAGACACACGGTCTGACTGTTCATGAAAACTAATATATCGAAAGTCGGGATACATACATCAATGGATGTGTGGTGGTTAAAATAAAGCGAATTCTTCCTGTTTTCAAATTCACAGCCACCTAGTGGGGCTATTATCCTAAATTTATGAACTTACCTTCATCTACATTCCTTCTATGCTCGCAGTTAAGCTCGAAGGCGCTGACGATTTTCCGCAGATGCACAGGCTCGTCTGAGCCTTCGCTGCTCGCATATGCGATAGGTACCATAATCTCATGAACTGGCTTATTTCACGGAAATGCCATTCATCAAGACCTAGAATCATGATACAATCAAATTATACTCGGTTTGTGCGTCTGTGCGTACACTATCTCGGTAATCATGAACTCTCAGGACCTTCCGTATGTAGTTTCGTGAGGACAGCAAGACACGCCACGATCGGCTAAACAATTTGTTAAAATGTTCCATTTGTTTGAACCTAGGAAAAGCCGTTATTACTACATTTATTGAGTTATTTACGCACAGAAAACCGAAATTGATATTCAACTATATAAAACAAAACGTACGTAGATATCTAGAATTTGATTTGGTCTGAGCATGCTGAGTCTTCATCCACTTCTAACTTTATGTTAGTGAGCAGCGGGACCCTGATGAGATTGCGCAAACGCACATGCTCTCCTGGGCCTTGTCATAAGTACCAGCAGGCTATTTGCGAAATATTCTGGTACCAGTTTATATGAGGCACCGCGCAAGTTGATTTCGTGTCGGGTCCGAGCTGCACAAGTATAAAAATGCTTTCCGGGTCGCACGCGGCTTGGGTGTCCGATTATAAAAGATATATGACACAGAAGTAAAATGTAACTATCCATTATTCTAAGGACACTTTTTTGTAATGACCGTACAGAATATATCTCCGACGCATCGGCGACATAGGGCGTGTAAATTAGCATTCGCTCGATTTTCAGAAAACAAATTTTAATGTTATTAACATGCGACGTCAATGCTGGATTTACGTTAGCGACCGAAGTCGTTAGATTGACAGACGAAAAGATCTGTTTGGTGTAAGCACGCGAAAGTTAACAGGAACATATCGTAGACAGCCCCACTGATTAAAAACAAGCACCAATGAAGGAAAAAAAAACGTTGTGTATGAACTAATAGATTTGCATATAAAAAATGACTAGTGTACGAACTAATACATGACATTTAACGAACTATTCGAGTGTACGAACTAATACAAGATTTACCGTATTATAAAATCCAACTAACTAGGATTCCTTGGGATAATATATTAAGATAGATTCCCAGCAAGGATGAAATAGAAAATGACTTGGTGACTAGCCTTGACAGGGACTCTTATGTTTGTTCTTTGATGTGCTGATGGTACTTTAACAAGCAGAAATAGGGTCTCTTATTCCATTCGTTCTGATTTGTTCTATGTATTTCATAGAGGTTCTTACACAAGTTATCATTTCATAACAAGGTGGTAGAGTGGGGCATTTTATTTTCTGCTGAAGGTTTCTGAGAGATGGTTCCTTTATTGTTGGCAGGATTAAATTTACTTGTCAAACTTTGTTGAGGGATGGGGGCCAGGAAGTATATTCTTTTCTTTGCGTTCCTCTGTGGGAAGAGTCTGACTAGACTGAATAATGTTGACCAAATACTTAAAGCTTAAGTCAATCAGTTTAGACAGCCTTAGGTTAGTTTAAAAAAATGATTTGAAATGGGCACAAAAGGAAGATTCTCTCATCATATGAACTATTGCGAAATTAACACCTCCAAAGCTGGTTTATTTCAAAGAAAATTTACTTTGTTATTAACATAACTTCTTTGTATCAAAATTATGCAACCTGTGGCCATAACATTATTTTTTCATTTGATGTTACTGTTATTCAGTGGAATATATCATGTCAAAAAGGGAGCGCAGAGGCTCAGTGGTAGAGTGCTTGACTCGAGACTGAGGGTTCAAGATTCACCGGCATCACTGCGTCGCGGTCCTTGAGCAAGACGCATTTATCCTAGCTTAGTGCTGGTTCAACCAAGGAAGACCCGTCCCTGTTTAACTGAAATATTGTTGATGGGACGTAAAGAATCAAATCAAACAAACAAATCATGTCAAAAAATAATGTCATAGCCAGAAGTTAAATAACTCTTTGGTGACAAGAAACACAATTGGAATAAAAGTAAGTAAGGGTGCAAAGATCAGGAATCAATACAATCAAGTACCACACCTGACCCAGGATACCAATGGGAGAGTGACAAACTCACAGTAAGACACCACAAGCGAGAGCCAAGAGGTCAGTCCTTTCCCAGCAGGTGACCGCAAAGCACATATAAACAGATGCGCACAAAGACATAGCAAACACAAGACAGAACAAAAATAAAGGGATCCACAAAAGAAGTACCGCCTTGGAACGGTCAGTAAAATATTTTACGGGAGGGCTTAAACCGGTTTAACGGCGCCAACTTCACCCTTAATTCAGATGTGGATCAAGACACATAGATATTTGGTTTGCATGAAAGACCCCTAACTTATCAATGCATCATCTCCTAAAACATATAAATCAAGATAAAACAAGGAGATAAAGCAAGGATAAGGACTCAACAGTAAATAAAACTGAATACTGGAGCAAAAGAAATCCAACAGGTAAGCCCCAGTGGGCCCGACAAACAGCCAAAGTATCAGGCCCCTATCATCTCATCAATAGATAAGTCTTTAAGTCGGAACCATCATAGAGTCTCTTTGACTCTAAACACTCTTAAACACTCTTTGAAGTAAAGCAATAACTTTTTTTAAAATTTCTCATGAAATGATCACTTCTGTAAGAGCCACTATGTATGACATGATGTTATCTACTGAATAACAGTAATGTCATATATGATACGAGGGCTGTTCAAATATGAATGCAAGTAGCTTCATAACTTTCTTCGCATATATGCTACGACAAAATGTCATACTTTTCTTGAAAGAACTATTTGTCGCCTTTAAAGTGGCACCAAACATAAAGAAAAACTCACTATATTTCTCGAGTTACAGACGATTATATACAGGCCATTCCTGTATACTGGCGTTTTTCTGAAGCAAATTGCCATGCACATTTTGGTACACGTGCGAATATAGTGTCCTATCTTTGTAAGTTTGAGACAAAATGGCACCAAATTTTAGATGCAAGTTTGAGGTACATTGTCAAAGTTGCTTGCAGGAAAAAGTTTATATAATCCTGTTTCAATCTCGAATAAACAGGCACGTTCGTGACGTCATTAATTTTATGATAAACGTCATTTTGAGTTATCTACTGGTGATGCAATAATGAACATCGCTGTGTCTGTTTCTTTGCGTTTTGCTTAAAACATGCTTAATATGTCATAAGGAAGTTTTCAAAACGATCCGTCCTTTATTTACAGAGTTATCACACTTTATATCCTTTTTCAAGCATTTTTCTGCTTTTTAATGACGTGTTGACATTAATTAAAATATGTTCAATCTGTCTAGTCCTCAAGACCAGGCGAGTTCATTTGCAATAAAATTGTAGTGTAAATAATGCCTATTTTGGTAAGACTTAAAGGCAACGTTCAAATTTAGAGTAAACCCTTAATGTTATGGCAACAAAGTTAAGTATAATTTCTGTAACCCCTTCACTTAAGGTAGCTTTGACTTAATAAAAAATGCGTTTCAGCGTTTAAAAATTACCCACTATCCTTCAATGATTTGAAGCAACAACTCAGTATGAGCGGTCAACATATTGTCTTTGAGGTAAAACTAGTTTAACTGTTGCTTCGTGCATTTTGTTAGAGAAATATTTGACTGAAAACTGAAAGGTGGAGTTTTGTTTACCATTTATTTGCAAACATAGGGAGACTTTAGTGAAAACGATTCGATGTAATTTAACAAAAACAAGTCGGATTTTCGCAACTTTCACAGAATCATTTTATAAGTATATGGGGATACTTCCTTAAAAAGTTCAAGAAATTTCACCGATTTATCGAAGAACTATACGCTCGATAATATCACTGGTATGTTCGAAGCATTGAGTTTGTTAGTATACAAAAGTGACCTTTATTCAAAGGGCGATAACTCGATAGGTCTACTGGATTTTGCTTTAGGTCTGGTGCCAGTTTAAAGGTGACATATAATCCTTTATAAAAACGTATGCCATTTTGTCGTAGCATATATGTGACGAAAGTTATGAAGCTACTTGCATTCATATTTGAACAGCCCTCGTAGTTAAATTTATGTATAGATTGGATGAATGTTTCTAGTCATTTCATATAGGTCTGAAATAATGTATAGTCAATGTGTCTTTGCATATAGTTCTGAAGTAGATAATTGCACCCATTAAGCGTCACATCATTGTGTCCTAAGATAACCATTGGTAGCACATGGATTAGAATTTTTCTCAGCAAAGTGTATGTTCATTATAGATAAATATATTTTGCATATGCCAAGTAAAGGAAATGTGTGAAAATGCTTTATTCACATTTACACAAACTTGATATTAAACTCTATGCAATAATCTGTTGTGCAAGATCTACTTTGTATAACATGATGTTATCTACTGAATAACAGTACTTCCATACGATAGTTGAGTTTATGTATAGATTGTATACATGTTCTAGTCATTGTATGTAGGTCTGAGGTAACGAATGTATTGTCATTGTGTCATTGCATATAGTTTTGAAGTCCAGAATAATTTCACCCACCGAGAGTCACAGCCTTGTGTCCTAAAATAAACTTTGGTAGCACAATGAGTTAATTTTTTTACACACAAAGTGCATGTTTGTTAAAGATATGTATATGCAGTGGCTCAGTGGTAGAGTGCTTGACTCGAGATGAAGGGGCCCAGACTCGAGCCTCAACAGCTTCACTGCACTGTGTCCTTGCGCAAGACACATTTATCCTAGCTTAGTACTGGTTTCAACCCAGGAAGACCTGTCCCTTTATAACTGAAAGATTGTTGATGGGGCGTAAAGAATCAAATCAAACAAAAAACCAAACAGTATATTTTGCAGAAGCATGTTAAAATGCTTTATTTGCTTTTTGACAAACTCCATATTATGTTTGATTTGTAAGAAGTCTAAATAGTCGCTGAAACCAGATATTATATTGTTTAAAAATTTTGTAAACAAATTGCTTGCAAATTTACAATTTGCTGTTGCTTGTACCTTTGCTATTTGAGCATACTCTGTGCCATTATGAACAAAACTCAACCTGGTGGTTGTAAGAATATTACAAATTACAAATGCTGATTTGGGTATAATTCAAGGAATTAGGTGACATGAGATTTCCTGTGACCGGCAAAGGTTCGGGTCAAGTCTGATCAGAGCCTTTGTGCTAGTAGCCAATACCCCAACTGGTCCTGACAGCAAACTCCATTTAACTCTCCATTTAACTGCTATTCCTTGTAGCAAAGTTGCATATTTAGAATAGGAGCTTAAAATTGGATCAAGTGTGATGATTTTCAATTATCATCGATTATTACCAAAAACACAATCAAACGAAGTTTTTGAGCGATCTACATTATAATTGATGATTATAATTGATCATCGATGCAACGCTTAAGTTTACACTTGTCAAAATGCCACATTTTTGGAAATCACATGTCATGGCTCTTTTTTGGCTCTTTTTTTATTTTTAAGTGTTTTTTTTTTTTTTTTACTTTTTATTGTCAATTTTCTTAATGAAACCTAAGTTTACCATCTATAAATCTTCTTTTTATATCTATACTATATGCCAGATATACACAGTTAATATTGCCAAAGAGCTACATGCAGCAGGGGGGGGGGTGCTATTTTGGCCCACATATGGGCTAAAAAGTGCTTTTCACCATTTTGTTCTTATTGGTTTATTAGAACAATATACCAAGTTTAAAAGTAAAACTTTTAAATTGACGTTTATCTTTGCTATGGTTACCAAAAACGGACATCAAAATGGGCTAATAAATTGAAAAGCGAACATTTTGGAACAAATTTGAGACATTTGACAGAGAAATTAACGTAAACTCAAACAAGATATTTTACCAGGTGATAAAAAGTATCAGAACACATAACATATTAAAAGCTTTTTAGGTATGTAGCTATGCTGATATCTAATAATCCCTGACAAAGTTGGAGGGATATAGTTTTGGCGTCGTCCGTCCGTCGCATTTTTGTCCATCCACATCTCAGAACTACTGGTCAGATTTGATACATATTTGGTACACAATAAGTATCAGGTACTCTGATATCCTATAAGTTTCGTCAAAATCGACCCTTAAAACTTTAGTTATTGCCCTTGTTGGAATTTTTAGGCAATTATAATGCAAGTCTATGTTAGCAAAATGTTAACGGGTTGCTCCACTGAACAAAATGTTATCAAGAGCTAGGCAAAAGGAAATGGCTATAAACCACCTTTCCTTAACCATTGTTTCCTGTTTGCAATAATTCATCGCATTACCCTCAAAATAGGGCAACAATGAACCGAATGGAAAATCTAAAAAGAAATCTAAACTTCTTAACCAGTAATCCAAATTCTTAAAATAATTTCAGTGATGTATTCGGCATAATGCCCTCTGCTAAATATGGGCAAAAGGTTTGGTACCAGTAAAATGCATTTAAGCCCCCCGGTGGCTTAGGCTGCTGTCCGTTCTAAGGCGGTGGTTCTGTTGTTGTTGACTTTTTGTTTATTGTTACTCCCATTGTGGTAGTCTGTAATTGTTCTATGTTTTGTTGTACGTTACTTTATGTCCATTCTAGTATTATAATCATCTTGATGGGGAAGAGAGAGAGAGCTGGTTGCTTTGCTTAATTTATCTTCCTGGTGTCTTGTGATGGTTGAGCAGCTCTTCCTCCCGGCACCACTGGGTTGTCTGCGGTTTGTGATTGTGATATTTCCTGATCATGCTCACTTACTATTTTTGATCCCACATAACAAAATGGCCACCAGAGCTTAAAAGTGAAATAGAGTTTAAAGACATACCAGCCCATGTTTGAAATGATAAGATTGATATTTTGTCGCATGCCCCTTCAAAATTCTGTTATGCTAAAACTAAAAACTAAAAATAGAAATCATATCAAACTTTTCCTTCATCATTGGTCAGAAAAATGTACAATATACAAATTCAAATATTCCTAAAATATCATCTACAAAAATGCACTCTGCTTAGCCTACAAGAACTAAAATCACAAGACATCGTTTCCATCAGTACTCTCAGTGCTTTGATTATCCAGATTATCAATAATTCTCTTTAATGCAATCACTTTAAATCACGTCTGATTTCCAGATACATTTCAAATTGCAACTTTAGAATCTAAGGGTATTGCTATTTGATAAACTGATGTTCATTGTTGCAAAAATTCAAAAAAAGTGATACATTAACATTAAGTAAATTTTATTTGTTTCTTTTTTGCGTTTTTAAAGTCCTACAGTGTATGGTGCTAGGTGCCGCCGCTTTCGATAACTGTTTGTGTTTTTCTTTTGCCAGAAGAGTATCTTACCGACCCACTCAATAGCTATTGTTGATGTTCGTCTATGACGTGGTTTTTGTGTAGTGTAAAAAAATAACCAATTTTAGAGGTGACCCCAACATACAAGGTGCACATGCTGTTTTTAAACTAGGCAAGCCCTCCTTTAAAAAGGGAAATTTATTACAGTGTATGCTGTTAAAAACTCCATATTTAGCAAACAAGATTATTAGAAAGCTTGAAATACTGAACACTTGTATGACGAGTAGGCCATTCGATATTGATATAAATCTAAGACTTATAATGGAAGAATCCTTTCAGTATATGGGCCCCGACGCGAAAAAAAACCTGTCTTCGCGGGTGTACGAACAACACAGGCGCAGACCAGCCTGCGCATCCGCGCAGTCTGATCAGCGCCTTTGTTATTTGCTTTTTGAAAAGTGTCATATGTTCACTTGCTACAAATGAAATTCCAATTTTCTAGCTAGTCTCTGTAGCTGAGGAGACTTGTTTGAAACTCGCTTTGTCAGAAACCCCGAAGACAGGTTTTCTCGCGACAGGGCCCAAATATTAAGACTCTGAGTACACGTGAAACTCTTTAATTAACTAAGAGAGGGTTGAGAAAATTTATTCCGTCCAAGACCCATTGTAGCTGTCAGGAGGTTAAAATGAAGATTGAGCGACTCTGGTGTGGAAACAATGATTAAATTGGTATGATTGACTTGGCCGTTCCTAATTAGGCTTCGGTTTGCCAAATTAAAAATGTGTTTAACATGTGAAAAGAGTCCGTATAGAAAAAGAATACCCTCACTGTATAAGTTTGCAGTGGCTCAGTTGGTTAAGTGGTTAGTACTGGTTCAACCCAGAAAGACGGGAAATCGTCCCTGTATAACTAAAAATTGTTAAATAGGACGTAAATCAACAACACAAACAAAGTCCTCTATAGCGATCACAGGCAGCTGTTGATTGTCATTCTATCACTGGTCCGGCGGACCAGTGTTTTAACAGGTAACCAATCAGCAGCTACTTTTGGGGCGTCACGTTCCAATGCGGTACTTCTTTTGTGGATCATTTGTGTTTTTATGTCTTGTGTTTGTCATGCTTTCGCGTCTGTTCATTGCTACCTTGTGGTCACCTGAAGGGAAAAGGCTGATCTCTTGACTCCTGTTTGTGATGTTTATTATACTCAGCGTCAATGAAAAGTTACCAGTATAGAAATTTCGATACTTCGGAAAGTATATATTACAGCTCTTTGGCTACTAGTACGTTCATGTTTCTGGTTAGCGACCAGTTGGTTTGGAGAGATAAAACAGTTACACGAGCTCTGGAACTATGGTGCACGTGATGCACGTGCATTTTGTGTTTTTTGCAGTTTTTAAGAATTTGAAATCATCATTTTCAGAAGACAACATGCCAGAACATGCCCTAGACATTTTCATTAAAAACGCCAACAAAATGGTTATGGTTATCCCATTAAACGCGAAAAATGAGGATCAAACTTAAAGGTAGCACCAAAACTTTGCATTTTCCTATACAATGCAATGGAAACTACAGGGGTCCGTTAAGGAATGATTATAATGCATTTGGGTGTGATGGATACCGTTTTCCATAGTGGTGATGCATGGCACCCTATGTCATAAAATTGAGTGTTGAAGTCTCCGCAGTTTTTCGTTCAGAATGAACTAAATATTGTCCTATGTTAAGTGCATGTGATTTACTGGTAACTTTTCACTGACGTTGAGTTACTTTCCCATTTAAAATCCTGGGACAGGTGTGGTACTTGGTTGTATCGATTTCTGATCCTTGTTGTCTTTCTTACTTTAAACTAAACACAAGTAGTTCATCTTATAACATCCAAAAAATGAGATACATTTCTGAAATAGAGGCTTCAAAAATGAAAAATATATTTTGCACCAGAACATTGGCTTACTTGTCAACATGCTAAGTTCACGAAGGGAGGAAATCGGCCCTGTCACAGAAATGCGCAGTAATTTGACCAAAAACATAACAAAAAATAAAAAAAAAATGCTGTAGTGTTTGACTGTAACATTTCCTGGTCATACTCACTTTTTATTTCATGAAAAAAAAGGAAACAGTGTCTGCCCAGTGCTTATATTGTGTAAGTTATCGGTTACTTAATTCTATGTAATGTTTGCTCTATCTGCCCAGTGCTTATATTGTGTAAGTTATTGGTTACTTAATTTTATGTAATGTTTGCTCTATCTGCCCCATGCTAATATTGTGTAAGTTATCGGTTACTTAATTCTATGTAATGTTTGCTCTGTCTGGCCCATGCTTATATTGTGTAAGTTATCGGTTACTTAATTCTATGTAATGTTTGCTCTATCTGCCCCATGCTAATATTGTGTAAGTTATCGGTTACTTAATTCTATGTAATGTTTGCTCTATCTGCCCCATGCTAATATTGTGTAAATTATCGGTTACTTAATTCTATGTAATGTTTGCTCTATCTGCCCCATGCTTATATTGTGTAAGCTATCGGTTACTTATATCTATGTAATGTTTGCTCTATCTGCCCCGTGCTAATATTGTGTAAGTTATCGGTTACTTAATTCTATGTAATGTTTGCTCTGTCTGCCCCATGCTTACATTGTGTAAGTTATCGGTTACTTAATTATATGTTATGTTTACTCTAAAAGTAGCGTTGTAATGTTATGGCAGAGACGTCACTAAATTTGGTTAACAATATTGTATTCAAGTGACTCGTATCCAAACTCGTATAGGTTCTGTCTCTAATAACTTCTGTCATGCCAACCAAGAGTGACAGTGACGTAATACTTTGTTTACAATTGCTAAGTAAAACACTAACGTGTACAATTCACTTGAGCTAACACGAATCGATAGATAACTTGTGTATTAATCATATCCTGGGGATAGGATTAATACACAAGTGATCTATCGATTGTAAGACCCTGATGACTTTTTAAGCAGAACATGACATCTCAGTCACTCTTGGCTGTACCAGCTAACGATGATATCAAAGCACGATGGATAACTGGTAGGATATTATCGGAATTTATCCTGATATCAAATTCACGTGATTCTCCATATATTGGTCTAACTTTAGATCCATGAGAAGTCATAATAGGACAATATACTATGAGCTATTAATGTTTGATGTTAGGATAAGCTACCAGGCTATTATTTCAAAAGTTCACCAGAAATCATTAAACTAGATATGTGTAGACCTAGCAGTGGTTCTAGATTACTAGTGCATTATTGTAGTGCATGGCATATATATGTACATGTATGAGAGAAAATTGCATCTATTTATAAAGGGCTAAAGATAAAACTATGTTGGGCAAATATCAGACTCCCTGATTGTGTTTTATTTTTGAAACAACAAACCAAAATACTTTGGTTCATGTTTTCGTCTTCTGTAACCACTTGTATTTACCGTTTCTAAGACTTGCTCGAAAGCTTTGAGTAGCTCCAGTTAGTGTTTTGCAGTAAAAAAAAAAAAACATCCTCGTTGACCCATTCCTCTATTTCTTGAATGTTGATCTTCAACGTGTGTTTAAAAAAGGTAAGCAGGTATGAACAGTAAATACCACAATCACACACTGTAGACCAACCCACGGCATCGCGACGAAAAGGAGCAGAACACTTACATGTACAGTCACAAGACATCAGAAAGACAATTAAAGTAAGCCTCGGACACAACACTACATTTAACTGGGTCCGAGCTTTTCTTCTACTACACTGGCGCCCGCGTATTTGTACTGCGAATTCGCGTTTCGTGCGCATTTTCAATGCGTTGTACTCACGTACGATTTAAAGTGCGTTGATAACGCGAATCAACACGTATATCAACGCAAGGCAAGATCATGCCTAGTCATATGAGATGGTAAGCGTTAGTGCGTTAACCTATCAAATTGCCTACGTTGAAAAATCGGTATTGAAATGAGTTGACAATCTAATCTAAAGTTTGAAATTTGCTATATCATCTTGGTAAAAATATATTATTTCTTACAGTCTCAAACTCAAAATAAAGCGCAATGATTGGCTGCTTGCAGACACGTGTCCGCAAGCAGCCAATCATTGCCCTTTATTTTAGTTTGAGAATGAACTCAAATTTTATAACCTCGGAGCCAGCTCTCTCTTCCCCAACGAGATGATCGCAAAGTTAGAAAGGACACAAAAGTATTGCAAAACAAAACAAAATAAAGACCTAACACAAACAAACAATGGAAGCAACAACAAACAATGAATAAACAACGCCAGAATCATCGCCTTAGAACGGACAGCAGCACTCCCGTAGTTTTATATCGTTATTTTTTAAACTTTGCATGTTCTTATGCCATGGTGGGAAGATATGAATTTGCTTAGAATAAAATTCATTTTAACTTAGCTGATTTCATGATACCTAATATTTTAAAAAGACAAAGTGGAGGGGGATATAAATTCTCTGAATTTGCTTTTTTTCTCTTCTTCTTCTACTATGCCATAAATCTCAACACATCCGACAAATGAAAGCAATATGATTTAAATTAGACCTTAGTGAGCACAGAACATGCCGTTTGCTGACTTGGTAAGCGTAATTTGAAGCGCCTGCTTGAAGACGAATGTTTTTTTGGACTAGTTTTAGTTTTAACGATGCGATTTAAATGTTTTCGATTGCTTGTCAGTTAGCTGCTGATTTTATTTCAAACTTTTTTAAACAAGACCAGACGATGTAACGTGTCATACAGTGTGTGTATGGTCGTTGTCAAGGGGAAACTACGGGATCAAGTGGTGATTCTCTTCAATTGCGTCCCTTATAAAATGGGAACTTCTCTTAAAGGAAAGAATTTGCTCCCAGTAAGGTGTGACAATCACTTTAATAAGCGATTTTTAATAAGCGATTTTCATAAATTCAGTAAATGACAAAAAAGTATGCATTATTGACATTAAAATTGTTAATCCTTTACCTCATAGAGATGCCTTTCTTACACTTTTGCAAACAAAGCAAACCCAGAATAGGCAGCTCTTGTAAGAGCTGCCTGGTCAGGGTCTACTCTTTTTGCTTATGAAAATTTGATATATCTGATACACTAGTAGACCCAGTCTGGCCCCAAACCATATTTCTAAAATTTAATTTCTTCTAGTGAAGGGACACAAATCTTGAACAGCTTTAAATATTTTACAGGCCTAAGTTCCCTGGCTGAAATTGTTCAGCCAGTGTTAACAGTTGAGCTTGGATTAAAGAGGCTACTAAGAGACATGTTTGGGGGGAAACAATAAGAACAGGAGCAAGTCTATAGTAGACCTGACAAGCAGTTTCCTTGTTCTGTGTATATACGCTTAAACTTTAACTACTAGATTGCTGGCATAAGTTTAAAGGAATAATCCTTCACTGAAGTGTAAAAGTTTTTGTCTAAGAACATTTATAATTCATCAGTTCTGTCGGCTAGAAATCTGCAAAATTGACCGTTGCTATTGTGTCTATATTGATATTAAGTTTTCCAGAAAGTTACTAAAATCAATTTGGACAGCGTGCTAGAGTCTGGCACTGGTCTGTAATACGCCGTTGCGTGTAAAATGGCTCTTGACATGGGAATAATGTACTGTTCGATATCAAGCATCACCAAAACCATCTCCATGCAAGAGTGACTGTCAGCTTGCACCAAAGATATAGAGGACAGCAGATATGTATATTATCACGGCCACCAATCCATCTCTTTCATCGCATAAAATCCACACTGTGTTATGAAGAAGATGTACCTGTTTCCTATGAATGAGAGGGACTTTAAATTCACCAAAATCGTTATTTTTACTAACAAATACAACAATTTAAAAATCCAAAAATGCTTTTCGATGGCCTTGGTGTGTACCTTTGACATACTTTCAGTAGTGTGCCCTCTCACATGAACTGATTCTAGGATCTGTATTGAAGTTGAAAAATGCCATTTTTCTTCACTACAAACCAATTTAATAAGTAGAAAATCTTCTTAAAACTGATGTCAATGTTAAAAAGTTCAACGAGTGTCTCATCAAATAGCATTGCCCGATTTCTAAATTTTGCTATCAAAATTAAGAAACAGAAAGTTGAATTCAACTGGTATAAGCAATGAATGAGCTGGATTGGTGGCCGTGATTTTGTCACTAAGGAATGATGGCTGATCGGTAAACAACGACGGACGAGTTGTTTACCGAAACATCACCATTCCTGAGCGAACTAATTTTCATACGAAAGAAACATCGCTTACTATTCTGTGTATTATATCCAGTGGTGTTTTCTATGAAAAAAATACAGTAGAACTTCAATGGCTCGAACTCTGATGACTCATTCACCTTGGCTGGCTAGAACTATCATCATGGTCCCTAGAGCTCATTTTATGCATAATCAACCCTGGATGGCTGAAACTACATTTGTACCCTTGGCTAGAACTTTTTTCATGGTCCCAAGCCTGCTCGAGCCATTGAAGTTCTACTGTAGAGAAACAAAAATTACAGTTTTCATTATCCACGCTGATAGATAGTGGGTAGTAAGACATTGGCATGCAAGTGACTTAGCCGCGCCCACATGTAACTCGCACCTGTAATGATGAGTCTTATTTTCTACTCATTTTTTGTACTTGTGTGTATTGAAAAAAATCATATCACCACCAGGAGCGTAGCCAGAGGCTTTATCATGTTGAAGCCCACCAAAATATTTGGAGAATTAAGAGATATCTGATCTTGTTACTTTACTTTTCAGATAGCGAATGATAAAGGCGCTGATCAGACTGCGCGGATGCGCAGGCTGATCTGCGCTTTTGTTGTTCGCAATCAAGAAAAGTCAGGGTTTCTCGTGTCTATGCCCATATGATGTTGAAGCCCAGGCTTCCTGGCCTCCGCCTGGCTACGCGCCTGACCACTATTGAGATCAAAAACTGATATCGTCACAAGTCAAATATTTCACTTTTCAAGGTTTTAAAACTTTGCAAAACAATTGGAAATTCATGTCAGGGCCCAGATTTACAATGCCTCCTTAAAGTTAAGGAAGACTTAAGTTAGGTATTGATATTTCAACATGCTTTATTAAATGCTAAATAAATTGCCTGGATCGATGCCGTACTTGTGGTCAAAGATATCATTGTGATCTACAGATGAATTGAAACTATTTTGATTTTAATCAGTTTGAAACGTTATTTTTCGCATCCTGAAAAATCAATACTTAACTTAAGTCTTCCTTAACTTTAAGGAGGCATTGTATTTCCGGGCCCAGGTATCTTATATATATGTTCAGCGCAAAGTGAGAATCGGTACAATTCCGGAATTGTACCTGCGCATTGTGAGAATTCCTACTTTGTCCGCCAATTCCTGAATCGTACCGGACAATTCTAGAATTGCGCAAGGGGTATTTTATCGACTTTTGCTATAACCAGGCCCTGCGCAAAGTCGGAATGGGCTGGACAAAGTGAGAATTGGGTGAACATGTATGGGAGTCCCATTTTTAACTTTGAACCATTTTTAACCCGTTTGCAGAGAGGTGTTTTCTCATTTTCAAACTCGAAGATAATCCGACGACAGCCACTTCAAACACATTACATTTGAGCCGCGGCATGAGATTTCCAACAATTTGATATTTTGACAAGTGTAGACTAGGACGAGCCTCTGCAGCCTCCTCTTAAGCTTAGAAACTCCAAATGGTGTTCAGCCAGTAGCTTAACAATCATAGAATACTCAAGCGACTAGCAAAGGCTCTGATCGGACTGCGCGTATGCGCTCTGATCAGACTGCGCATATGCGCAGGCTGATCTGAGGCTTTGCTGGTGGCACATAACACATTGTTGGAAATCTCATGCACTGGTTCATTTTGTTTGCATGTTCTGCATTACCGGGATCATCCTGTATGTGACTATTTGAGAGAGAGAGAGAGAGAGAGAGAGAGAGAGAGAGAGAGAGAGAGAGAGAATATATTGAGTTAGGTTAATCCGGGTATCGCTTAATATGTATCAAATTCGCCAGTTTTGAGAGAGAGAGAGAGAGAGAGAGAGAGAGAGAGAGAGAGAGAGAGAGAGAGAGAGATGGGCAGTTAACACTTTATTATTTAAATAAACAGTCTAAATGTGAGTGATGCCCGTAAGTCCTGTATTCAACAATTTTCCGGGTATCCCTAGTTTATAGATAATGTCAGCAAATTTTTGGCTTAAAATAAAACGGCTGTCCGTGGGAAGAATCATAACAGTTATAGCCAGAGAGAGAGAGAGAGAGAGAGAGAGAGAGAGAGAGAGAGAGAGAGAGATATTATGATAAGGAAAACAGCATGTCCCTTTTTAACTTAGCGACAACCTTCTGATGAAAACATTTATATCATTTATCCGAGAAGTCAGTAAATTAAATAATATTTTGAATGTTTGTCTAAGACGGACGGATGGATGTACTGGGCAGACGAAATAGTGCCGAAAAGAGAAAATGGACAAGCGGTGAATCGCAGGTTACCTCGATACATTATGTTGGCTTCATTATTTCACTTATCATCATATATGTATCACGCAACGCACACAGTGCATGTTCATGCGGTGCAATACGCAAGTTAATTTGTGGTCTATTCGCATATACGAGCGATAAGTAATAGTTATACCATGGGTTGTCCGCCTGTACGTGGCGATATTCCACGAACTTTAGCGAGTGGATTATCTTACGTACACGTGGACAAACATGGTATAACTATTTTGTACCACCAACATCAGTGTAGACCTTGCACATCACGAGATAGTTCATGCTAAAGATGGTAAAGGTGGTATAATCCTCTCTCTTAGGCCCGTGATTAGCTTCCAGAACACACGCACAACCCATAAAATAACCATAACTTAAAACACAATGAAATCGTCACAAAAAAATAATATCAGATTTTAATCAAATATTGATTTGAATTCAGAGACCGAGAGGCCGCGGGTTCGAGCCTCACCGGTGTCACTGCGTTGTGATCCTTGAGCAAGACACATTTATCCTACCTTAGTACTGGTTCAACCCAGGAAGACCCGTCCCTGTTTAACTGAAAGACTGTTGATGGGACGTAAAGAATCAAATCAAACACAATTCAACTCACATGGATGGGCCTATCCTGCTTGTTTTATCATATACATGCGTAGGATCGTCCATTCATGTTTATCGTTACCCATTGCTACAAATTAGCTTGTTTAATTTGATATATGATCCGAGAGTAAACCCAGCCAGAATCCAATCGCGGGCCACTATCGGCCCGCCAGCGAAACGCCATTCGGATGGCGTTTCGCTGACAGACCGGTAGTGCCCCGATTTTACGTGCATCCTGGGTAGTTTGACAGAGATTACCCCATTCTATTGTAAACGGTATACACTGAACAGAAGTTATGTGGCCACTTTTTAATTTCGTTATTCTGACGCCCCAATTATTATGATATTGAAAAGTACAAGTATCAGTTTCCGCATTTACCTTAAACTATTCCGATAAATATGCCTAATTATACAGTCTAAGCGCAAATTAGAATGCAATTTGATCAGGGTTTACACTGCCATTTCAATCACCATGGGGGAGTCAAAATTTATTCACCCGAGTTTTAGATACAATGTTGTTAGAATTTTTTCTTTTATCGTATTACATTTTTCAGTAAATGCCAAAAGAATCGAATAAATAAAATCCTGGAACACTTCAAAATAATTTTAGTACGAATATATCGGCAATCTGTACAGCTTGCTAATTTAGCATTTATTTTTTTCGTTTTTTGAGACATGAATAAAATAATTAAGGTGTGAATATAAAATAACTGGAACCAATGAAACGATGCTTAAGGCGTGGCATGAAGGTCACATGGTCAGTTAATCTCTCTACAGTGGGCGGAGTTTCGGTATTGTCTCCAAATGTTACCTGTTTATCGGTGTTTATTAGAAACTACCAAATTTACCAAAAAAGACCTGTGAGGCCAAGGTCAGCCGGCACTTTGAGTTGGGCTGCTCGGGATCTTCGATGACCATTAAACGTAATGTAATTTAGGTCCAAGCTAGTCATCAGCCACATGTATGTCGGACTGATCAGGGTCTTCATTATCCGTTTAGAGGTGTATTAGAAAACAAATCTTTGAAAGGCGATTTTGATAAGTCAGCTCGTCAGGCTCCACATTTTGTTTCACATTCGAATGGGCACTTCAGTCGACATAACACCGCACGGAGATCCCAGGGGGAGGGGGGGCTACTCTGATTTGTTCTTCATACGTAGGCTCGGGCCCCGCATCTACCGTGCACCCCAAAAATATTCTTCATACCCCCAAAAATTATTCATTTTTCTGAAAACAAAAAAAAAATATATATTGAAAAAATATTGAAGTTCAAAATTTTGAGCCCAAGCCTACGTATGTATGAATATATCAGAGTACCCCCCCCCCCCCCCCCCCGGGACGGAGACGCTCATCAGATGAACATTCCCGTGTGGACAACGTATGAAGAATCCAAACAGCGTTTTAAACGTAAAGCTCATGCTCTGTTTAACAAGGAGGGTCCGACAGTGAGGTCATGATATGTTTTAGTACAAAGTCTGCGGTGTCAACAGATTTTACAGTTATAGAAAGTTATAACGGGTTTGGGATTTACCCTTCGTCACTGTCATAAACGACTTGTGGAATAGTACAATGTTATCGCTCACAAATATATGTGTACTTTTTTGGCGATCGTAAACACAGTTTTTGCATTAAAAGGTGCACATACCGGCAATGCCGTCGTTTGAACCAAGACACGAAAAAAACAACAACAACAAAACAACCAAATGAAATGAGTGTCCAGTGAAGACTCAAGCCAGACAAGGTATCAGTCAAGTCAATTCAATTTTCGGTGTCCACAGTACATACACTATTACGAATACACGATCCTCACTTTGTCCCGATTCTCACTTTGCGCACGGACAATTCCGGAATTGTACCGCGCAAAGTAAGAATTCTCACTCTGTCCGCCAATTTAGGAATTCTCACTTTGCGCAGAGCGATTCCGGAATTGTCCAGATTCTCACTTTGCGCAGAACATATATACAACGTCTGGAGCTCAACTGTGTGGTGTGTGTGTGGTTGGTTGATTAGGTGAAAATATTTCAAGCGCAGATGGCATTCTCTGTATAACTGACAATTTGCAGAAATGCCAGAGGCCTGAAATTTGTTCCATGTATCTGCGACAGCGGAACTTGTTGCGGCACGTACCAATGATAGCAAGAATGAACCAAAAAATTTAACCATTTTCTCATGGATTATCTCCTACATATTGATACAAAAAGTATGGAATAGTCTATTGTGTATCGTAAGGGGTTGCAGGTTTAAATTTCTGTCCCTCAAGATAGTTTTACCTTGCAAACATAAAGACCCTGATGTAATGCAGCCTTATTTCACCTAGGTCTTCACTGTTTGCAAAAATGCCTGTTCATTGGAAATCCAGAATGAAAAGGGTTTAGTTATGCTGCACTGCAAATGTTTGCAATAATTCCATTTTTTGTGATAATCTTACAATATTTAGAAAATGATTAATCGGTTGCAAGGGTAGAAAATTGTGTAAATCCTCTGCTTTAATTTGCAAATTCTAAGACTCAAAATAATTAAATCATCTCATCAGAATCATTGTTTTATTACTGCAAAATGAACTCTAACTTTAATTCTGCAATTGATCACAGAAATGCAAATATTATTATGCACACGCAAGTTATTAACACAATGCATATTTTTTCTGAAATTCTCATGATAATTCATAACGCAAATTTCCATATTTATAATGAAAAAGTGGCAAATTAAGGCTTCGGCGGGGTCCCAGAAGGGCTGTTATATCAGTAGCTGTCCCTGATTGTCACGCTAATACAATAACAAGGACCGAAATCTTTCCTTATTACCACAGAGAGACATAATAGCATAGATCATTATGCCATACAAATATGTCTGGTTTATTGCAAATATACTGACGGACTTTAATTACGCAACACTAACTTCCCCTTATATCGTCCGAAAGACTGTTGAATGTAAACTTCCTTTGCTTCGATAATGTCATCATCAGTTGTTTTAATTGTAAAACTAAACTGGACGACGTTATTTGCTCCGTATGAATTTAACCATTTAAACATGCCTTAAGTAGAGAAGATTTTAAGCTTATTAATGGAAGGGTACACCCAGATAAACGTCATATACGCAAATGAGCTGTATCGCAGACCTGCCAATCGATATTGAGAGTGATTCCTCGATGACTAACGAGGTCAATGGTACAAATTTGATGCTTCTAGTGTTTCTTGATTTAAAGAAGTAGGGAATCTTTCATTCATAACACTTGGTCACATGAACTAGCTGACCCCTATCTGAAAACGTTTACATTTTAATGCATTAAGTTCATCTTAGTTGGACAAGTTTTCCATGTTTTACTTACAAATAAATGCTCTTTAACATACAATCAAAATTATTGGTCTGTCTTCTTTTTCGAGACATAAATTAAAGCTGTTATCCAATTGTTGCATTTTTAAAGTCCGTTAGTATATTAATAAGCTATTTGTTCACTGTATAGGAGGCAACTTTAATATTCATATCGGGGCGTGGTTCGACCATTTCCTCCGCTCAAGAAAGGGGATCAGGTACATGTAATATGGTTATAAAGTTGTTTGATTCGCGCAGACGTGCGTGCATTTTTTGCATTGCAGATCATGACCAAATCACATTTGTTAACCCTTAGAGCGCAAATAGAACAAGGTCGCCTACTTTTGCCATCTGCCTCTTCGACAAACAGTGTAGATCCAGATCAGACTGCTCCTATGGAGCAGTCTGATCTTGGACTACTCGGTTTGCCTGTATACTTACGTTAACCAATAAATATACATTTTTGGATGCAGTTATTTTGTTTGCCGTTTTAAGGGTTAAATAATATGCTTTGTGTCTTCCCTGGGGTGTTATGCCGCAAGATGATGCAGTTTTCACCTTTACCTATGTCTAAGGTAGACCTAAGTACGCATTTATGAGGTGTCGCCTTTACAATGACCCTATAGCTTAATAATACAACCATTTTATATAGTAGTCTGCACTGTCGTCTGTTTTTCACTCAGGAAAACAAAAGTTTGAAAACTGTAGATCAAGATCAGACTATTCTATATAGAGCAGTTGGAATGAGGAGCAGCCTGGTTAGGTATGCGATTTCATAACAATAAATGTAGATATAGCATGCAGAAGTCATCAGCAGACGAGATTTTTGAATATTTTTTTTGAAAGGGTTTCGTTTGTTCCATATGTAGCAGCCAGACCTCGAGGTTAAACTTTTTTCATGCTCAACTGAACCGAGCATGAAATTACAAAAAAATCATGAAGACTGAAATACTGAAGAATTTTTTTACTCCTTAAAGAGCTCATACATGTATGCTGTATTTATCCTGCTTATATATGTTTAAATGCCAACAATTGTTGGCACTTTAACATTTATGAGCAGGATAAATGCCATGCTCAGTTGAGTAGAGCATGATTCTTTTATAAACTTGGGGCATGGTCAGACCAAACTGCAAGCAATTTAAAAATCGTCTGTTACAAACAATAAGCAGATGTTAGTATTTTTTTCAGGGAAAATTTGTTGTAATGCAATAACAAGGACCGAAATCTTTCCTAAGTACTTCAGAGAGACAACATATCAGAGCTCATTATGCCAAACAAATACGTCTGGTTTATTGCAAATACAACCCTTTAATATAGTTATCTGGTTCGCCGTCTGTTGTGACACTCAGGAAGCCTAAATTGCGAAAACGCGAGACACAAGATCAGACTAATATATTAACGAGCAGTTTGAATAATGCATTATCATTGCTTAACATGAACGGACTCGTGTTTTTTTTTTTTCAAAACCATACACACTTTCAAAAATCTTGAAATATCGCCCGGTGAGTGTATAAGAAATGAAATTGCTAGACTTGCTAAATGTACGTAACGCCAGGAATTGTCATGGATTTTTGGTACCCGTAAATTGGTCTTTTTTTGACCAACGTCACTTGACGGCGTTGTCGACATTATTGCAGATGTTGCCTGTATGCTTCATTTTGTGTAAGCAAGCCAACCTTATTGAAGCAAAGCAGTGGCGGATTCACAGGGGGTTCGCTCGAACCCCCTCCCTGCCTCCTGTTTTTTTAAATATCCTATGAAAATGAAATAGTTTGGTCTCAGTGAGACTATGAAACCAAATTATTTCATTTTAATGGGATATTTAAGAAAAATGAGATAAAATCAGCAAAACGAACCCCACCCCCTTTATACATATGAACCCCCTTTCCAGAAATCCTGCATCCGCACTGCAAATGTAATGGGACAGTGGGCAATTCGTTTTTCACAATGTTTTTCTTTTAAATGATAGAGATGTTTGTTAACATGCGTACAGTTTTGCAAGAAAATCGGAGGCAATGCTGATTTGTTTAACATTTTAAAATAACCACTGCGTCAGTTGGCGAACGAGAGAAAAAACGCATGTCTGATTTTTACACGTCATCTTTTAAAATGGCTTGATTGCATCGACTGAAACTGAACATAAATTATTCAAGTTTAAATTGATACGTAGTTGCGTTGGCTAGAAACTCCGTACATGTATATGAAGAAACGTCCAGCACGCAAAGGGTTGATAATAATTATATCAACCAGATAACATCAGCAGACGAGAATTTTGGATATTTTTTTTCTGAAAGGGTTACGCTTGTTCCATACAGAGCAGTCTGATCATAGTCCAACCTATTATTTTAGAATCATCCGTTATGTAAAAAAAAACATAACGGTCTTACTCGACGAGATGTTCCGATTTAATTTTCTTCTGGCAGTAAATCGGAAAACTTTTGATGATAGTATTCCTGATTTTTTTAATTTATTTTGTTAAAAGTTAATTTTGAAAAAATAATCAGTGAACGACAAAATCTATAAATATATAGGGTTCGCACAGGCTTGAAAATTATTTGAATATAGAGGGCTTTCTTAAAAAGTCCTTGAAAATTAAATCTGGCGTTGAAAGTACTGGAAAATCACTCAAAAGCCTTGAAAAGTCCTTGAAATCAATTTTCTGTAGGACTTAGCACAGTTGTTATAGACCTAAATCATTATAGAATAGTTGTGCCTTTATTTGGTGCAGCATATGCTGCGCCAAATAAAGGCAAAACATTTTTTACTAATTTTCTAAGACTACTTTCTCCATTATTTCAGTCTAGCATTTCTGAAGCATACTTTTAATTAACACTTAAATCGGTAATTCTCATAAACGTGTAGTCCTTGATAAATGTAGAAAAGTCTTTTAGAATTCCTTGAAAAGTCATTGAATTTTGCTCAGACTTGAATGTATGAGCCCTGATATACCTGGCATGCAAAGAGTTGAAAAGGCAGACAATGTTTGACTGAGGTTACCCTTAAATCGAAGAGTAACACATCAAACCTTATGTTTTATGATTGAAATAGCGTTCGAATGCACTAACTATTTAGCGGCACGTTTTATTCAACCACAAAGTTTAATTTAAAAACGATTTCAGTCGATGAAAATCACTTCATTTTAACTTCATTAGTTGCATTTCTCCAGCTTTTCCGATTAATTTTCTACTGACAGTTAAAATAAGAAAACACACGAGCCACGTTGAGCAAGAAAGGCATTAAGAGCTTTCCTCTTTAATTGCACGCCGGTGGGTCGTAATTAAGACTCTATGACGGTTCCGACTTAAAGACTTATCTGTTGATGAGATGGTAGGGGCCTGGTGCTTTTGCTGTTGTCATGCCCATCGGGGTTTACCTGTTGGATTTCTTTTGTTCCGTTATTCAGTTTTATTCCTTATCTCTGCTTTAACTCCCATTTATATCTTGATTTATATGTTCGAGGAGATGATGCATTGATAAGTTAGGGGTCTTTCATGCAAACCAAACATCTAATTGTATCTTGATCCACATCTGAACTAAGGGTGAGGTTGGCACCGTGAAACAAGTTTGAGCCCTCCAGTAAAATAGTTTTACTGACCGTTCCAAGGCGGTGCTTCATTTGTGGATCATTTATGTTATTTCTGTCTTCTTTTTGTTATGCTTTTGTGTGCGTCTGTTTATTAATGCCTTGTGGTCACCTGCTGGGAAAGGGCTGACCTCTTGGCTCTCGTTTGTGAAATATAATTGTGAAGTTGTCACTTTCCCATTGATATCCTGGGTCAGGTGTGATGCTTGAATGTATCGGTTTCTGATCTTTGCCCTATATCTTACTTTAATTCTGCTAAAAGTGGTCATGCACGGGAGCAGAAAGTTGTCAGAGGGGGTCGACGTTAGTTGATGAGGGGCGGGTGATTCAAAAAACCACAAAAGGCGGACCATTATTGGCCTGCCAGCGAAACGCCATAAAATTGCGTTTCGCTGAATACTACATGGCTTGGTAGTGTTGTGGCTCCTTATTTTCAAACTGAGTAGAAAAAGAAAATACCATATTTATGTTTTAATATACTTGGTAAGTCTATAAATTCAGTCCTTATGGTGACAAATTGAATGTTATTAAAATGTCTAATATGATTAATTTCAGAATCAGTATAAGACAAAGAGCATGTTGAGTATAACACCTAGTTAAAAGTGCTGCATCATAAAGTCTGTGAGCTATATTTTGTACGAAATACTTTACAGTGAAGAGGAGCATTCTTACAGGTTATTGATATCATTATCATGCAGCTGAAAGGGAGTAATAACTAAAGCTCAAATTATTCAAGTACAAAGAAACGTAGAGTAATAAATAGTTATACATGAGACACAAACGCAGGTCTACACTGTTCCTTAAATCAAATATATGAAAGGCACCTATCAGAAAGTGTATGCATTATGTGATTGCCAAATCAAAATCCTTACTTAAGTAATAATAACGGCATTAAATGCATGTACACAGGAAAACTTTATGGTAACAACGCGGCACAAACAGTAGTAATGACATCGAAAATCAAGTGAGTATAACAAGAAAATCTATTTTAAAGATGGCGACCGTGTTGGACGTTATGACCCTTCCATGTAAATAAATTTACCTTACAATTACATGGTGTTACACACAAAATTTCAGCTAGATCTACAAGCGGTTTGGGCAACAAATCACAAGTCTATTTTCGAGAAGGCCACCAAAGTAGCCAGGTTGGTTTCACTGACAACACCATTTTGATAAATCTGAACGCCCATAATGTTCACATCATCACGCCTACCAAACGATCGAATGTTCAACATCTGGTGGAATATTAAAAACAATTCCTCCAGGAAGAGAATTAAAAATTGGGGAATGTCATGCAACAGACTATGCATTCCTACGTTTGTGGTAAAAATTTGAGGTCCGAAAGTTCTCTCGTTTTGTCAGATTTACATTTCGCGTAAAGTAGGTGTACCAGAATTCGACAGGAACGTGTTTATCGCGCAAAAAGTAAATATGACCTAATGAGATTACTTTCTGTGCTCGTATTTATACCACAGACGCAGGAATCCATAGGCTGTTGCATGACATTACGCGATTTTTAATTTTCATCATAGAACAGTTGTTTTTAATATTCAAACAGATGTTGAGCATTCGATCGTTTGGTAGGCGTGATCATAATGTTTAGCTTAATAAGACCAGTGGCTTGGAAACTCTATTTGAATATAGCAGCCATATTGGATGTCTTGATATGTTTGAATCTCCATGATGCCTCTATGTTACAAACAAAAATTTGAGCCCAATCCGACAAGCCGTTAGGGAGAAAAGTCAAAAAGCAAGTCAGTATGACCTGATAATGTCATATTCACAGACAAACCAATTGCACCGCAAGTAATATACATAGAATATAGACACCCACAAGTAAGAAGATTGCAATTAAAGTTACGCAATAAACTCTCTCTTCCACTTAAGAAATAGTTTCGATTTTTGTCTGTTCATGAAATCATAAACACTTTGGGTCTCTTGCAAAGTAAGTTTGCTTGATTCGATTCTTTACGTCCCATCAACAATCTTTCAGTTATAAAGGGACGGGTCTTCCTGGGTTGAACCTAGGATTGAAGCTAGGATTAATGTGTCTTGCTCAAGGACACAACGCAGTAACGCCGATGAGGCTCGAACCTGCGGCCCTTCGGCCTCAAGTCGATCACTCTACCACTGAGCCACTGCGCTCCTAATTGCAAAGTAAGTGGAGCTTAAATGCAATGTAAAATCACAGGTAAACAAAAAGTATAAAATTCACTTACTTAAATGAAATATAGAAAAGGAGATCTCTACTCACAGCTAGTCAGGGCTAAACAATATACCCAGTTGCGGCACGGTGGACCCAGCCAAAGACAAGCATCAGGGCATCAACCACCCAATGAAAGTTGTTGGTCATAGTCGTCATTTGTCCATCCAACTTTGCCAATTAAGAGCCGTGAGCCCTTTTCTTTGTTTCATCATAGTGTGTTAATTTGATTAGAGTGTTTCTCTGTGATGATACATTGCAATAGTAAGAAGGCTTCCATGCGAGCTGAACATTTCTTGTACTTCAACAACAGCAGAATCTAGCTTGAAGATTCGGTACCAGTAAAATGCATTTAAGCCCTCGGTGGCTTAGGCTGCTGTCCTTTCTAAGGCGGCGGTTCTGTTGTTATTGACTTGTTGTTTATTATTATTGCCATTGCGGGAGTCTGTAATTGGTCTATGTTTTGTTGTACGTTACGTTATGTCCATTCTAGTTTTGCAATCATCTTGATGGGGAAGAGAGAGCTGGTTGCTTTGCTTAGTTTGTCTTCCATGTGTCTTGTGGTTGTTCTGTGGCTCTTCTTCGCGGTGCCATGGGTTTGTCTGCATATTTCCTGGCATACTCACTATTTTTGAGTATCAACTTTACATGGGAAAAATACAATTAAGCCCATACAACCTATTTCCTCTGGTACGGTTTATTCGTATATCAGAGTATAGTTTATAAATGACGTTGATTGAACAGAAGACAAGATTACATCGTTTTCCAATGGAACTTTTAACTGTTGTCATTCTTTAATCCGTTTACTCAATAGTGTTTGCCTTGTATTGGAGATACAGAGTTAGGCGTGAAATTATTTTTTATAGATTTGAACATTGATGATTTGGAATCCAATGTAGAGGTCGTCAGATATAAATGGTTTGTAATGAATTATCAGATCTCTACAAATGGGTGTCAAATTCCCAGTGCATATGAAAATGTACTTATCATACAAGCTGTTAGCTAATGCTCTGACGAGCCTTCACATCAGACCAAATAAAAAAAATAAATGTGTTTCGGGTAATGGGTCTGAAAATTTTAGTTAGGGTAGGCACACATATTTTTTTATGTATTTTTTTCTGAAAAAAAAATAATTTTATGCATTTTGAAAGGCATTTCGCCTTTCAAAATGCATAACATTTCTTTTCAGAAAACCTGAAAAAATTCTAGGTTTAATCAGTCAATTCAGGTAAGGTCGGGTTACCCTAAACAAACACAGGTATTTTTTATTTGGCCTCAGCGAGCCCCCACCAGCCAATCCTTGTTCGCATAGAGAAAGAATAGAAGGTAGAACTCAATGCTGAACATCGATACTTTTCAACGTCAAAAATGAGGATAAAATGTATAAATATTTCTCCACAAAAGTAAGTGAGTTTGATCAAGAAATACCACAATCACACACTGCAGACAAACCCACGACACCGTGAGGAAGAGTCACAGAAAACTAACCGTCACAAGACGTCAGGCAACAATAAAAGTAAAGCAACCACCTCTTTCTTCCACATCGTGATGATTGTAAACTACAAAACAAAACCAGGACCAAACACAGAACCCCCACAAACAATGGGAGCAACAATAAACAATACATCATCAACAACAGAACCACCGCAACACAATGGATATCAGCCGAGGCCACTGAGGGCCTCAATGCGTTTTACTAGCACAAAATCTTCTCCATAGATTCCGTTGTTGTTAAAACACAAAACATTGTTTAGCTCTCGAATGTAGCCTACCTAACTTATGCAATGTGTCATCACAGAGCTGAGTTAAACCCCAAAGCCATTTGCTCTATCACTTGTTTTACTAAAATGCTTTTACTGAAAAGTAGTTAAAGTCATTAACCGTAGAAAAAAACACATGGGAGGGGATTGGGTTCTAGTTCAAATGAAGTAAAGATATCAAGCAAAGCAGGAGCCATGTAAGTATGTGGGACATTTTTTATTGACATACATTTTGAACTAGAGACCATCATCAAGCAAACTATGATTAACAAGGAAAGTAAAATATTGATAGAAACGACAATAAATAATAAGCTTTGGCTACAGCTGTAATGAAAAGGCTAAAGGAAAATTGGTTTTCATCAATTTAAACCGCTGTACGGTCAGACCAATTGGTACGGAACAGTTCTCAGTGATGATCTTGATGTTACTTTTGCCCCTCTAAATCGACCAAAATTGAAAGCCCGACTCTGCCAGTGCATTTGCAAGCTGTCTGTGATACAAAATCGGCATTTCCACATTCCCGACTGGTCCAATAACCAAAATATACATGTACTGTCCTGCCAGCCAAGAGTGACAGTGACGCCATGCTTTGTTTACAAAGTTATCAGGGACTTATAATCGATGGATTACTTGTGTATTAATCCTATCCGCAGGAGGATAGGATTAATACACCAGTGATATATCGATTCGCGTTAGCTCTACAGGTTAATGCTTTACTTAACAATTGTAAACAAAATAATACATCACTGTCACTCTTGGTTGGCGCGACAGTAGCATATGTTTCAAACACATATAAATATATTGCTTGCAACAAGATCTAACCCAGGCAACAGCGCCCAATACAATTGGTTTATATCCAAGCACATATAACCCATACTCTACGAAACCACCCAATACAATTTGTCTAAGCCCAATCGCACATAACTTATAAAAGTTTTGAGATGTATTCATAAAATAAAAAAGTAGATCACGAAAGAGATTGTGTCATGAACTGCTCACTAACTATTCATTTGTTTGTTCATTTTTTTCTTATTTGCAAATATATTTGCTATGCAGTTAGAAATAAATGTGCGCATTGTAATATTTTAATAGTTCTATACCTTCAGAATTGATATTCTGTGATAAATGAGCCAGTGCATGCGATTTCCAACAATGTGGTATGTGCGACCAGCAAAGCCTCAGATCAGCCTGCGCATACGCGCAGTCTGATCAGAGCCGTTGCTTGTCGCTTAATGATTCTATGATTGTTAAGCTACTGACTGAACACCATTTGGAGTTTCTAAGCTTAAAAGGAGGCTGCAGAGGCTCGTCCTAGTCTACACTTGTCAAAATGTCAAATTGTTGGAAATCTCATGCCCCGGCCCAAATTTAATGTTATATTCCCGCTGCCAATCTTAGATGACTGTAGTGGTTTCAAGGTCCATTTTCCAAGGCTAAGCCATGGCTTACATCAAGGCGATATTGGCGTCTGGCTTAACAATAACGTATATCGTTTTAATCCTTTCTAATTAAAGTTGGCAATACTCTAGCCCACTTTGCTAATATGGTCTTATTAGCAATATCAGATTTTCGCAATACAACCGAACAAACTGACACAGACTTCTTATCGAGATTATTTACTTAAACCCAAAAGTAAGTTTATATTTTTCAGTACCGAATATATCTATACTCGCTTTGATCTTTTTAGCAAATTAAATTTTGTATTCTAATGCACTTGCTTTTGTAACGCGACGTCTGATAGGATAACGTCAAAATTTGCGACAGTATATCCTGCGATATACTGTCGGATATTGTTTGACCTCATTAATTACGTTACATAACGTTGGATGACGTGCGCTTCTATGCGAGCTGAACATTTTTGTACTTCAACAACAGCAGAATCTAGGGCGAAGATTTGTTACCAGTAAAATGCATTTAAGCCCGCTGGTGGCTTGGATTGCTGTCCGTTCTAAGGTGGTGGTTCCGTTGTTGTTGATTCGTTGTTGATTGTTACTCCCGTTGTTGGAGTCTAAATTGTTGTGTTTAATTGAATTTTTACTTTATGTCCATTCTAGTTTTGCAATCATCTTGATGGGGAAGAGAGAGCTGGTTGCTTTGCTTGGTTTGTCTTCCTGGTGTCTCGTGATGGTTGTGTGGCTCTTCCTCACGGTGCAACGGGTTTGTCGTCGGTTTGTAATTGTTGTATTTCCTGATTATACTCGTACTCACTATTTTTGTAACGCTTCAATTTGAGAGGAGACGTGGAAGTGCATTAGAATTGGGATTATCATATTTAAATTTTTCATTTGGTGAGGGTTATCGTTGGAAATACGTTCGGAAATCACGTTTTACGGCTCCGCTCGCACATCGCCATAAAGCTAAATTGCGACCGTATATCCGATGATATACCTACCCAAATGAAAATTTTGAATAAAGTTATCTCCTAAATGAGTTCCCAGCACTTGACCTAACATGATTGATGAAAAAGACTAACACAAGTTAAACTTCTTTCGAGTTACCTGTGCTTTCATTAAATACACAAAATCAGCATTTTCTCACAAAATCATTTGGTAAAACTATAATTTGAACACACCTTTTTAAGGACCATCGATTGCCTATAAGAAATACAGCCAGACATTAAATCTTTGATGTTTGGTAAGTTTTTGGTAGTATCTTTAAGTTGCGTATCATTGAAATTATCTCCCTTTGAATTGAAACAATATTAAACTTTAGTCCTTTCTAAAAGCTTTATCTCTGATTTCATTTGATTTTTTAATCAGTGATTTATTTGGAGCCCTGCCAAGAGTATGTGACAAGATCATTTGGGCCTCGACGTGAGAAAACCTGTCTTCGGGGTGTCTGACAAAGCGAGTTTAAGACCAGTCTCCTCAGCTACAGAGACTAGCTAGAAAATTGAAATTTCACCTGCAGCAAGTTGACATATGATACTTTCTAAAAAGCGAATAACAAAGGCGCTGATAAGACTGCGCGGATGCGCAGGCTGGTCTGCGCCTGTGTTGTTCGCAAACCTTCGAAGACAGGTTATCTCGCGTCGCGGCCCATTTAATAATTATTCAAATCGGCATGGAAGAAAAATGAGGGTGTCAACGGGGTTTACTGATTAGCGAATTATGGCCAATCACAGTTTTAGCTATGGTTTCCTCTTGAATTGCAAGATGGTGGGTCAGGCCTCAAACTCAATGGCTATTGTGACAAAACACAAGATAATAATATGATGTACAGATATTTAATAAGTATTTTCTTTAGATGCCACAATAGAAACACATTAAATTATATCCTATGAAATAAGTTCAATAATATATCTTCATTTTCTCCTGTTTATTAAAATCACTTGTAAATCTGTTTATATACGGTTGTATTAGCCAGATACTTCCATCTGAAGTGTTATTCTGTATTTCTTCTATTCTGTAGTTCCTATGATCGCTGTAATTCCTATGTTCTATAATTTCTATGTTATACAATTCTTCAAATATGTTCTTAAAAGGGTATCCTTTGGAAGCAAGGACTGCACCAAAGAACTGAAACTAGAGTGTGCATATTTCCTGGGCCAGACTAGCTAGTTTTTACCATTTAGGCGTCATCAGTGACCTTCTAATAGTTTCAAAGTTCCACAATGAAACCCATGATCCCAAAGGACAAGAAAATAGAATCTACAGTATATATGAAGGGCTGTTACTATATCTCTTCCCCCGTCTTAGCAACGACTTCAACGTCGCGACGTTATGTAACGTCATTTATTGTGGACTTATAGAAACCGAATCTACTGTAATTAATTAATAATAAAAAAAAGTTGTTATCGTGGAGATCCACGACAATGGCGGCTCTGACGTAGAACTTTCATCCGTTGGTTGGTGCCTAATGCATGTCTTTGGCTGGGTACACGGTGGATCAATTTGAGGTTTTCTTTAACTCTGATTATCTGTAAGTCGTGACCACTTTTCTTTGAATCATCATAGTGTGATAATTTGACTAGATTGTTTCTCTGTGATGATGCAAATTCTCCATGCGAACTAAAGTTTGTGGGACTTTTGTGTTTAGTCCTTGTTTTATTATGCAATACTTAGTGTCCTTTCTAGTTTTGCAATCTTCTTGATTGGGAAGAGAGAAATGGTTGCTTTGCTTTAACTGTCTTCCTGATGTCTTGAACATCTGAACTAAAGATGAGGTTTGTGCCGTGAAACCAGTTTAAGCCCTCCAGTAAAATATTTTTACGGTGATACTTCTTTTGTGGATCATTTGTGTTATTTATGTCTTGTGTCTGTCATGCTTTCGCGTCTAGTCGTAGCTGCCTAGTGGTCACCTGCTGGGAAAGGGCTTAACTCTTGGCCCTCGTTTTTGAAGTTTACTATGTTTTTGTCACTTTCCCATGTGGTATCCTGGGTAAGGTGTGGTACTTGATTGTATCGATTCCTGATCTTTGCCACCTTTTTTTACTTTGTGGCTGTTAGTGTTCTTTGGCTCTTCCTCATGGTGCCATGGTTTGGGCTGCAGTGTGTGATTGTGTTATTTTCTGATCATACGTACATTTTGGATGCTAGAACACATTTAGATTTTAATTTTTTAAGAATTTCACATGAACTTTTAATAAACCAAAATTAAAGATTTTTACCGTTCCTTTCATTAACTTTTTCAAATACTTTATAACTGAGGGGGCAAGAAGTCATAAGTTATATAGCTCAGTAGTAGTATACGATATAGTATTAGTAATCAAAAGTGATTTATATGGTCTTTTATGAAAAAGTAAACGAGTATGATCAAGAAATACCACAATCACACCAAAACAAAGACCAACACAGACCCCCACAAACAGTGAAGCTTAGGTACCCAGTATATTGTAACAAGCTTGCCATAAGAACTCTTTTTACAGATTACTCACGTTTTCTCTTGACGAAGCGGTGCTGTGTATGTTGATATTTAAACGTACGTTCCTCATGCCTAATCTCTAAGCTTATTCAATAAATGTTTGCAACCAATTACTTACATTTCTCTCCGTTCAAGGTTGAAATGATCTGATATTTGATCTTGTTACAGAAATTGCCTGAGCTTATTAAGTTAATTCCTGAAAGAGCAGACTAAAAGTACAGGAAAATAACGCCTTATGGCTATATAAGGCCGCCAAAACTGGAATGAAGACGCCCAGAAAATGTCATAACGATGGATTCCCGAGGCAGTCAACGTGAGCATTGTCCTGTTGAATCCGGTCATTTATTTACCAGAAGCTTTAAATATACATTGCTTATATAAACAATATCTACCTATCAATAAGCTTCTGCCTACCCAGGCTACGGATATTTCAAGGTAGGTTGTTGTTTATATATTAATGCATCAAAATGTGACTGAAATAATGTGAGTGTGGCTTTCCATGTCCTTGCAGAATGTTCTAATATGCAGGATGTAATTGGCTATAGAGTACAAAACCATTAAGTAGATATTCAAAATATTTTTCTTAACAAGCAGGTTTATTAAAATAGGTGCACTGCTATAACCGAGGGTTTGGCCAGCCACAAAATGTTTAAGGGTGCATGTTTGGGCCGTAATTGTGATTGGCTAGATGTCAGACTATAATTGCTGCTTAGGCGACACTGTCCCAAGTCTGTGGTAGCAGTGTGTTTGGATAGATTGCACTTTAGAGGTCCCTTGTCCGCCATTTTGTTTTGGTCTAATGCGAATGAAACAGTGCTAAGAAGGCGTGGCTTAGGATTTGTAAACAATTTTGACTGCCACCGTTTTGTTTTAATGATCGATCCGATACTGGTATTTTAGGGCCTTTCCTAAACAAAATGCATGCAAAACGAAACGAAACGTTTATCAAAACACGACTTACCTAATTCCATTTAGTCAAAAAGATCCAAAATTGAATCAAATGGGTGTGTTTTAGGTCGCTGGCCGACCAGAGAATTGACACTAACACTGATGGGTTATAGCTTAGCGTATTTTCCTGGATAGACTCTCTCTACCAGATCAAGTAATGCTGAAAACTTATCTTCTATGTCTTTCAAATATTTTTTTCTAATACAGTACTCTACAAGATTACTATCGTATAGCTGTTTCTGTGAACCTGTTTTAGGAAAACATTTTTAACAGCGTTCCAGGCGCTTCAATCAGATTGGCGCAGGGGCTCCTTCTTTGTAAATTTGATAGAGTGGTTAACGGTTAAATGAGTATACCCCTCGTCTTTCAAGCTGCTGTATGCTTTCCAGCAATCAGAAAGAATCACAGTTCCTGACCTCGAGGTTATAAAACTTGAGCACAGTCTCAGACTCAAAATAAAGCGCAATGATTGGCTGCTTGCGGACACGTGTCCGCAAGCAGCCAACCATTGGGCTTTATTTTGAGTCTGAGAATGAACTCAAGTTTTATAACCTCGAGGCAAAGCTTTATATATTTTGGATACTTGAGATAAGTATTTGGGCACTTCTGTCCTCTACAATTTGAAACAAACACTTCTTACTTTGTCCTTCAATAGCTTCACCCTCTTTCCTCTATGATATTGCCTCTTACCGAACTCGGATTTCTTTTGCTATGGTATTCAGTTGTTTTTTTTTACTGTTAAGTCCTTATCTTTGCTTTATCTCCTTGGTATATCTTGATTTATATGTTTTAGGAGATGATGCATTGATAAGTCAGGGGTCTTTCATGCAAATCAAATATCTATATGTCTAGATCCACATCTGAATTAAGGGTGAGGTTAGCGCGCCGTGAAACCGGTTTTGGCCCTCCAGTATAATATTTTACTGATCGTTCCAAGGCGGTACTTCTTTTGTGGATCTTTTTTGTTTTTGTTCTGTCTTGTGTTTGCTATGTCTTTGTGCACGTCTGTTTATATGTGCTTTGTGGTCACCTGCTGGGAAAGGGCTGACCTCTTGGCTCTCGTTTGTGGTGTCTAACTGTGAGTTTGTAACTTTCCATTGGTATCCTGGGTCAGGTGTGGTACTTGATTGTATCGATTCCTGATCTTTGCACCCTTACTTACTTTCATCAAACGCCACCTCCTTTCCTTCTCCTTCTTTCTGCTCACTGTCCTTTTGAATAACTTCAACACAAACCTCCCTGGCGAAATTATACAATTCAACCAACGTATATTTTCTGCCAATACCTAGCTCCCTGGACACAAAATCTGCTGGACAGTTATACCCCCAATAGTATGTCAACTTAGTAATCTGCTCCAACAAAAGATTGGAATTACATATTCAACTTCTCTCTCATATAGAAAGTTTCTTATTGCACTTTCCATTGGAATACCTCCAATATACCTTGTCTTTACTGAAACTCAAGTCCGAAGGAATACACAATTTCCTTTTGAACACACAAAGCACAATCTACCGGAATCGCCCAGAAGCTTCTTTTATCTCAGCCAAAAAATTATCTTTCATTAGAACTACAATTTTTAGCTACATCATCGTGAACAAGTGACATTTCAATTAGCTGATCCGGTTGTTTACAATTTGCTAGACGCTCAGATGACCTAGGTCAAATGGATAAATTAAATTCAACCGATAAAATTTGCGCTCTTGCTCTCTTTCTCTCAAAACTTATCTTTCCCGGAAGCTCAGGGATCAACGTGTTGAAAAATCGCTTTGATTTATAGATTTCAGTTACAACCTTTGGTTAAAAAACCTTGGTTTTAACCTCAATATTGTTTGATCAGGTTATTTATTCAAAATATAGAGGCCCTGTCTACTATGGCTCTGCATAGTAGACTGACACATCATTATATATAAGGCCCTGTCCACTATAGCTCTGTATAGTAGACTGACACATAATTCTTTAGAAGGCCATATCTACTATGCTCTGTATAGGAGACTGACACATCATTCTATAGGGGCACTATCTACTATGACTCTGTAAAGTAGACTGATACATCATTCTATAGAAGGTCCTGTCTACTATGGTTCTGTAGAGTAGACTGACATACCATTCTATAGATAGCCCTGTCTACTATGGCTCTGCATAATTAACTTACACACCATCCTATAGAAGATCATGTCCACTATTGCTGTGCATAGTAGATTGACACATTATTCTAAAGAAGGTCCTGTCTACTATAGCTCTGCATAGTAGACTGACACATCATTCTATAGAAGGCCCTGTCTACTATGGCCTAGCATAGACGACTGACACATCATTTTATAGAAGGCCCTGTCTACTATGGCTCTGTATAGTAGACTGACACACCATTCTATAGAAGGCCCTGTCTACTATGGCCTAGCATAGACGACTGACACATCATTCTATAGAAGGTCCTGTCTACTATAGCTCTGTATAGTAGACTGACACATCATTCTATAGAAGGCCCTGTCTACTATGGCCTAGCATAGACGACTGACACATCATTCTATAGAAGGTCCTGTCTACTATAGCTCTGTATTGTAGACTGACACATCATTCTATAGAAGGCCCTGTCATTATGGCCCAGCATAGACGACTGACACATCATTCTATAGAAGGCCCTGTCTACTATGGCTCTGTATAGTAGACTGACATATCATTCTATAGAAGGCCCTGTCTTTTATGGCTCTGAATAGTAGACTGACACATCATTCTATAGAAGGCCCTGTCTACTATGCTCTGTATAGTAGACTGACACATCATTCTATAGAAGGCCCTGTCTACTATGCTCTGTATAGTAGACTGACACATCATTCTATAGAAGGCCCTGTTTTCCATGGCTCTGCATAGTAGACTGACACATCATTTTATAGAAGGCCCTGTCTACTTTTGCTCTGTATAGTAGACTGACACATCATTCTATAGAAGGCCCTGTCTACTATGGCTCTGTATAGTAGACTGACACATCATTCTATAAAAGGCCCTGTCTTTTATGGCTCTGTATAGTAGACTGACATATCATTCTATAGAAGGCCCTGTCTTCTATGGCTCTGTATAGTAGACTGACACATCAGTCTATAGAAGGTCCTGTCTTATATGACTCTGCATAGTAGACTGACACATCATTCTATAGAAGGCTTTATCTACCATGGCTCTGTATAGTAGACTGACACATCATTCTACAGAAGGTCCTGTCCACTATGGCTCTGTATAGTAAACTGACACAGCATTATATAGAAGGCCCTGTCTTACATGACTGCATAGTAGACTGACAAATCATTCTATAGAAAGCAATGTCTACTATGGGTCTGCATAGTAGACTGACACATTATTCTATAGAAGGTCATGTCTACTATGGCTCTGCATAGTAGATTGACACATCATGCTATAGAAGGCCATGTCTACTATTGCTCTACATAGTAGACTGATACATCATTTTATAGAAGGCCCTGTCTACTATAGCTTTGTATAGCAGACCGACAAATCATTCTATAGAAGGTCATGTCCACTATTGCTGTGCATAGTAGATTGACACATCATTCTATAGAAGGCTCTGTCTACTATGGCCTTGAATAGTAGACTAACACAATATTCTATAGAAGGCTCTGTCTACTCTGGTATTGTATAATAGACTGACACATCAGTCTATAGAAAGGCCAACATCCTATCTAAGAATGTGATACTGTGATAATAATTTGGCTTGGCATTTGGTCGTTGGATTCTCCTCATGGGACTTTAATAAATATTTATCAATAAAATATGGTAAATGTCTATATCGCTTGATGCACATCTTATGGGAATTGTTCACTATTATGCTATTTTCGCTGATATGCATTTTAATAATCTAATAAATGCCACAGGCTGACATTGGTTAATTTGTGCAATTGTTTTAAAGATGGTTAGGGGATCTCTCACCACGCCAGTGACATCTTTTGCCGTCTGCTGGTAACCTCTGAAAACAGTTTGGAGCCAGATGAGGCCCGACAAAATGTTGGTACTCATCTGGATCCAAACCGTTTGACACTCTGATAATGCTCCTGAAAGATTTTTTTTGAAAAAAAAAATAGCAGACGACAACAAAACATTTATCTGGATCCAACCTTTTGACAGTCTGATAGTGCTCCTGAAAGATTTTTTTGAAAAGGCTCATTTTAAAAAAATAGGCAGACGTGAAATTTATCCCGCATGCAAAGAGTCGATAAACTAATAAATACCACAGACTGGCCTTGTTAAATTAGTGCAATTGTTTTAGACTCACCATTCAGTAGCATCTTTTGCCGTCTGCTAATAATCTTTGTAAACAGTTTGGACCCAGATGAGGCCCGACAAAACGTCGGGCCTCGTCTGGATCCAAACTGTTTGGCACTCTAATTGTATATATGAAAAATTTTTGGCAAAAGTTATTTTTGAAAAAAAAATCAGCAGACGACAAAAATGCATACAAAATTACCCAGCATGCAAAGAGTTAATTTGATCTAAAGATATTAATAATTGATATCAGCATTCATTTAATGACCTTTGCCGAGAATGCTAAACTGACCCTTTATCCGTACAAGTGGGTATATCAAGTTTCTGCGTCATATGAATTATTAATTCGTGAATGTAGCGATAATCTACAAGACATTAAGAATACCAAGTCACTATAAAGCAAAGAGAAACGCATGCTTGCGACAGACAGACACAGATATAGATGCTTCTCACAGCCCTTGGAACACTGGTCAGCCACTCTACCCGGGTAGTCCAATCATCGCAACCTATTTCCTTTTTATCGACCAATTAGGGGAGTTTTGACTCTCTGTTACATATCACGGCTGGGTGTCTAACAATGGCGGAACATTCCAATACATGCAGGGAGCTCTCTAAAATTGAATGTTCAATTTCTGTTATTAGTAATACTTGATTAATATATGTCGGATCATTTATGACAGTTGCGGATCAGGCAAGAGTTGCTTAACGCGAGCGCTTTAATGTAGTGCCACGTAGCGCTTTCCTAACTCTATGCAACGATTATGCCTCAAAAAAGCGCTTTTTTGTAACAGTCCGTTGTGCAACAATAACATTCCTATTCAAGATATGCATACACATAAACCGCTTCGTAGTGCTCTGCTTATGCAACGGTTCGTTACACATATCGCTTTCCGCGAAACTGCTCAAGAATAGTTTTGTGGCGGTACGAAGCGCTATATTGTAACATACCGTTGCATAGCAAAGTGCCACAAAGCGCTACAAAACGCTCGCGTTAAGCAACGCACCCCTGATTGTCGGATCATTTATAATGTCTTACTTTCACAAATGAACCAAACCTTAGATTCTTCGCGCCTGTTCGTAAACAACATAAGTGTCTCCGTGGTAGGGGGTGTGTTGTGTCCTTGAGCACTGCCTAGTACCGGTTCAACACTGGAGGACAGAAAAACGTTTCGAAATGAGTGAACAATTATTGTTGACTGGGACGTAAAACATAAACACTAAACAAAAGGTACATATTAAGTGGTGATAATTTAACATATAAAAAAACAAGCGAGTATGACCGGGTAATGCTGAATTATACTTTTCATCTTAAGATAGATAGATGGTTTATTTGAAAATTCCAATAGGCAATGAAGCCCATGAGGATACAACATTTATACATATACATATACATGGCGGATACAGTGTAGTAAACATGCAATATAGTCATGCTAAATACAAACATTTTTTTTTTTTCTTTTTAATTTTATATATACTTCAGCACGTCGCTCAGGCGACAGCAATGATTCGAAACGAGTCTGTGCATATGCACAGTCTCGCTCGAGCCTTCAGGTAGTATCCCGGCAATGCTTAACTGTCTGTATTTACATGATCAAAAGTTCTTTATAGAATACCATATAACGACAAGCACCATTTTTCACTTAACAATATACATGTAAGGATAGTATCCATTGATGGAGAAGGTGTACACATTTGTTTTTGCTAAGTTGATATTTCTTCATTAAGTTGTGAAAATAAACAAATTTCTCTGATACTTTTCATTGTTGGGGAGGATGTTAAAAGACGATCATAGATTTCTATATGTTAATCGGGAGCAAAACCACATCCTTCATTTTTAAATGAAAAATGAAGAACATAGGCTTCTACGCCCGTACTGGGAAAGAGCGAACAGCACATTTCCCCAGTAGTCAGTCTTTAACGAAAGCGAAAGAGAAAAACTGACTTGGGGACTTATGCTGTTTCTTTTACAAAAGTACAAACTTGTACAGTAAATATAGTTTTACCGGTATTGTATTTTTAGAATATCGGTCATCTATAAAAAGATCATATTGTGTTGGATGGATTACCTGTTTGAGAACAATTCTTTTTGCCAAAATTACATTGCACGGCCTTGCAGTACATAGGTATGTGTTGAGTTTATATATTCACTCGAAAGAAAATACAATATTGCTTCGAGATATCCATGAATGGATATAACAGTTATATTAATTTTCAATTAAAGTCACGTGTGTGTGTACACCGGTGATCTACACAAAACAGATTCCAGATAAGTTGATTATCAGATGATACACAATTTGTAGAATGAAAATATCTGGATATTTTCGAACTGATTTTTTACAGAACAAAACAAGCCCAGGATGGTCCACCAAGCCCTAAAAGTGTGAACCATGATGATATGTCACATTCTGTATCGTATCATCTGGGTCTACCCTTTTCCCCAGCCTGCCAGAATATCCAACATGCACTGTTTACCCTGATCAGACTGCATCTCAGGAGTATTTTGCTCTATATTTGATTGCAATGAACTGCATATTTTAGACATTTGAACAATCTTATAGGAGAGTATTAGTCATTTAACCTGTCATAAAGACAACTGACTGTTGGCAACCAAGTCTTAGTGCATATACATGTAATTATGATGATTATTTTGTCTTTTCTTTCTTTGCCCTGTTTATACATATGTTTCGGATGCTCGAACGGAACAGTCTCATGGAGACGGGTCATTTCAGCACCCCCAACATATTTTTGTTTGAGAAATGGGAATAAATCATTTTTATGATGATATTGAGTTTTGACCATATGCGCATTACAATATCCTGTTATTCCACTAAGTAATTATTTGTGGCAAATAATACCAGACAATGGACATTTTAGACATATACACATATACACTATTAAATAACCATATGATCAATACAAGCACTGATCCATTTCCTATAATAATAATAATCAATAATCAGCTCCTTGCCTGCCATTGGTGGCTTTTGTCATCTGCTGATGGCCTTTGCAAAGCAATCTGAAACCCGAACAGACACCTTCAGAGCATAGTGCCTGATCCGGATCCAGATCGTATCCAGATTATATACCACATGCCAATCCTCGTCATCGCGAGAAAGCGGAAAACAACACAGATGCCAAAATGTTTGCCTCTATGCTTATGTTAAAATAGACATTTTCAGATACAGTTATTTTGCAGGCGTTTTAAGGACTAAATAATGTGCTTTACGTCTACACTGAGTAAATGGCGCAAGATGATACAGTATAGTAGACTGACACATCAATCTATAATGGCCCTGTCTACTATGGCGCTGCACTGAAGTTCTGCTGTATCTCTGATCCTACAAAACTGGACCTAACAAAAATCAAGTTGTCTTTGCTCTATCTACCAACATGAAAGTTTTATATAATTATTTATAGTCAGTGGAGCCTAGCATTAAATATTCATGAAGGAAAATGTAAATTGAGATTGATTATATTTTGTATATACATGCGATACGTACCATCATTTCATGAAGTGGCTCATATCTTTACATGCCTGTTATTGGTTCATGTTTGTGTCGTCTGCTGATTTTTTTATTCAAACTTAACGTTTTCAAAAAATTCTTTAGCAAACACCATCAGTGTCAAACGGTTTGGTTCCATATGACATTTGTCGGTCCTGATCTTACAAAGGTGATCAGCAGACGACAGAAGCAGTAAAAGAGATAATCAGCATTATGAATCGCCATTTACTTTATCATAGTTTATGGTTCACCCAATAGCACTACTGTACAAAGTACAATTTGGACAGCTGTCAACATGGCGTCTTGGGGCTAATAGGACGGTTATAAACTACAATAAACGCCATTGCTATATATATTCCAGAGCTGTTTATATGTTTACCATTTCAGGCTTAACAGTTTCCAGAGCTGTTTTGAGGCTAAGCAATTTAATGTTAAGAATAACCTTTCATTTTCAGTCTCTCTTGATTAAAAGTGTTTCTTTTTTCCTAGTGCAACCCACCCCGCCAATCCATTTGTTTTATTTCCAATTTGTTTTACTTTGCGTTTCTGACGGTACCTTATTTGTTCCAAATGATATATGCACACTACTATAAACTGCATTCTGCTATTTCCCTCTAATCATCCACTCTTCTTTCTTTCCATATTGCAATGAACGGCATCCCAAGTTGCAAGATGGGTTTGTTCAATGTACGCTCACCAAGATGGCCGCCAAATGTCGACAGTCAGTCCGTTTGCACTTTTGGACCCTTTCGCTACTTTAAAGTCATCAGTCACATGCGCGGATCCAGGAATTTTCGTCAGGGGGGTCCAGGTCAATTAGACAAAAAAAAGCTCTGGCAACGTTTTTATATATATATATATATATATATATATATATATATATATATATATATATATATATATATATATATATATATATATATATATATATATATATATATATATATATATATAGTCCTCAACTTATTTTACAGAAATCCAATGGTTAAATTCAAAGAAAACTATCATTTTTCAAGGTTATAATTTGTGATTTTCCAGAGGGGGGGTCCGGACCCCCTGTCCCCCCCTCTGGATCCGCACTTGAGACACCACTTCCAAATTCCACGAATGCATTACCCAGCATGCAAAGAGTTAATTTGATCTAAAGATATTACTTTTATCTATCTCTCTCCATAGTTAGAATAAGTGTTTTGTCTGATGAACGCATGTGGACACGTTTGCTAATCTCAAGTCATTTGTCTCCTGATAACTACCGAATTCCATATACCATCTCTTGCCCATTTACCCAATGCATGCTTTAATACCTATATAATTTTTTCTGAACATAGTTCTTCTTTTTCTCATTTATGATTTACTTACATCACTATCCTAAATGTGAATTATTGGCCTTTCTCACTTAAAGGGTTTTATTCTCGGCCCTTTTTCAGAGTTCGTGGTTATAGAGGGCCACTTAGTAGAATGGCTATCTCAGCTTAAAGTGTACACCTCTTTAAATATTGTATAAAAAATGTTAGTCTGATAGTCTATTTATATTCAATCATGTATATTGTCAAGATGCAAGTTCAATTTAAGTTTCTAATCATAACTGATAAAGTTCAAGAAAAGAAAACTTCAGATTTTCTCACATTGTATTATCATCTATCTTATATTACAAATGATACATACTAGAAATCATAAAATATTATATATGAATACTATCTACTGTTCTCTATCCAATCACAAAGCAATATTCTAACTTAAATTTATTATTATGAACTGCCAGTTAAAGGTCTCTTGTATAACCTTATATCAATGATGTCAATAAACCCATACAAATGTTGTTGATAACTCTGAAATCAGACACCATATGCAGCCACCAAACTATCAGCCAATGTCACTACTATGATATAGCGTCAGTCTTATCTAGGTCCACAAAGATTATGACTCATACGTTAAAATAAATCCACTTAGTACCCCTTAACGTATTGTATCCACCACACATAACTACTGTACTATTATTACACCCAGTTCCAGTATTACGTGTTTAGCTTTACTAAATTCACAACATGGAAATCTAAGACCTTTAAGCATCACATTTCAAGTGACAAATGCTTACAGTTCAGACTGGATATATTTCATCATCTTCACTTATAAAGTATGTTTATACAGATACGATATATCCTAAATCGATGGTATCTATATTTCTCACCAACTCTGAATACTTGTATCCTGACATCATTCAACGGTAACTTTCTATTAAAACAAAGTTATACTGTATTGACCCTTTTTGTACACCATATCAATCACTTAATTCTGATACGTATACTTCATTATACTATCTATATACACATGTGAACATTGTTTTATGTAATATTTGTCTACACCCTCCTTACAACAGGTTATTTCCAGGTTCAGCCCAAATCAGAACATTTCTGCCGGACTACAGCTCTAATCAATCACTTTCTGCCGGACTATACATTTGCACTGAGTGATGACTTTCTAGTTCTACCATACATCACCTCCACTGATTTTTTCTGCAGCTACATGAATATTACTGCTGAATTATTGATGTAATAATAATTCCGCCTCACCAAATCAGTTTTATACACATGACAGAACTAGTTTGTCTATGATATGGCTTTCCTGTAAACATCGTCACACAACATCGTGTCAACATTATCTGCTGATCAGGGGTAGTCTTTGTACCAAGCATATGAGGCCACAGCTCTTCATCTTTGTAAAATCATCTGAATATCTAAGAAATGATCAGATCCCCAAAAATGTCTACCTCACTCTGACACAATCAAATAGCATTATGAAGATTAACTGTTAACTTCTGCTGCTCAGAAGTAAACAAAGGCCATGCCTTAAGATAACTCACTGATATTAATCCTATTGTAAAATACCTGTTCAATACCTGTGACAGAGCTACAAATCTATACTCCACAAAAAAGATATTGAATAAACTTATCAGAATTAAAACTACAAACTCGAGAATTAAAAACTTGTCACTGATATGTGACATACATGTACACCATTTACTTTCATCAATATCTCAATCAATTACTTATCGTTTTTTTATATCAGTATGAAGCGGAAACAGAGGCCAATAGCATTTGTATGAAATGATTTTGTTAGAATGCTGCTGATAGTTCTAATTTAAGGTTATCTTCGCAGAAATATGAAACCAGGGCCTGGTTTCTTTGATGTTGATTCATTGTTTACTGTTGCTCCCATTGAATGTGGGGACTCTGTGTTTGGTCATTGTTTTGTTGTGTAGTACTTGTTGTCCTTTCTAGTTTTGAAATCATCTTGATGAGGAAGAGAGAAATAGTTGCTTTACTTTTATTGGCTTACTTGTGTCTTGTGACTGTGAGTCTTCTGTGGCTCTTCTTCATGGCGCCATGGGTTAGTCTGGAGTGTAATTGTGGTATTTCCTGGTCATACTCACTTACTTTTTTCAAAGCTATGCTTTCTAGCATCCGCCTTGCGTTTGCCCGCCTTTTAAATTAACCTCATCTGCGTTTCCAGCCAAACGATTCCGCCTCTTGTAACTGTAAGAATAATTTCACGCCTTCGCTTAAAGTATCAATACAGAGTGAATGGTTCGCTTTGTAGTTATTGGAACTATGACTCGATGAAAATGACAACTGTTATCACTTTGCCTACCGGGTAATTTTTCATGATTTTTTTTTCGTCTGCTGTTTTTTTTTTTCAAAATTAACCTTTTTGAAAAATTCTTTCAGAAGTACCATCTAGGTGTCAAACAGTTTGGATCCAGATCAGGCCCGACGTTACGTCGGGCCTGATCTGGTTCCAAACTGTTTGCAAAGGTTATCAGCAGACGACGCTTGAAGGCAAGGAGTTAACTACTGTATCGAAAAGCGATACAAAGCTTGCTTCATTTGAATCATTATAATCTCTGAATTGCTCTATAAATTAATATTCTGTGGTATCAAGCGGAACGATAGACATTTGGAATTACGTATTATATAAAAATGGTTCCGTTAAAACTGATTTAAAAGTTTTAAATTTTTGTGTGGCATAAAGCGAAAGATGGGAGATCCGGAATAATATAGTATTTATATAGTAGATATAAATTTGCTCGCTTCTTATAATTGAGGTAAGTTTTATTGTATAAAGTTAAAGTATATTTTGCTAGACCTCATTAGAAGCATCTCATCATGGTGCTTTTCTATAAAAAAAAACAATAAAATGAGATCGTTCTAAAAAAACTGGGAGGTCTTTTATCTTTATATCATACGTGTGGTAAACCTAGGAACTACCACGAAAATGTGGTAACGAGTTTCCACGTCACATACGAGACTTATCGGGGTAGTAACAACAACCATGAAAGGATAAACAAAGGTTTGTGTCATTCTTTTTGATTTAATTTTACAGCGACGAACAAATTATGAAAAAAAATCGGGCAATGTTGTTACGTGTAAACAAAGGTCTAAGTTTCCTCTTAAGCCCCAAATTTCATCTGAAAAATCATTTGCTTCCTTTGATTATCCCCACGCTTTTTTAAAAAAGCGTTGGGGATATTGCAATCGCCTCCGTCCGTCCGTCCGTCCGTCCGTCCGTCCGTCACGCTATCTCCTCCTAAACCATTGGACGAAATCCAACCAAATTTGGTGTGTGTGTTGCTCACATGAATGGGGCGTGCAACGGCACATTTTTTTTTGGCCCCGCCCCCTGGGGCCCTGGGGAGGGGCCAAAATGTCAAATTTCAAATGATATCATTAAATTTCAATTACTAAGTCAATTTCAAAGATTTTTAAACCAAACTTTGTGTGTCTTCTCACAAATGAAAGATAAAAAACATATCAGACGGGATTTTCATTTGGCCGCCTGGGTCATGGCCCAGGGGTGGGACTTGGGGGTACCGTGGGGGGTTGTGTAGTCAAAAAAATTTTTTTTCAGAAATTCAACCAGATTTGTTGTGTGAGTTACTTACATGAATGGCATATGCAACGGCACCATTTTACGGGTCCCCGCCCCCTGGGGCCCTGGGGAGGGGCCAAAAGGTCAAATATCATTAAATCTGAATTACAAAGTCAATTTCAAAGATTTTTAAACCAAACTTTGTGTATCTTCTCACATATGGAAGATATATAACATATCAGACGGGATTTTCATTCGGGCGCCTGGGTCATGCCCAGGGGTGGGACTTGGGGGTTGGGGGGCCAAAAAATTGTTTTTTTCCGAAATTCAACCAGATTTGGTGTATTAGTTACTTACATGAATTGCACATGCAGCGGCACAATTTTTTGGGTCCCCAGCCCCTGGGGCCTTGGGGAGGGGTCAAAAATTTAATTTTCTGAACATGGTCATGTGGCATATCAAATTAAAGGGAATTTGCAGTAGACCAGGATACACTGAAAAATTTTAACCTACGATCAAACTAGTGACCTTGGGATGGGGTCAAAGGGTCAATTACCATTAGATTTCTTCGAGAGCGTGGGGATTTGCGATGGCGCGCCATCGAATGTGTTCTAGTTCTTACTTGCGGCACTGAGCATCGGACACTTTTATCAGATGACTGTGTCAGTCTAAAGGAATTCAGCTCCATCAATTTAAACCGACGTTTTGAAAAAGGCGGGTGAAATGATAAAAGGTACTCACTAAACGTTTCTTCTTAGAACAAAAAATGTGTCAATTAGTTAAAGGGTCAGGCCTCATTTTTGAGGCGTTGTCAGGCCCCCAGATAAGAGTGCGTAACTGAAAATTACTTTTCATATTTCTCAACCAAAACATATGTTGTGGGTACTCAAAAGAACCGTCTCGACGAGACGGTTCTTTTGAGCACCCAAAACACATGTTTTAACTAATGGATAAGAAAATAATCGCAATTTTACGCTTTCCCCCCTTTTTTTTGTTTAACTGGCCCTATGCGTTGTACATGTAATTTCCAGCTCACCGTGGTAGTTACCATGGTACAGAGGTAGTTTCCACGACATAATGATCATTTTCAGACATTCTACATGTAATACGTGGGACCGTCATGGCCAAATGACATTTAATATATTATCGTATACTTATATTTTAGATCAAAACAAGGTGACTTATGCTGGAGAAAAGTTGAGCATGAAGTTTGCATCTTTTCTAAAAGCTACGGTCCGGTTTGCCCCCCCCCCCCCCCCCCCAACACACACCAGCCAAAGCTACTGGCGAAGAACTGTAACGTTTTCTGGTTCTGATATCTGTTATCCGCCGCCAGGAGGCATTTAGGCATGTGAGTTGTGACTTATGACTGGTAACTTTTGGCTTATGACTTGTGGCTTTTAAAGGGTCCGTTTTTCAGATCATGTAGAAGTCGGAACAATTGTCGTTATGCCGCGTGGGTTTGTATAACTTCTCCCTGCACATAGATATAGTGTTGATATTTTTCATAGTCTGATCTTCTGGTTGAAAGCAGAATACTGTATAAGCCAGGTAGCGAGAGAAACGTAACTTCAAACTTACAAAGAAGAAAAGTATTTTGATGCTCAGTGCGACAAGAAAAATGCAAAGAAAGCAAAGGACTTTTCGGATCAAATTTGGAGCTAAAGAGAAAGCTAATGCATACTTACAAGGACCCACATTGCCCGTTGTTTCCATAAATCGTTCCACTTGGACTTCCCCCCCCCCCCCCCATGAAAATTTTTTTTTTTTTTACTTTTTATGTCCACTTACTGAGCAAATCACATTTTGCTCCGAAATTTTTAACATGAAAAGTAAAAAAATATTATTCTGAAGCTTTGTTCTGTTGAGCAAATTAAAATATGCAGAGAATTTTTAAAAATTTATACCTGGCCTGTTTCAGACATAATGTTTGATAGTTTTCGCCTTGTTTCTTTCCTAAAAACCCGTGTGTATTTTCATTGAGATGCCTTTTGTGTGTACTGTTAGCTTCGGTATGTTCTTGAACAGAAATAGAGAATACAAGATGAGTGTCTTTTTATATCAAGTTTACCAGGCAATGCTTTGACAACGCTTGTTGACACTGCGAGGCTTGCCGATCGATTCAACATGCGTTCTCAAAGCCGAGCCTGGTAGACTTGATAACAGAAGACATGAATCTGGTATTCTATTTATCAGTTTACCTCACAGTTTACCCATTATTTCACTCTTCAAAATAGCGATTATGACGTTTTTTAATTTATTTTTATGTTGATTCAGCGTCATTAGCGACGTCATTCAAAAAGTGCAACTTCATCATGATCTGATAAAGGCACATGCCGTGAGATAGACAACGTTTATCAGGCAGCGCGCAACAATACAGTTAATATGAGAGGTAACTGATAAAAATCTATATATGGTTGTAATTGATGACATACACTCGCTGGAAGTAAACAAATTACGCCTGTGTAATTTTACACATGTCTTTATAAACTTTATGCAATTGAATCAGCAATAGAATTATTACAGACATTTTCATTAATCAGGAAGAAACGGATCCTTTAGAAATAAAGAGAACCTAAACAAAATAGAAAACTGCAGACTCGATTTTATTTAGTCTGTTCATGAGATTTAATGAAGTGTGCCACAAATTCTCACGCCCCTTAGCATTAGCATTTAGCATTTTAAACAAGTTGTTATACATGTCAGCAGGTTCGTTGAATAATTGGTTAAGTTTATCTAGATTAACAACACGTTTCAGAATAAGTCAACAATATTTCTTCAAAAAAAAAAAAAAAAAAAAAAAAAAAAAAAAAGCTATAGATTATTTTATTAGTTCTTTAAAAGTGTTTTGGCATCCAAATCAAATGTTAAAATTGATGGGTAAAATATTCGCTATTTAAGATACTTGTATTCCATACAGTGCATCTCGCGTGTGTGTATTAAAACGCGTTGTTGCGCGTTTCCAATGCGTTGTACGCTCGTTTGATTTAGATTGCGTTGAAAACACGAATCGACGCATAACATCGCAATGTAAGATTTATGAATATTCATAAAGGATCTCCAAACAGGTTTCGACGACATAATTATTCGTGTTTCTCCTCTTAGTCAATAAAGTTGGATGCATAATAGTTGCAGTGCGTTGCAGCGCCTCGATGCATTAACCAATCATATTGTTTTTAAATGCGTTGCCTCTCGTGCATTCTAAATCTGTCAAGTTCAGTAAAGTTTGTGAAATCGTTATAATATCGGTAGCTAAACTATATCATTTCTTATATTTTACTAAAATGTAATTTTGACACGTCTTTTACATATATCACTCCTTTCTGAATGGCTGTGTACATGTACATGTAACAATGCGTTTCAACGCGAAACTGCGTTGATACGCATTGATATATCAGCTGATTCGATTGATTAACAGTCAATCTGATATAGTGCATTCCGATGCATTATCGATAATGGGTTATTGACTATTTGGAATTCACATTAAAATGCATAGTTTACTAAGCGCGTTTTCCACGCAAATTGGACAAGTCGTACATGTACTAATACGCGGTTGGGTGTGTATGAGATTGATTCACTATACATATATACGTTTCGAATAATGGTTTAAGCGCTTCTGTCAGACTCCGAGCCACTGAGTCTAGTATCAATGATCATCAATATAATAATATTATTAGTCTGTATAATATTTACAGTAAAACCTGTGTAAAACGACCACCCTCAAAATGACCAAAAAATAGTTTTCAAGACCAATTATCGCTAAATTAAAATGCAGGTCATAGGTAATGCAGAATGGGAGCATTCTGCAATACTTTCGACCTTCATTAAGCTACCAATTGTTATTAGATTAATTGTTTTGTCTATTTTCGAGTGGCCGTTTTACATCGGTTTTATTGAATGTGGTCAGTAGGAGCGGATTTATGCCAATACACAAGGTTTTGATAAGTTTCACATAGGCGAGTCGCGAAGGCTCAGACGAGCCTGTGCGTCCGCGACTCGCAAGATTCTTCGCTACTCGCATTTTCGTCTATCCAGAGTGCTAAATACGAGTCGTAAACTGCAAAAGGGCATTCCTTTTCATCAATAAACACAGCTATTAAACGTTTTATCCATTTGTTGTGGAAGCGAATCTAACCATTTAGGAGCCAAAACTTTTAACAAACAGTATATTGTCTTACGGACATGTATTAATGTCAATCATACTAGTTTATTCTTTTGTAGTTTGGTGTTTAAGACAAAGCTAAGGAATAAAATACTTCCCCATAACACATTTACTAAAACAACGGAACTCGCACAGGAATAACCTAATAGTGAAGTCTGGGGTCAGAATTGTGTATAATTGACAACTGTTACTGTATTTTAGACTGGCATCAGTCCACTAAACATATATAATTACATTTATATTTAACTATGAAAAATCATCTTCTAAAAATTCTATCCTCTCTGATAGTCAAATTTAGAGATGTCCAAGCCGAGAACTTCTACTTCAAAGTAAAGTTATAAATTGCTATCTTAGAGAGATTATCAGTCTTACTAAAAAAAAGTGACATTAGAGACTGGGGCCAGTCTAACTGTATTTCTGTGCTTTGATTAACACAGCCACTAATCCAGCTCCTTTCCTGGCACATTGACTGATTCTAGAATCTGTCTTGAAGTGAAAAAAGACCATTTTCTTCATTTCAAACCATTTTAAGCTATCACGACAAGCAGAGCATTCTCTTAAAACCGATATCAGTTTCGAAAAGTTAAATGAGTGTCTCATCGAATAGCATTGCCCGATTTTAAATTTTGCTCTCAAAATGAGGAAACAAAACAGAGTTTAATCCAACCGGCAAATGCGATGAAGAAGCTGGATTATTGGCCGTGCTTAAACCCTCACTTTTATTACAGCAACTGGTAGAGTTGGTTTGTTGAAATTTATATAGCTAGAGAGGTGATAATGCACTGGGTTTCATTTCAAATTTGAAATGGCATCATACAATTATGCTCTCAGCTTCAAAGCAGCGTTTGATCATTCATTGCGACTTGTAGAATGCAGCTAAGTATAAACGATAGTTACAAAACAGGCCCTGTGGTAATAAAACATTTTTTATGCTAAACTGATCTGAGCATGAAATTTCAGTTGCTCATAAAAACTTTTGTTGCATTAAAACTTCAATATGTTGTATTTATCACGCTAATAAATGTTAAATGTTGGCATTTAACATTCATAAGCATGATACATTTCATGCTCAGTTGAATGAGTACGAAATATATAGACCTGACTTTCTCAGTAAAGTTAATATAAAAAATCCATTTGAAGAAAAAATCGAACCAGACCCCGCTATTATTGCAATTCTGGATATAGCTTACATTTACAGAAGTTTATTAATAGTTTACATTTACAGAAGTTTATAGAAGTGGTCAATGCGACCATTCCTCAAGGAGCAGGAATAAACTACTAGTAGGTCATAGCTCACATATTACAATTTTAAAGAAATTAAGTGGTTCTCTTGCTACGCTCGTCCCCACTTAATTCCTTTATAATAATTGAGCCGGTGCATGAGATTTCCAACAATGTGGTATGTGCGACCAGCAGAGCCTCAGATCAACCTGCGCATATGCGCAGTCTGATCAGAGCCTTTGCTAGTCGCTTGAGTATTCTATGATTGTTAAGTCACTGACTGAACACCATTTGGAGTGTCTAAGCTTAACAGAAGGCTGCAGAGGCTCATCTGAGTCTACACATGTCAAAATGTCACATTGTTGGAAATCTCATGCACTGGCTCATATATGATCTATAGACGATATTCGAAATTGTCTAATCATCGGTAGATTTCCCCTTCTATACATGTACATATTTTGAAGTGTAAACCCAGGCACACATTCCTAATACTTTAGAGAACGAGTTGACAGCTTTTTCTTAAAAAAACAAATAAAGTTCTGTTAATTCCACGTGGTTGTTCTATTTTGGTGCATTTATCCCAGGAAATGTACAAGCTTTGAAACCTGTTGCAACAAACACAGGTCTCTTATTGGGTAAAATTCCCCGCGGTTGTTTACCCTATATTATGTGACTTTTTGGTTACTGTAAAGGCGGCATCTCATGAATGCGTAATTAGGACTGGTCAACCTTAGATATAGGTAAAACCTGAAATGAAGCGTGGTTTTATGAAAAAGTAACTGTATTAGCTTGCACCATTAACCCAGTATAGACGAAAAACATTTTATTTAATTCTTAAAACGCCAGCAAAATAACTGCATCTGGAAATGTCTATTTAACATAAGCATAGAGACAAACATTGTGTTCCCAGATCAGACTGCTCCTACAGGAGTACTCTAATCTGGGTCCACATTGTTTGTCTATGAGGCTTCAAATATTTTAGTGGACGACACAAAACATATATTTTGTGATTATGCGCTTTAAGGGTTAATTAATGTGAGTTCAGTGTGTATACGGTTAGGATTTTCATGAAATGCACGCACGTTTGAGCAGCCCAAACAACTTATTTATTCTTCACCACCTTTACAGAGAGCAAAAAGTAATATTATACTTTTAGGTATGAGTACACGTCAATCATGTTCAAATGCCCATTTGTTTAAGTTTTACTACCAATAAAACACTATATGAAATGATAATCTACCACTTTGCGCTTTAAAATTGGAATTTCAAATATTTGACAGGTTCGTTCTGAAATTCTGTAAAACAATGCTTCTATTTGTATCCAACCCGTCCATACCAAGCTTTGTCACACTGGTGCGTCATATAATATTGACATTTTCAATTAAATCTTTGTCATTGGAATAAATTTACTTTCAATAACGCATAAAAGACTTAATGCATTATTCAAAGCGGCCAAAATGTTCGAGGCAGTGGGACTTGCCATCAATCAACAATGAAGCGCGTAGTCAAATATTGAAATTAGCTCAATAAATCTGTATAATTTTAAAAATGGATCCTAGTTTGTCCTGGTCCGTCCATGGGCAAAGGAGATATTCAACATAAATGGTTATGACTTAACATTTGTACGAGTAGCATGTGTATGTTTGTAGAACTGTATATTTATTGAACTACATACATTATACATATCTTTAGTGAAGGAAAAAAGTTTAGCAATTATTTACAATGGGGTTACCCATAGGCGATCTTTGAAACATTAGATCTTTTTTAAGTGGCAGGTTCGCAAACATGTCATTCGTTTGAAAATGGCCTAATGGCTACCTGAAAGTGGTCAAAAGAAACAAAATCCGACTTCATAGTGAGGATTTGATCTGCTGAGCATTTTAATTTCAAACGTTATTCAATTGAAACGGAGGTAATTTTGGAAAATAAAAACTATAAAAAGGGTGAACATAACATTCAGTTTTAAACCGTTTTTCACTTTATTGCTTTTGGATCTAAAGATTTGACAGAAAATGAAACTTTTATTCGGAAACTATTCGCACAATTGCCAGATAAGCTGTTTCAGCAAGGGGGGGGGCATAAAATCAGACTTTACATTATGTGAAATGTCAACCTGTTAATGCCATCGTACTCTTGACTCTTGAACGTTTGTCAACATATACTTTTGACACTATGAAATTAAAAGTCCTATTTCTTCTAAATTGCGAATCCCCAAAGTATATATACTCAACTACAAAAGAAACCCATCAGTCACCTCTTGGGACAATTATGGAAATCAGAATTAAGAAATGCATTACAGTGTTTAGACAAGGGGTCGTTTTCAAAAATGACAAGATTTTCACTTGAGAATGAATATCTCGTTCTCGTTTAAATCAGTTCACTTGAGTTGAATTCGTCCAAAAACAGACATGACCTTCTCCTGCAGCAATAAATGCCTCATAACGAGGTCGAACCAAAAGAATGTGACGCCGCACAACGTTCTTGGGAATCCACGCCCATTCTTAATAGAGAGCAACCTGAAGCTGTCGAAGATTCCGAAGTTGCACTGAATGATCCCGGAAGCGTCGCCAGAGCTCATCCAACAACTGCTCTATCGTGTTGAGATTCGGGCATACTAAACTAACGCGGTTTGTTTTGGCTTCTGCACACACTTGATTGCCTCGTCAGAGGGACATACCGGTTATTCGATGAAGTGAACTGATTAAGACTAGAACTCAAGTAAAAACCAATTGTCTGAAACTTGTCATTTTTAGAAATGACCCCTTGTCTATACACTGGCATACAGCATGAACGGGTTTAAGTAAAACTGTTACATTATTCAATAATTTGATGCATAATTGATTGTTAAAGAATATGGTATAAAACTTATTTTTGATTTCTTCATTGTTTTACCATAATTGCCCTAAAAAGTGACTGATGGGTTTCTTTTGTAGTTGAGTATATATTGCTAAACTGTTTTCCATCAGTATATATTTGGAAAGATTGAGCTTTTATCTCTACATGCAATTTAGAATTATTTCAAAGTGAATTACTTTATAGACTTCCAAGAGGCAAAGAAACACCTATACGTTTATACACTGGACACTGGAAATATTGTATTACATCTGACAATGGTGGACTTTGTCTCTGACAGAACGTTAGAAATGATTGCATGAAAATGAGTTGATTTCCATACATGGCTTCTGAAAATTTTGCTAGAGATAATGGTTAATTGGTGCATCTATAGTTTATGGTCATTAAAGCATACACACAAGCAGTATTGGATTTGGAGGATTTATTTGGAACGTAAGCGAATCGTAAAGTAGGCATATTTAACTATAATTGCAAAAAAGTGATACAAAATGAAGTTGGATACGGATTTGCTTAATGTGTTAGGCGTAAAGTTCTATTATCATTTTACTTGCTTATAAGGTAGATGAAAGTGCTATGATAACGTTTATTTAAATACAAAATTAACACTTTTGTTTTTATTAGAAATGAATTGCAAAATAAATAGCCTATGGTATGCTAAAATCCATTTTTGTACATATATGACGTCATGAGGCATTACTATGTTTAGAAGAAAAAACATTTAAACTGTTTTTTATTCCTCTTGACAGGTGTTGGCATTACTGCATCAAGAAAATAATGCAGATTTGGTTGCTTTTGCTTATTCCACGTGGGACTGAGCTACCCCACCTACTTTTTAAATTATGGGGTATGACAGTACCGGAAGTTGCCAGGTACACGCTTTAATCAATATATCCATATAATTAATAACGAACGATGACATATATCATAAGCCATGCAAATTCTGAAGATATTTTAAATTTTATTCATAATTGTAATTTTAACAGATGTAAGAACCTGCACTTGGCTGTTTTTTTTTTGTATACTGATGGGTGTTTTCAAATTGTTTTAGAAGAGTGAACAGCACGCTTATAGTTTTGTTAGGCATGTCTATGATTAAAAGTGGAACCTATAATGTTGATGGTGCAACAGAGAAAAATCGGCTTGGCAAAAACTTATTTTACCATAGTGAATGGAACTTAACAGCATATAATTTTCTGCTGACTGCGCCCTTAAAATGGAATGAATTTCAGCCAGTGTCCTTTACTATGGTCTATTCAAAGCTATATATCTTGACTGATTTAAACTCTGATGTAGAATTTATATCAATTGATAGACAGATGCATGACCTTTTTAAATGAAGTATACGTATGGATCTGTAAATTCTATATTTGTAGAAATACAACCCAATTCTTCGAACATAAAATGCCCATCGTATTTCTAATTGTATAACGTGGAATATAAATCGACTTGCATAGGCGTCAGTTGAAAGGGGGAGTTCCATCCTATACGGAATTTACATAGGGTTCTGCCCACGCACAGAGTTTTATAAAATTTTGTAGAAAGATTGTCTATTACATGTGTGTTCGATTTGTGAGATATTTACCCATTCATCTATTTCAGTTGTTAAATTTAAATAATTTTAAAAATTAGAATTAAAAAAATGGAGACCCTAATTTAAAGTGGTTCGACGTGACAACATTTTTGTTTTTTCAACCTTATTTATTCTCAACATGGTGCCTATTGATTTGTTATTATGTAAGTACCATACATATATTTCAATGTATAAAATAGGTCCATATCCAATTTTGTTTGAAGGTACCCCTAAATTTAAGATTTTGAAAATATTTTCAACAAATTAAATTGTTATTTTGGCCTAGTTGCTGTTCTTGTCAACCTATAAAATGTATATCAAATTTGTCCACACATGTGTTTGTTATAATCATAAAATCTCAAGAAAAAATAAACCGGCAAAATGGAGTTTTCTAATTTCAATCTTAATGGTCAAAGTTTTGCAGATTGTAAAAATCAAGATTTTATGTAAACTTCCAGCTGTATGCTTAATTTACATAGAGTTCTGTTCTGCACAGGCATAGATCTTGATGATAGTATGCAAATTGACTTTTTGGCTTATAAGTATTTTGTTTTCTATCGCTTTTCATTAGTTGGTTACAACATTTGGCATTGTGAAGTATGTGATTATAGGGGTACCCCAACCCAATTTAAATCTACCAGAAATCAGAATTTTTAAAATTGATAATTATTAGAAAAATCTGTGAGTTCTAGCTTATGTGTGCGGCACACATAAGCTGGAACTCACAGATTATTCTAATAATTACCGTATCTATCACATAAAATGGTTCAAAACTGTTTCTTTTTGAGTATTTACTCAAATTCAGCTGTACAAATTATATCAACAATATTAGGGCTTTGATTATGGTGTGTTACAGTTCTTGTCAATCTTTCCCATCTATATACAATTTGACAATATGTGTAAGGATAATATTCACAAGATTTGATGCCCGAAAATATATTTTGTTTGAGGACTTTTGTTAAATGAATGAATATTATTGAATTCATTTTTAAATATTTATGCCCAGTTTTACAGAAATGTTTAGTATGTCAGCATTATGATTATGAGGTCATTTGAGAATCAAATTCGTGATTCTATAACCACGATGGAAATAACAGCAGAAAGACTGCTTCACCTCATCTAATGCCCGATTCTCAGTATGTATACATTAAAAATTCGCTGAGTGTTTCTTAATATTTGAAAATCCATTTATAATCTTAAAACCTATCATTTTTTTATTTTCATCAACTCCATTTGTATTTATTAAGAGCAGTTGCAGTTCTTTGGTGCAGTCTTTGCTTCCAAAGGATACCATTTTAAGCACATATTAAAGCTTTTGCATGAGTATTAATGATTTTAAATGGGGTTTATGATAAGTATTTTTGGATACTCTTTTGAATTGTGTTGGTGGATAGAACTTAATGCAGGAGTAATAATAAAAATCAATACCAATTAAGATACAATGCAATTCAAATAGGATTCTGTAAACCATTTATTAAAATGTACACATTAGGTAACTAAGGGACTACAAAATAAGGATACTATTTAATTAAATAATGTGGGGAACGGATCATAACATAATAGAAATAAACTATAAAGTTTTAAAACTTAAGACTCAGTTTCATTCAGTATCTGCATGACACTAAAAGGTAAGTTCTGCAGCCCTCATGCTCCTAGAACTGGTTTAAATGGTCTTCTACTTTCTGCTGAAACTAAATATTCCAGACGGACCAGAATATGAAAATGCAAGACTTTATCAATGTACAGGGGAAAGTTTAACATGATACAATGACAGTTGGTGTGAAATAATGCAAGTTCTCTGAAAAAAAGAACCTACCAAAATAGTGAGAACATACACTATTTCTTAAACACTTGATCTGGTTTCACTTAGTTTATGAGAGTTAATGAGAAGTATGTTCATAGTCCTGAACCCATTTACCCTAAATATTTGATGATTCGGAGGGACATAAGATAGAGGAAATTCTAGGTGCAACAGGAACATAGAATGTAGATGGAGACGATGAACTACCTAGCATAATTCCTAATCTGTTTGATTTTTTTCAATGGCTGAAAGACATTAAGCGCATAAACACCTTGGAAACCAGTGGAAGATTAATTTACAAATGATACCTGCTGGACAGCCACCCGTACAACTAAGTTCTAAGCCGAGTGCTACTTATCAAGTGCTGCTTACAAAAATGCCAGTTTTATGCATTTGAATTAGCTAAAACTTCTAACACCCAAAATATCTTGGACCTAATTTGGATGAAGATAGTAAATAATGATAGTCAATGCGTTTATAGAATAATTCTGGTGGAAAAACCGCGGTTTGTTAGACCTAACTGGTATATTTTATTTGAAATCACTTATGTATCAAATCTGACTTAACTCATTTCATGCAAATTATAACACTGTTACCGGTGTCCAAATTTTTTGAAAATTTTCATGCATAAAGAGGATGTATTTGACTTATTTTTCTGAAAATACTGGAACATGGTAAATATTAGATTAGAATCCCCTATAGACACTTACTTCAGTGTTCAATATGGGGATAGTTCAAATTTCGATGGGTCAGAAAAAAATTATTTAGATGTATTCATACACATTAATGGTAGTAAGGTATACCCTGGGGAGTCTTTTTTCATATTTCATTCAAAGAATGTAGCAGTCAATAATGTAATGATTTGAGACTGATATTCAATAGGTAATATATTAGTACAAAAGGGTGTATATCAAGGTGCCCCCCTGTGGCCTAACAGCCTTTGAGGAATAAAATAATTTCAGTTTTGTAATTGTTATAACGTAGGTATTCAACATACAAAATATTATCGAAATCCATGCGATGGCAGATTTGGAACTCCCCCTTTGGCTATAAGTGTTCATGTGACATATAATAAAATTGTACTCAATCTGAAAGCATATATCTGCTTTCCGAACCCAGGCCTTTAGTTAAGAGTGCAGTGCGTAACAGAAGAAATATTTTTGGGCAACCAAAACATATGCTAAAATTATGTATAAGAAAATATTTACAATTTTACGCTGAAAAACATTGTTTATCTAAACCTATGTCAACTTCAAATATGAATTGTATTTATGTACCTAAAATTGCTCCAGCTTTATAGGAATCTTTGCTTTCTGATTAGAGGCTACATGCTATGACTTATCAAGTAGGTTAACACGGGTTTAACTTTTCAACATGCCCGTGCCTTGGAGGGTTTATATTGGGCTTAGCAGGACTGACATGTACTTTTAGGATATGACATCTCGAGTTACAGTTAATCTGACGTATTTCAAGTGATAATTCTGACTAATTCCTCTTCTGATGTATTGAGTAGGTCTTTTTACGACTTATATGAATCTTAGCACGTTGATAACTTCTAAGTACGCTATTAATATTTTATGATTGTCAGTAGAATGACACCAGCTCGGCTAATAGCAGAGAGGTGCCACAAAGAATTAAAGTTCGTTTCTTGCACTTTTGAAACCATCCACTATCAAAACGCAGGCGCAATTGTCCGAACGCCGGTGTGGTGGTTATAGGACGCCGAGGTATGGTATTTTGACAGATTCGTCGCCAGATTATTTTGGCAAGTTATAATGTGGGTATGACCATGAAATGTCACACTCATAGTTAACAGACTAACCCATGGCGCGATGCGGGAATGAAACGTTAGAACTAAAGACAAACAAATCGCAGGTATTAAAGACCTATTTTTAACTCAATAGTGGTACCACTCCCTTGGGGCTATGCCAGGCAGATCAACTGCCACCCTTATGAGGTGATTAACGCAGCACCCTGCAGGGGGGTAATAAGCAGGTCCCATGAAGGGCTTGGGTGTTTCTGATAAAATATTGATATTTATCTTGGTGAAAGGAATTTGGTTTTATACGATTAAGTCCCCTCTTGGAACCTCTTTAATCCAGTGAGATATTGAAATTGATTTAATCTGTCCCTTATCAGTTAATCCGCTATTGACCCCTCATATACTGATATATAGGCCTTTACCATGTATCGTTAAAGACCTACATTCCTGTCCAATATAGATCATTTAAAGGATTAACTGATAAGGGGCAGTTTCAGTATCTTACAGGAGTAAAGGGACCTCATAGGGGACTTACCTGTATACAACACACTTTTTTTAACTAAGATAAGTATCAATATATTATCAGAAAGTACCTAAACCCTTCATGGAACAACTTTATTGCCCCCTCTAAGAAAGTCACACTCACCTCACTCAGATTAGCCTTGGTCTGTCTGAAATAGCCCTCAGGCAGTGATGCCACTTTTATTGTCTAAACATTTAGGGCATTAAATAAATATAAAACCTTTTTGCATTTATGATATACGGCTTGACTTGTTTGAATATTTTGAGCCTCGGCCCGAGAAATACTGACTTTGCTGCATGTAAAAAGCAAAGTCATAGTCCAGGGAAGTCTGTTTAGCGCCATCTTATTTTACTATCTGCTTAGTATAATATCTTAACTGGCACTCTGCAAAGTTTTATTATTCCAGTAAGTCTCTGTAGCTCAACAGACAGATTTTAGTCTTACGTGGTCAGAAACCAATCACCAAGACAGGGTTTTATCGCGTCGATACCTATACATGTGCGATTTCGCTTGCTGTGATAAAGTAGTAAATGGACCACGCAATGATCAGTCTGATCAGCATCTCTGTTGTTCCCTGTCGTGATAGTAAAGTATAATGAAATTACAATCTTTTGTGTGTATACCAGTGTATGTAATTAAGTAATCAAACAGAACCAATTTCTGACAAATTGTTTGCTATCCTCTCTGCAGTAGAGATGAAATGATTTGATATTTGCTTTTATTGCCTATATTTCTAGAGTTAATAAAGTTATTCCCCAGACTCTTAGATTAAGTGTCAGCATTCTAGCTTATGTCAAATCACTTTCTGGTAATTTCTTTCCGTAGCATCCACGGTAAGTAAACATAGAGTTTCTATAATAAAGACGTCCCGAACAAGTTTGCAAACAAAGCTCACATCTAAATTACTTGTAAGGACAAAATCTGACAAAAATAACATTTCTATTGAATAACCCCTGGTTGCTCCATTTATTTTCCCCTGGATTTGGCATCATAACGGCCACTTTAGATACAGTTAATAAAAGAATAAATCTTAGAACGAGAAAAGAATAGGGCATTGGAAGCCGTAAGAGATTTTTTCTTCGGTTCCATCACCAATGCACCTAAAGTGACCCCAAGTTTGTATTATTATCATGATTATATAGTACATGTAGATTATATTGGTTATCATGGGATAACAAATTAAAGTCGTAAAAAGTATATAACCTACACAAAATAGCAAATAAATTTTCTGTATAAAGCAATTAAGCTAATCAAGAATCTAATCTAATATAGAGACCTGTATGTATAGAAAAAAAGAATCCCAATCGCGGACCGTCTTTCCCGCCAAAATTGCGATTTTTTCCTACAATAAGCGATCCTCAAAGCTGCCCACTGGCCGGAGTTTGTTAAATGCGTAGATTTGCCCTTGTATACACTTAAAAGCAAGCGGAGATCAAAATTCACTTTTCAAATACATTCAAGAACGAGCTGCTAACGTGTTAGCTAAAATGCATGTCCTTTGTTTTGATCTCTTTCCAATTCTCTCGGATCTCTCACGGAACGAGATAAGTATCTTATCATTTGCAAAATACCACAATGTATAATTCTTTCGAAAGGACCCATCATATTCAGTGAAAGACTTTTCATTTATCTTTTTTGATTAATGTGATTACTGATATAATATTGATGCTCTTAATAAATAAGTTATAGATTTAATGTCATTCTTCAGCCACCATACTTCGATTTTTCTCCCTTTAGCTCACAAATGAGTGCTTGACCATTCAAGGTGGGCCACGTCGAAAGAAAAAATGCATTTGTTGATTGCGATATACTGAAACTCCCAGGTTTTATTTTTTCATGCTCAACTCAAATGAGACTGAAATTTCCACTGCTCTTTTTTAATTAAGAATGATATTTCTCGGTTTAAAACTCTCAGATGTTGTATTTATCCTGCCTATAAACGTTAAAATGCCAACAAGTGATCAATTCGAGCATTCAAACTGTTACACCATTTTTGTGACAGATGTATTTTCATTCATGCATATATAAATAAGACGCTGTGCATTAATTTCCCTTTGGAACTCCCGTCATCATGGTAGGCCTAACAGAGAAACCTAAAGAAAATAAATGATTTAATATTCTGTTCAGTATAAACAAATAGATATTACATTCCCTGAGAGGGTGGTAGTTGAAAAATCCATATCTCAAAATATGATTATAAACCTCGGCTGCGCCTAGGCTCAGTGATATTTCACATTCCTCGGGATTATATTTTCGAGTATCACCCTCTCAGGGAATGTAATTATTATATACTGATATTTGGGCCCGATTCCCAACACTAATTTGCAAGCTCCTACCTGCTCTATTGAGTTTTTTAGATACCTGTCAAGCTACATTCTAAATTCTAGCGTACTCAAAAACATCATTAATTATAGAGTACAGATGCGTTTGAATCTCAGCACAATAACTTTGTTGTTGCTGCTAGTGTTGTTGTTGTTGTTGTTGTTGGTTGTTGTTTTATTCAAAGACACAAAAAATATCACGGAGACGATTACATGCTTCGAAACAAACTAAATATGTACTTGATCAGATATTTTCAATCAGGGCGCTTTTCTTCTATGTCGCCACTAATGTAAATGCCGTAGAAAGCCTGTAAATATATTCTGTCTGTCGATTTTTGAGAAAAATAAAAAAGACAATTTATTGAGATATGGGAAATAAAGACAATGATGTCTTTAAGTCCACGATTGTTACATTTGATTATGTCTGCTACGTATTAGCCCACTTGTAAAAGAGGCATTACGTGAGAAAACGAAGAAGAAATTATTATTTCTCGCACAGCAGATCGGGTATCTCACATACCTGTACCAGCCCCTGGGAGAGATAAAAAATGAACAGCCGCACACTGGCCGCACGTCGATCAGTGACGTCATTGTAATGTTAAAATGACGTCACCATTTCAAATTATGTCGCATCTCAGCGTATTCATGGACTTCTGGAAGTCCTTTTTATGCTTTTTTTAAATATCTAAAAGGGTATTAAATGCTGAGCAAGAAAAAAGAATCCAGTATTCGTGTGAGGGTGGGATAGAAAAATCCGTTCCGAGGATCACCAATTGGCATCACGAGGCTTGCTTGCCTTGTGATGCCAATCGGTGATCCTTTGGACGGATTTTCCTATCTCACTCTCATGATAGATTCTTATAGTCACATCAAAAGGGGTTATGAAGCCTGGCAAGGAGTTTAAAAACTTAGTTGTTTCTGTCCTCCAAAATGTAGTGAGACTGTGACTGTTGAAAGCAGAAGGAATAGTTTCTACACATTCAATTGTTTTTAATGGAAGTTGTGAAATTCAAACAATGTTATTTGCTGGGCATGTAAAATCCCATGAAGTGCACAGGAGGCATGCCAAAGGAAACCAAAGTAAATCACGATGTCAAAACAGCAGATATTACATTTAACAATACTTATAAGTGTGCACATAAAAATGGACCCATATCTTCATTAATAAAACCCAGATCATTTTGAAATTTTCAACAAATATAGATGACATTCATGACATGATGTTCCATAAATTTTGATTTTGATAAAACTTTAATTTATAAAATGCAACATCAAAATTCAAATATATCTTAAAATCAAAGTTCACAGTTTTCTTTGTTTTAGAGTTTATCTTTCTATGACATTTCATTTATGCATATCATTTTATAGTTAATCATTTTCGAATAAAATGGTGGTGGTTCTGTTATGGTGTGGACATGTGTGTCCTTATATCATAAAACTAACATTGTCTTCATAAATGGGAACTTAACTGCAGCTCGCGATCAACATGAAGTGCTGGATACGGAGGTCATTCCATTGTTGAAAAACCACAGAGGAATGCAGTTGCTGCATGATGGTGCTCCAGCCCATTGTGCACGGGCCACCACTGAAAGCAAATAACGTAAATGTCGTCGACTTTCCATCCAAATCACCAGACTCAAACATATTTGGGATGAACTAAAACACCCTGAAAGTAGAACAGGGGCTATTCCAACCACACCAAATCAACTAAGAGCAAACATTCTCTACCAGTGGAACAACCTCCCTTAGAATTACGTTCAGCGTTATGTGACGTCAATGAGACGAGACATCGTTGTCTTGCCGTAGTGAACAGTACGGTAAGACAAATGGCTACTTAGTAAACATGGACATGGACGCCGCTGCAGGATTTGACTTAAGAATAGTGTGATATTTGCTTTGTTTTTGTAATATATTCGATCGAGTTTGGTCTCTTCTAAAGTATTGGAAAAATGTGAACATTGATTTTGCCATAATTGAAATTTGCGTTCGCAATTTTTATTTTTTTTTATTTTAATCAATTTAAAATAAATGCAATGTTATACACAGATGTCGTTTATATTTGTTGAAAATTTGAAAATGATCTGACCAGTTTTAACGGTGATATGAGCCCACTTATAAGTGTTGTAAAGTTTATTATCCCAATACCGATGACAGAATGAAAAGTGTTTGTAAGAACATGTACCTTAAGACTATGTACTGACACTGCACATGTTCATAGGGCGCTAAAGACGTCTGATAGTGGAAATTTTGTTGACCATAGAGGAAACATATTGAATGGAATAAGCTTGATGTGACAGATACAGACTTTGTGAAGAACCATATTAAAAGTTTTCCAACATACAAGTCTCAATATAGTAGAAAGGACACAGAATGTAATTATTTAATACATGACCTAATTGTATAATTAATGTAACAGATTATATGGAGACAAATGCTATGAAGAACAAAAAAGGAAGTTAGTGAGGCCTCATATAAAGATACTTTTTACAAAAAGTTTAACTATAGCTTCAAGCAACCCAGCAAAGATACATGTACTGATGACACCGGTGCATGCTTAACATTCAAATAAAAGCTGAAAGGGATAAACCTGAAAATAGCAGAAATGTAGGTACACTGAAAACTAATGAAGAAAAGCACAAAAGACACATCAGAGAAAGTAATTTGGCGAGACAAGAACTAGGAAATGACCAGACCCTGAGGTTATAAAACTTGAGTACAGTCTCAAGCTCAAAATAAAGCCCAATGATTGGCTATTTGCGGACACATGTCCGCAAGCAGCCAATCATTGCACTTTATTTTGAGTTTGAGAATGAGCTCAAGTTTTATAACCTCTGGGTCAGAAATCCCTGACAAATGATACAGAAAAAATGACAATAACGTTTGACTTACAAAAGATACTTCCTACCAAGAAACTGATAGCGGGTGTAGAATATTACAAACGACAGCTGTAAGTATATTATTTACGAGCTCCTGCCTTTCAAAATGATGGTGAAAAAGTGTATGTGGCATGAAGGACTTGCCTCCAAGTGAGCTCAGGTGGTTTCACCTTGCCTAAAATATTTACCCAAAATCTCATGCCATCAGGAGTTCGCCATTTGACTGCATGGTCTGATTCTTATGGCAGCCAAAACACAAATATGGGCATCATCGCGAGAAAATCTGTCTTCTTGGTTTCCGACAAAACGAGACTCAAACCAATCTCCTAAGCTACAGAGACTAGCTAGTAAAGTGAAACGTTGCTTGAAGCAAATCTACATAATGGTTCTTTCCAAACAGCGAATAACAAAGGCGCTGCCCAATCTGCGCGGATGCGCAGGCTGGTCTGCGCCTTTGTTGTTCGCAAACTCTCGAAGACAGGATTTGTCGAGACGATGCCCAATTATTAAGGTGTGCTGCTTGTGGATGCATTTGCACTCTGTAACAGGATTAGAAAAGTATTGATCACAAATTTCTAGAATGTGGTCATTCTTTCTTGCCATGTGACATTGACTTAAGGGATATTGACAGGGTCGCATGACCACGCACTGTGATCTATGTACCAGTTAAATGGTTTAAACTTGTCGGCAGTGCGCAAATGAAACAAGCATTCAATGCTATAAGAATGAATGTTGATCAGTTTGTCTCAACAGCACGATTGGAAAGACAGAAAACAATGAAAAAGTGGAACGGTTGAAAAGCAAGCATATTCATATCCTGAAGTCAGTGCCACTCGTAATATATCATAAATGCAGTCATTCTGATGAAAATTTAAAAAAATGTAAGTGTTACTAAGTATCATAATGAACTTATCATTGGTAAAAGCAGTGCAGTACCAGATTCAACTACATTTTCCATGATAGAGAAATGTAGAGACTGTTCCATTTAACTTCAAACTCCCACAAACAGTTCCACACTGGTAAATGTATACGTCGATTTGCTGGTATTTACGCGTATTGCCGGTACTTCATAGACCGGAAGTGGTAGATATTGGTGTAAATACTATATAGAAAAACATGCCATATGCCTAAAGACAATATAATTAAATAATTTTTATGTATTTGGCATGCACATGGCGATTTATGTAAGCATTTAGGAATAGATTCGAGTACCGATCTGGATGATCGGTACTCGAATCTATTCCTAAATGCTTACATAAATCGCCATGCACATACTGAATACTTAAACATGATTGAAGTCTATAGTCCCTTTGGCATATGGCATGTTTTTCTATATAGTATTAACACCAATATCTACCACTTCCGGTCTATGAAGTACCGGCAATACGCGTAAATACCAGCAAATCGACGTATACATTTACCAGTGTGAAGTCTTGAGAAGGTGTTCAAAAAGCATAGTCTTCATTTCCAGATGCTTTTCTGTGAAAATAGATATGGAACATTATGAAACTATTCTGAGCTTGCCTGGATAAGTCACAGTTGGTGTTTTATAAAGAACTTACTCTTTTAGTGCTTACAAATAATCTGATGATACAGAGTTTGAAATTTATAATTCAAATTCCGAAGGTTAAAAGTTTGAATATCAGTGAATTCAGCTATTCAGTAGTCATGAGTTGCATTATCTGTTTGAAATCATTATAGTTAAGGGGGTTTTATGTGTTTCTGTGTGGAGTTGGTAAAACTTCTCCCTGTGCATCGATATAGTGTTGATGTTTTTCATATTCTGGTCCTTAAGGAATATTGGGTTCTAACGGAAAGCAGAATACCGCTTAAGCCAGTGCTAGGGGACGTGAGAATTGTTGCACTTTCCATTAGTTCTCATGAACAGACTCAATAAAACCGAGTGTGCTTTTTCTTAGATTGTAGGTTCTCTCTATTTTTGAACGATACGTTTTTCCAGCTTAATTATCAACTGAATCAGCCAAAGTTTATGCAAATAATTCCTCAGCTACCCCACAGAATTTGACATAGAAAGGAACACTTTGCTGACGCAAAAGCAGGCTGACTTTACGATAACAGGAAGCAGTCTTGCCGTTTTCAAATTTAGCCATAAATGGATGAAACCACTGGCTTTTATTATTGTAAGGGTTTTCAAACCATTACATGATACTAATACACAATCACAACTTTGATGTAATTGCTAATTCACATTTAAATATCATAAGAACAGTCCCTTGAAACACAAGCCTGTGTCAATTTCTCCGTTTGCATACGCAATTAAAAGTGCTAGCACAATATACAAAGTATGTCAAAGGCTTGCAGGTGACATTTTAACATTGTTAGGAATTTTAATGATAAGAAAATATTGGATTACAAATAGGGGTAAGAAAGTTTAGTGAAAATTGTGAATATTCATGAGTTACTTATGTTCTATTCAACAATGACCTCTCTGATTGGCATTGCAATGAATAGATTTGTCTAAAAATAGAAGTCTACTTTCAGTTTCTTTGACATTTTTTGAGAAGAAAAGTACATAATTATTTGGCTGCATCAGTTATCTCTAGATTTTCCATTTATTTTCAGTGAATGAGCCCCCCCCCCCCACCCAGAATGAGTTTTTATGGTTATTAACCAATGAGATTTTTCATATATTAGCAGGTAATATAATAGGCCAATTTCTGACTCTTCCTGATTGGTTGAAATTGAAGATGGGAAAATGATATCGTGCAACTGCAAGCAGCCAAAAACATATTAAAAAAAACATGTGCAAAATTGCACTGTTTGCTTAAAAATGTGTGCCCTTCGCGCGGTTGTACTTTAGAAATTTACTTTCCAGACAACTCACGTGCTTAGCCACAATTAGTTGCTCATTTGTTCCAACCCTTACCAGGCTGAAGATGTTTATGTACCACACATCTCCTTAATTTCTATCCGATCAACTTGCAGGACACAATTTAATTGCATGTATTCTTATGTCAAGTGGAAAACAAAGCAGATCCTGATCAGCTGGCTTCTTAGAAGCCAGCTGATCTGGATCTTCACTGTTTTCATTAAATGATATATCGAAGTTCAGCATGGTCAGGATTAAAGTGCGGTTTCAAGCTCTACCAGGAAAAGCGGTATTGCGTGATGTGTCATCGTTTGTTAGGGCTAAACTTAAACTACCCATTGTATTAAATTCCTCTTAAGCAAGACCAGACAATACTAAGGAGTCTGGGTAACGGATAATTGCTGTCTAAGTATTGAATTTCCTAATAAAAATGGAAAATCCATTCTTTAAGAAATAGACCTTTTGGCTAAATTAGCAAAATTAGCCAAATAACCATTTTCTGAAGGCGTGTAAGGTTTGTATCAATTTTTAAAATCCTTAAAGTACACAACTTAGTTCTAACTCTTTGCATGCTCTGTAATTTTTCATGCTTTTGTTTTCGTCTTCAAAACAACTTTTTCAAAAAATATTTCAATCACACTATCAGATAGAGTGTCAAATGGTTATGTCGGTCCTGGTCTTGCAAAGGTTATCAACAGACAACGAAAGACTTCAGCTTTAAAAGTCTCCCTATGCGGTCCATCCATCGTCTGTTCGCCATCTTCTGGTAAAAGCCTGCGAGACACTTTCCGGCAATGACTGTGCCTGACTGATGGTCCTAACTTGTTTTATCACAAGATAAAGGCTTATAATTAGCAAACGGAAATTTTACATTTTCAAATTCTTCAAGTCAATTTTTGGAACTCAGCCACCCTTCCAAGTCTTTTATTTGACTAATCAGCCAACTTTGTATAATGAGAAGTAGCTAGCTAGATAGCTTTGGGTAAAGGTGAAGTTTATTTTAAGTGTTTTGCACTGTAATTGCCTATTCTAAGAAGATTCTGACAAAACTTAATATGTATGATATTGAGCCTACATGTATCTTTTATACCAATAATACATCAAATCTGACCAATGAGTACTGAGATATGACGAACGGAAGTTCATTGTGTGTGGACACACAAATGACACTCAAGCCCCCCCCCCCCCCCCCCCCCCCCCGAGTTCGTCGAGATATATAACAAGAAAAAAGTAGGCTGAGATAAAATGGAAGTGGGGGCATTTATATAACTTGCGACGCCACGCAAACGGGTTATTCAACTTATTGTGCGAGCCTATACGGTCCTTCATTTGCAAACTGAAATCACGTTATGCAGACAGGAATTCGTGAGACCAATTCTATTCGAGAACTAGACTGGCCATAATTCATTGCTAAAATACAAACACGATAAAGAATGGAAAAACTTTACTTTCTATGAGGCTGAAATAAAACTAAATGGAAATCTGGTCAGTGTAAACATGACCTACAACCTCAAGAAATCAATAATCTAATAGGAGTCTGTATGTATCTGTATTTGCTTACATCCACGGGGTGGAAGTTTAGCTGGGCAGTGTGTAGTACTGTAAGTGCAAATCGAATTGTAGTAAAATTTGCCCCGAGATTCTTACCGAGACACGCTGATCAAAAAAATTATTGCTGGTTTTCCAATTTCCTGGTTATAAATAGGTAAGTGAATTCGTCACAATATGCAATTTATTTGTCCAATCAAATAGGATATTTTTGTATTAAACAATAGAAAAATAGGTCAATACTTGGTATAGATGGCTATCGCGATACAAAAAAGTTAACATCCTGTTTCATGGTATTACGATGCAATTAAATTCAACATCCTGCTCACGACATTAAATTGGTAGAATCACAAGCAATAAGGACGGAATTAGGTGCGTAATGCCTAGATAAAATCTCTTCCCAGACTTATGGCCATTTGGCTGTTCCTATTTATTACCTAAACTTATATTAGAAAACAAAGACTTTCAATCCTTTTCTATACTAGAAACCCCTAAATGGGTACTTTGGCAAACAGTGAAGAAGGGGCTGCACTGTTTGCTGAGATTAAAAGAACCTACATGGACAGAAATACATCATAGTTTAGAAAATTCTACCTGTGACCCCTAAAAGTACACAATGGACAGTAACATACTTATTGCATCAATATGTATGTGAAAGTCCATTAAATTATAAAAGGGTTTAACTGTTTAAAACAGTAATCTTTTGCTTTATTTTATACTTAGCAGTGAAATCAATACATATCAATAACAAATAAAAGTGATATCAATCACCAGTGAAATGATATGATATCAATCACAGTGCAAAACACTTAAAATCAATATTGATATCAGCCTATATTTTCATTGTAGCGTTTTTTGGATCACCTCTGATTTTTCCATTCACTTAATGCAGCTCACTTCGAAATTTCAAACGCCTATAACTTTCTTATTTGTGAACAAAAACATCAAGTGTGGGTAGGCATTTTCTTAGTTAGAGCATGAGGAACATTTTGGTACCCAAAAAAATCAGATTTGCTGAAATTTTTCGATTTTGCATTTTCAACACCTCCGGCTTCAGTGAGTGAGGCGATGCATGTAACCTATGCTTCGCAACGTCATCAACAAATTATGACGTCGCTTATGACGTCACTCGTCTCACACTTTGACGCTGAATAAATTTCATTTTATCTTTAAGTCCTGATGACTATAGATCATGTAGATTGATCCAGGTATTCTGTCACAAATACTCCTTTGTCTGTGATTTGACTTGAAGCATGGTTAACAAATTGATTAACTGAGACGTCTAAATCTTCTAAAAAAGTATAAAATAAAAAGAAAATTTACTTTTTTTGAGTAAATACCAAATATATTTCATCTCGTGAGTTGAAAACATCGAAATTTTCATCCGTGCTGCGCACTCATGAAAATTCTGATGTTTTTCAACACACTCGATGAAATATATTTGGTATTCACCTCAAAAAAGTAAATATCCTCTATATATCTCCTACATATTTTTACGTACACTAGTAAAGTTTGGCACATGTACGCAACAAACTGTCCAGTCTCAGAATATGCATTCTTGCACAACGGATAAGGTTATCAGAGATTTTTTATCCTGGGATAGAAAGTCTTATCTTTCCCATGCTATCTTACCAAGGATGTCAAGTAACGTCATCATGTGAAAATTGCATCTTAGCCTATTCGGGGACTTCTGGAAGCTTATTTTAAAATAAATAAATAAAAAATAAATAAATACATGAATAAAAACAGTGGTGAGCAAGAAAAAGAAGCAAACCATTATTCGTGTGAGGGTAGGATAGAAAAATCTGTCCCTCATGATCACCATTTGTCATCCCTTAGCAAGCCCCTTGATGGCAAACAGCGATCCTCGGGACGGATTTTTCTATCCTACCCTCACACCCATGATATATTCTTATAATATACAACTCATGCAAAGTATATATTGCTGTTGCTAGTAATCAAAGAATGCGGTCTTACGCCATGCGCTCACGCTGGAATAAAGTGTTGCAATAGAAACACAATACAAAATTTAAGTGGTATCAACTTGTGCATTTGTTGCAAATAAAGTGTTTTTTTTTTTAATTTAACAACTGTAACTGAGGCACTGGAATTATATTCCATAAATAAAAGGAAAATTAAATCAGTTTTCAGAAAAAGTTCACCCCGATAGATACCCCACCCCCCAATAACGGCTCATTCCAGAATAAAAAAATATCAAGTAAGTATTATATAATATGACTATTTCATTGCGTTAGTAATTGCTTTAAATATCTAAATGCTTATCTTGAATATTGTAAGGAATAAACGGTTGCCATGGCAACAAAATCTGCCAATATTTGTCAAAAAGAGAATTTCCATCGATTTTGGTTGCTAGGCAAAGGACATTACACGTATTGGATTTATTCTCTATTGTCTACTTCAAAAATTGCAGACACATTGTTTGCTACAACTGGTGTGATGAAAGAGCGGTTATAACACTGTTTTGGATTTGAAATGATTTTGAATTCACGGCTGCTTAGTCAGAAATGTCGTCAGCGTGAACGCATAATGCTAGGAGACGGTCTACTATTGCCTAGCAACAGCTCATTGAAGATGATAAGACGTCAACTAGTATATGCAATGAAGCCCGAAGGTTCATTCTACATTGTACATTACCTTTCAGTTAGAAGTGCCAACTCAGTCAAAAGATATTAACCAGCTCTCAGTTTTATCGTGTTTTTGACTGACGCTGGACTAAAACGTTGTCATGGAAACACGATATAATCATAACGGGCGTTGGTGGTAAAAAAGGCAAACTTAACTTTTAAAACTCTCACATTAAAAGTTTACATTGATTTTTTAGAGAAAACCGTGTGACGTTACAGTAGTTAATTTTTCTTCTGAGTTCGCGTTTTCTTATCCAGTTTTCGTTTAAAATTTTAATTTATACTTTTCAGCAACAATTTTCACAATTGTTAAATTCATTAAATCTTCTTAAGTCAAAACTATCAAACGTCTTATAACTAATAAAGTACCAAAATTGTCCAAATCTAATACTCTTACACTGGGTATCACCTATATACTATAAAGTCCCGTGATGGAAGCTGGCTTCAGTGCCATCAAATGACATAATTAGTTATCAATCACATTTCATTTTCTCAGTAAAGCTCCCTCTACAAATATACGCCTCCATTTATATCAACCAATAGGAAGATACAAAAGTGATTCATATTCATACTAATTGCGCAATTCTCTAGAGGCCATACATGTATGATTGGATGTATTGCGTAAATATTCAATCAATGTCAGACTTGACAGGATTTATTTATTAAATTGATGCAATTTTATTAACTAAAAGTAACACTTATCAACGCAAATTTCAAGCGTGCTAAAAATCTCATAATGATTCACAGGCTTATCAACGTGACATTTAAGAAATAATAACAAACTGGTGTCATAGTTCCCTAACAAAACATAAACATGCCAATCATAAGTGTCAGTCCACCCCTGTCATGAACATCTGCAGTTAAACTAAAACAAGCTTTCACAAATATTGCTAATTCCCACAGGTGAATTCACAAACATTGTAAATCCTCTCAGGTGAAGCCTGCCATTACATGGTTTATTTATAGTTTCTAGCAAAATGTATTTGCAAAGAAAATTGTAAATGAGAAACAAGATCACTTAGCACCAGCTTCTTCACGTGAACTATGCTTGTCTTTGGCTGGCCTATCGTGGCTCAGTTAGTTGTATTCTTTAGTCCTGACAGACTGTGAGTGAAGAACCATTTTCTTTATTCCATTGCAATAATTATTAACCAATATAAGCCGAATAAATTGCCCACCATTATCAATTGGAACAGTCCATTTCCCTTTTACGGGATGTTGGGTGGTATTTTTTATTCTTTTTCAAATCATAATTGAACATTCTGCAAGCAAATAGTGGAGAACCTGGTCAGACGTCGCTTTTTGCGGCGTCTGATCTGGTTTTGCACTGTTTGCTGATGTCCCACAAATAGGATATAGCTCTTACACGTGTTAACATAATGGCGGTGCTCTGTACTTTCAGCTTCAATGGTTTGGCACATTATATCAGACTTTGCATTCTCCTCGTCTTACTCTCAGAAATGTACGAAATTGTATCTTGCTCCCTCAAAAGATTGCACTGATTCATCGCAGTGGAAAAAAATGACTATTCTGAATCTTTTAGCGGTGTATGTTAACCATTTATGTTGTTATATGACTGTTAGCAAAGTCCTCTCATTTGCTGAAACTGCCTGCAACAAGTTTGTACAAAAGTTCATGCTTGATCGTGCTTGCTAAATTTAGCTATCTGGTATGTGAAAAATCTGATTTAAGGAATCCTAAAACTATTCTAGCTTTCAGGCAGCTTTGACAAAAATAATGTTTACTTTCCCACAGCTAATTTTAGCTTAACATTTTATGCGCTGCTAAATTTAGTTCTCTGCTATGTGAAAAATAAATCTGATGTCAGTCAGGAATCCCAAAACTATTTTAGTTGTCAGACAGCCTTGACGAAAGTCATGTCTACCTGTCCACCGCTAATTTTAGTTCTAAAATATACAGACTAAAAGTCATATAACCGAACAATTGAAACACTTTTTTTGGCTAACATCAGGATTTGTCATCCCTTTCTCGCATTGACTATTTTAGCTGTCAGACAGCCTTGATAAAAGTCATGTCTACATGTCCACAGCTTATATTAGTTCTAAAATATACAGCCTAAAAGTCATATAACCAAACAATTGATGCATTCTTTTTTGTGTTAACATCAGGATTTGTCAACCCTTTCTCGCATGGATTATATCCGGTTACAGTGTGGTAAGGGTAAATATAATAAAGCATTTTAAATGTTCATAGTGCACTGAAAACAATATTACAGTAAAACCTGTGTAAAATGGACACTCCCAAAAAGACAAAATTTGGTTTTCAAGACTAAATATCGCTTAATGCAGGTCAAACTCCACTGGGAACATTTTGCAATGCTTTTGACCTTCATTAAGCTACCAATTGCTATCAAGATCTATGTTTTGTCAATTTTTGAGTGGCCGTTTTTCACAGGTTTGACTGTAATCAACAATTTCTTTTCAAGATTCTGAAACTCTTATGAGATATGCAAAATAATTGCATTTTTTAAATTACTTTTTTTATGATCAACTCAAAACATTTGACCTGTGAAATATACGTAAGAAATCATGCCAGTCTATTTTCATCCCTCTCTGAAGTGAAAACTCTGATGTCAGTTTTCCAATATCTATTTTTAGCTGTCAGGCAGCAGTGACAAAAGTGATGTCTACCTGTCCTGTGCTAAATTAAGTTCAATCTATTTCCAGCATCATTGAAAAAGCTGATGTCTACCTGTCCTGGGCTTTTAGTTTATCACTCTTGTAGACGTCAAGATTTGTCACAACCAGTGAAAACTAGTTTCAGCCAATCAGAGGACGTCTTTTATAGGAGTCATATAACAATTTGAGTTGGCATTCATTGTTAATCGTTAACTATTAATTGATCTCTTTAACGAAAATATTCTCTTATATTCAAGAAATAGATCAGCTCTAGCAGTGAATTGTTGAGTAATAATTCACTGTATGGAATTCAGTTGTAAATAAGATCCTATCACGAGCGCGCAGCGGAGGCCGAACGTAAAGGGTGATTTGGACATCGTTCGGGTATCGTAAACTCGTCGGAAGGCAAATGTCACCGAGGTATAAGATGCTTAAAATCTTTCTTTTAGCATATAATCACACAATTTCTTGAATAAAGGATCGTTTAATTTTATATTGTATTTTAGGCACATATACATCAAAATCATGAGAGTGCCGAAGATTATTCTTCAGAACTTTAAAACCTCCTTATCATATATGCATAAATAAAATAAATATTATTTATTTTATTTATGCATATATGATTAGGTGGTTATGACGTCATAAACTTTCAAATACATCGGCATCCATTAAACAGATAATGGAAATTTCAAATGCATATAACTTCTTTTTTTTCTCAATAGCATTTGATAAAATTTGCAGCAAACGGGTTTGATAGACACAATATGTTTTTAAAGCTCAAACGTTCCCCTTTTAGGCTCGACTGTTAAAACGCAAAATGAAAAACAAAACTTTTTTTCATTTCTAATTTTTATTACATTCCGCGTTGGCGATACCAATTCTTACACTTTTAAGGCTAGCTGACCCTGCGTCCTGCTCGTTGCATGCTCTCCGAAGTAAGACTCTTATAACCAGTAAAGTATTTTTTATGATTTGGAATTAGTTTTCTTAACTCCTATCATCGCTTTTTAATGATCTCTTTTCATGCTGTGTTAATATACAGTATGCCCTTTTGACGTCTTCTGTTTTGGGGCTGTTGTTTTGTTTTTTCTGCTTTATATTTCAATACTACCATAAAAGTGTCATACAGTTTGGATCCAGATCAGGCCCAACGTTTTTTTTGGGGTCGGATCTTGGTCCAGATTGTTTACAAAGGTTATTAGCCCTTAAAGCGACAATCACAACTGCAGCATACGGCAAATTTTGCAACATGTTTCCAAATTTTCGAAAAAAAAAATAAGGTATGATATTTCATGAGAATCGTCTGCTGGCAGACGATTCTCATGAAATATCATGCCTTATTTGTTATTTTTGAAAAAACAGCAAAATTTGAAATTGTCGTCTGCTGCAAATTATAGGTGGCGCTTTATGGGTAAGGGGAGGACAAAAGATGCCAATGGCAGGCAAAGGGTGGACTTTTTTCAATTTAGCTGATAATTTGAAATTTTCAATAGGAGAAAAAGCGCAGGTGGACGAGAGAAAAAAATCCAATAAAACAGAACATTTCACACTTTTAAATTTGAAAAATCATTGATTTCCTTAAATAATAATAATGAATTCCTTTAGAAAAAATGTATGTCAAAATGAAAAATGTCCCATTGGTACTATTCCGCGTATCAGAACAACTAGACACATCTGAACCAATCAGCCAGTATATGATACTTTTGCACTTACATGAAGATGTGCCTCGTCGCCAGAAAACCTGTCTTCGGGCTTACGACAAAACTACACTCAAACAAGTCTGCTCAGCTTCAGAGACTAGCTAGAAAAACTGAAATCTCACCAGTAACAAGTTTAGATATGCTTCTTTCCAATAAGCGAATAACAAAGGCGCTGATCAGACTGCGCGTATGTTGTTCGCAAACCTCCGAAGACAGCTTTTCTCGCATCGAGGCCCAAGTCATTCTTCAAAGAGTGAGTATGACCAGGAAATATCACAATCACACACTGCAGACCAACCCATGGCACCGTGAGGAAGAGCCACATAACATTTACAGTAGCAAGACATCCATAAGACAATAAAAGCAAAGCAACCAGCTCTCTCTTCCTCGTCAAGGTGATTGCAAAACTAAATAGGACATGAAGTAATGCATACCAATCAAAGACAAACACAGCACCCCCATAAACAATAGGAGATACATAAAACAATTAATCAACAACAACTGAACTACCGCCTTAGAACGGACAGCAGCCTAAGCTACCGGGGGGGAGGGGGGGGCTTAAATGCATTTTACGGCACCAAATCTTTGACCCAGATTCTGCTGTTGTTCAAAAACAAAAATTGTTTAGCTTGCTTGGAGGCTTCCTAACTAATGCAATGCATCACCACAGAGAAACAACCTAATCAAAACCACACTACGATGTACATTATATACATGTACATGCATGGGCAGCTAGATCCAGAACATTTTGTCAGAGGGGGTCCAACTTTACAACATTTTTTAAGTTGATGAGGTGTGGGAGGATCCAAATACCACTAAAGCGGGCCATCATCGGCCCGCCAGCGAAACGCCATTTAAATGGCGTTTCGCTGGCGTGCTGATGTTGGCCGGACATTGAATGCTGGCTCGGTAGGTTCGTGATTTTCCAGGGGATCTGGACCAGAATCGCTAAGATACCCTATATTTTTGTGATTTTTCAGGGGCGGATCCCTGCCCCCCTCCCCTCTGGATCCGCACCTGTATCTAGTAGGCCTAAATATTGGCTTGGCCTTCCTCTGCATCTCTCATTTGCATTTTGTACTCATCGCATATGCGACTAGCTTAGGCTCTTATGGGACTGCGCGGATGCACAGGCTCGTCTGAGCCTTTGCTATTCGCATATATGCGATGAGTACAATAAACTCATGAACGGAACTGCTTCTTGGAAAGAAATAAGAACTGAGGGTTGGCAAATAAGCCACTTCGTAAACCTTTATGATTTTTATCAACAGCTACCCCAAGTTTCTATATCTTACTATATCAGCATTGTCGGAAGAAAATCTAACTTTGTTACATGCGATCAACAACTGTGCATACCAGCCTGCTCATATGCTGCAGTCTGATCAGCGCCTCTGGGAGTTACGAAAGTTATATTGCCACATGCAAAAATACAACATTATTGCTAGGCTCTGTAGCTGAGTAAATTGGTTTGAGCAGTACCTACACAAAGTCGTAGACCCCGAAGACAGTTGCGACGAGATCCATTTATATGAGGCGCAGTTTTTATTTATCACTTTTGTACCTTGAAGTTTCTGTCATGTTTTATGATTTTGATGCATGCGAACGACAAAAGCAAGACCAGCCTGCTCATCCGCGCAATCAAATCAGAGGCTTCAGAGCCTTTGGCATTAGATACCTACGTCATACAAAACTATTCCCTATGGTTTGAACCTTATTTGACCGCATTCGATCACTTTGGTGCCTTGAAGTTTCTGTCATGTTTTATGATTTTGATGCATGCGAACGACAAAAGCAAGACCAACCTGCTCATCCGCGCAATCAAATCAGAGGCTTCAGAGCCTTTGGCATTAGATACCTACGTCATACAATATTTAAACAGTTCTGCTATTCCCTATAGCCGGACAGGCTGGTTTGAACATTATTTTAACGCAATCGGAACTGCCCCGGCAAATTCCGAGAAATTCCGTGGAATCAGACCACGGATGAACATCGAGGATTTTACTTTTATAACGCGTGTGATAACGTGACGCTGACGTTATATAGCGTGACACTGACGGCACAGAAACAATGTTAACACAATAACACGTGTGATTGCAGCAAAACAAACGGTTTAAATGTATTTTATTTAATAAAATATCGCTATAGCGTAAATATAATCGCTAGCTTTAGCGATATTTTATTGAAAACACACACACACACACACACACACAAACTTCATATATTTTGCTGATTAAACTTTTCGGATAATCAGAATATTAATCGATTTTGATAAAGCTGAACCCACATGCTACATACATGTAACTAATTTTACATACACCAGTTCCAGCAAACAAAATGGAGCTTTTTGGTACATAGTACTTTACATACACCCGTGATCGAATTGTGGCGGATTTTCCCGAATGATTTGACCAGAAACCCCAAAGGCAGATTTCTTGCGACAAGGCGCATATTGAATAGGCTCTTTCAGACGATTTCTGTAATGATAATAGAAATAGTTTTCACTTTATGAATGTAAGAGACCGTCAAAAATTGCCTCGTGTCTTTTGACTGTTGAAATTGACACGTTATGATGCTTTATAGCCAGCCAGTGCAGACAGTTACTTTGCATTTACTTCTCTCGTAGGATTTGTTGTTGTTTTGCAAATATTTGATGACGGAAACACGTATGGTAAGAATTTCAAGAATAAGATACTATTCTATTTTAATCCTAATAAACAGGACAATTATACGAAAAAGAGCTACAGTAAAACCTGTCTTAAGCGACCACTCAACATTAGACAAAACAAGAGTCTTAAAGACAAATGGTAGCTTAATGAAGGTCGAAAGTATTGCAGAATGCTCTCTTGGAGCATTCTGCAATACTTTTTACCTGCATTAAGCGATAATTGGTCTTGAAAATCAATTTTGGTCTTCTTTTTGAGTGACCGTTTAAGACAGGTTTAACTGTACGTGCATTAAGGGGCTATTTTGGCCCCACGATAAGGCCAAAACTTAAAATTTGCTTTTCACCAATTTCTTCTTATTGGTTTATTAGAACAATAGCCGAAGTATACTAGTCTGGTATTAGTTTGACTTTTACCGTTGCTATGGTAACAAAAATGGCCACCAAAATAGGCTGAAAATAGGACATTGATTTTGGAACAAATTTGAGACTTCTGATGGTGAAATTAACATAGAGCACAAGCAAATACCAAAAAGATATTTTAACAGATGATGAGAATTATCACGGCACACAACATGTTAAAAGTTTGTTTTGTCTTTTTTTTGTAGGTATTTAGCTGTGCTGGTATCTAATTCTTAAAAAAAATCGCAAAGCCTCGTTACCATTTTGCTTACTAGTGGCTGGACAATGTTAAAATAAACTCAAACCCATTAAACACGGACTGGTCACTTACATACAGGTAAATGTATCGTCGACGTGGCTCAACAATGGCTGAGCTTTTAAAAACTGACATATGTTGAAGATTAAATAATCATATCATCGTTATTTCTCTGCATATCTTTGAAATTTCTTCAAAAAGCAATTGTTCAATATACTATCTTTAAGACTGTATTGTCATATTTATTGAAAGTGTATCGGTCTTTATGAACCTCAGCAAGAAACCTAGGTACCCTTGTCAGCTATTTTCGGCATTTTTAACCAAAAATCCCCAGAAATCAACATATAAAGATGGAAAACTTCAATTCAATTTACTGTAACCTGTAATGTTTCAGCTACACATACCGATAGTAATCTCTTATAATCTCGTGTATTTTCAGAATCAATTTTATTGGCTGTAGTACTTAGAAATAGCGCTGAAATAAAGCATCTACAACATTACTTTGTATTTCCGTTAGTGACCAGTCCGTTTATACTGGGTCCGAGAAATAAATATGCATGCAAAATTTGATCTAAATATACCGTGCGTTTCAAGAGTTAAGAGCATTTTCATTAACTAACCACAACTGGCTGGAATAATGCTAAGGAAACCCTCATCCATTAAAAAAAAGCTGTTACACATGCCAGTGGTTAGATAATGTTGACATGCATTTCGCCTCCTTGCTATCTTACATTATCAACAAAAGGGAGATATTTTAGTTTTTACAATTCTTAACATAGTATCTATCATCTGGCTGTATTCCTTGAACACAAGCTATGATAGTAACAATATTTCATTTGGTCCTATGTGCATATCTATAAATTTGTTTTCGGCAAAAAGAGTTACGTATTAGCTGTCAAATTTGCAGCAGAAGGTGCTATGTGTCGCATAACACCTTATAGTTGGAAGAAAGTGCTGCTATTGTTAAAGTTATTTAGAGTTAAAAGGTGTTGCATGACAAAAACATGTAATACATTTTGCATTTACCAAAATGACTACAACAATACAGTATTGGGTGACAAAAGATGCCATTTGACAGAAAGCATCTTTTTCTTTGTTTTGAAAAAGGTGCTATTTGCCAAATAGCACCTTTTTTCATTTAACACATAACTTATTCTTGTATAAAATGTCGATTTGGTACATATACATGTAACATTCTTACATACAGATATCACATCCTTTCATAGAAATGTTATATTCTTACAAAGCTATGTCGCGTACTTACATACATGTCACATTCTTATATACAGGTGTCACATTATTACATACAGATGTCACAATTTTACATTACGAAGTCACATCCTTACAGACAGATGAGCGATTCATAAATTAATTTATACATACATATGTCACATTCTGACGAACGTATGTTGTATTCTATCATAGAGATATTGAGTGTAGGACAAAAGCCCACTAGTACAAAAGCCCACTAGGACAAAAGCCCACTGGACAAAAGCCCACTAGGACAAAAGCCCACTGGGACAAAAGCCCACTAGGACAAAAGCCCACTTATATGCATTTAACAGGAATAGGTTTGAACCGATGGACAAACCCCAGCCGAGGGGGGGGGGGGGGGTGGTACTCTTATTTTTTCTTCATACGTTTGGCTTGGGCCCAGCATCTACCTTCACCCCCACCCCCATAAAAAAATATTAGGAATTTCAAGCACCCCAAATAAATATTTGAAATTTTAGCAACCCAAAAAATATCCTCCATTCTGAACCTTGACCTTCAGAAAAGACCCTAAAATGCATAGAAATGATCTCTAAATATAGTCCAATTTTGTGATGACCCCCAAATAATATCCACAAAATCTTTATACCCGAAAAATATTCAGTTAATTTAAAACCCCCAAAAATATTGAATTCAAAAACTTTAACCCGAAAAAATAGCCTGGGCCTACGTATGTATGAAAAATAACAGAGTACCATCCGACTGGGGGACAAACGGACAGACGTACTTAAGATGAAGAATCTCCCTTCTTCTCAGATCTGAAATTCAAACATCTCTTTTTGTTTGGCACCTCTCATAAAAGTGCATGCCAATTGTTACTGCCAGATCAAAGGTCATTCGGTTTAATTAGACATATTCAGTTTAATTAGACATGTGTTTCCCAATTATAATAGGTTTCCCAATTATAATAGATTGTTTGACCCAAACTGTGAATTGATTTTCTTCAAATATCAATGGCTTTTAACACTCAAATTAAGTTGTTTATCACAACATACTGGAGAAATAATAATGTCAGTGAAAACACACTGCAGGTGTGATTTACCCTGAAGTAGCAGTCTGATCAACGTTAACAGTTTTATAAAAGACTTAAACCTATTTTTTTCAAAAAAGTGGGCTTTTGTCCACCCTGCCAAATTAAGCAGTGGGTTTGTCCAGTGGGATATTGTCCAGTGGGCTTTTGTCCTAGTGGGCTTTTGTCCCAGTGGGCTTTTGTCCGTTCCACAGAGATATCGCATTCTTAAATAGAGAGATGTCACACTCTTATATGGTGATGTCATATCTTACATAGAGATGTCACGTTCTTACAAACAGATGACACATTCTTCCATAGGGGTATCACATTCTTACATTAGACAACTGAAATGTTCTTTTGCGGTTAACATGGGGACTTGTCAAGGCAAATAGCAATGCATAGTGGTGTCCACCTTGGATTTGGAGGAAAACATCAATTGTTTTGCTAAATAACTCCGCTTTATTTTCTCCATTTCTATTTTAAACCTTTTTCATTACTGCTGAAAAAATATTTGTTTCAACAACTGGCTTTGATAACCTTTGAGTTTAGTATCAGGCGGCATTTACTACCTTTACTCATCAAATTATGAAATCAAGAAATTTAAAGAAATATCAAAGTCTTACAAAGAAATATCTCATCCTTACATACAGATGTCTAATTCCTACATTATAGATGTCAACTTCTAAAAAGAGCTGTCACATTCTTACATACAAATGTGGCATTGTCACAGTCTTACATAGATATGCCACATTATTGCAATGCAACATCACACTCCTGCATGCAAATATTATATTCTTTCTTAGAGATGTCACATTCATATGTACAAATGTAACGTTCTCACAAACATATTATGTTACATGTGTACATACTTGTCAAATTCTTTCATAGGTATGTTAAATTCTCACATAGACATGTCACAATTTGTATAGAAGTGCTGTATTCTTAAATGTAGAGATAACACATTGTAATTTAGTGATGCAAAATGATCAAACAAACAGATGACACAAACTTATATAAGGATGACACATCCTTACATAAAGATGAAACATTCTTACATAAAGGTGATACATGTGAGCTGAACATTTCTTTAACTTCAACAACAGCAGAATCTAGGGCGAAGATTTGGTTCCAGTAAAGATGCATTTAAGCCCCCCCCCCAATGGCTTAGGCTAAGCCTGTGGTACTGTTGTTGTTGATTCGTTGCATATTGTAACTCCAATTGTGGGAGTATGTATTTTTTGTCCGTTACTTTATGTCCATTCTAGTTTTGCAATCATCTTGATGGGGAAGAGAGAGCTGGTTGCTTTGCTTAGTTTCTCTTCCTTGTGTCTCGTGATTGTTGTGTGGCTCTTCCTGGGGTTCATGGGTTTGTCTGCAGTTTGTGATTGTGGTATTTCCTGATAATACTCACTTACTTTTTTACATATATATTTACATTATAACATTTTGATGTCACATTCTTATAAAGAGAGTTTACATTCTTAAATGGAGATATTGCATTCTCACCCAGAGATAAACATTCTTACATAGAGATGTCATATGGTAAATAGTGATGTCACTTATTTACATACCGATGGCTATTTCTTACAAAGGGTTGTCATATTTTTACATAGATGTGTTTCATTTTTACATAGAGGCATACCATTTTAAAAAGAGATGTCACCTTCTTACACAGCGATGTCACATTTGTACATAAAAATGGTGCATTCTTATATAGAGATAGCTGCACATTCTTACATAGATATGTCTCATTTTACATAGAAATCTCGCATTCTTACATATAGAATGTCATATTCTTATATTGAAATGTCATATATTTACATAGAGACTGACATATTCGTATATACAGATGTCACATTCATATATACAGATGTCACAATCTCACATAACTAACAAATAACACCTTTTGTTTTAACCAAAATTATAAGAACTATACATTATTTGGTGACAAAAGGTACCATTTGACAGATAGCACTTTTTTTCTTTAAAGATAGAATATAACTTAGTTTTGACAAAGGGTGTCATTTGTCAAATAGCACTTTTTCAATCAACACATGACTTAGATTTATTTGATACAAAATATGACACTTTTTCATCCCAAAAAATTGAGAATTTGCCATACGGTAAAAGAGTCATCTCCAAAAAGGGGGAATAACTCTTTATTTCTAAACTAAATTGTTTTAAACTAGTTTCATTCGAAACGACACACTCATACACTATGTTCAATATCAACACCAAACAATTATATTGCAAACCTGATTTTTTCTTGAGGCTGCAAATCTTTAAACGTGTTTTTCTCAAAAGTATAAAAAGTGCACATAGCACCTTCTGCCGCTAAGGGGGTGATTTGTATGCATAATGTGATTAATATATACCATTTGGTTCAAGAGTTATGAGCAATTTAGTGTCCCTAACTGACCACGGACGGACGGACGGAAGACCGGACTTACATAGATATTATAGTGCAGACCCAAGGGTCGTGCAATGTGACGGTATGAGTTACGAATTAATTTCAGTCGTGACCATGTAAGGCTTCCCAATACAACTTACGTCACGATATTAATCGTTTCGGTTTATACAGGAAAATGTTATGATTTTACATCGAAATAATAGAAAAACGCTATAACTTTATGACGAAATCACAGGAAATGGTAGGAAATGTAATAGTTTTACAAAGAAATGGCCGGAAATGCTATAGCTTTACAAAGACTCTGTGTATTTGTGATAAACGTCGTATATGTACCAACAGTCATTTGGATATGGGGCCATACATGTAGCTTAAAGACTTATCCGATAGACTGCTGAATCCGAGGATCGAACCCACAATCTCTGGTTTATCCACTAGTACCACTACACAACAGCGGTTCATATTTTGTTACAGTGTAGTCATCATGATTGCAAATGACTCGTGTGTAATAAGAAAAAGTTGACTGCTGCTTATATCTGCCAGTCATTTGGGAGCTAGCCTTTGCTAAAGAACACAGTGTTGTCTTAAAGATCAACTGAAAAGGTAAAAATAAGTTTTTAACCAAACAATTCACACACTAGAAGTTATTGTGATAAAGAGATCGCTGCAAACCGCATCTAAAAACTCCTATCCATTTAAAAGTTATGCCTATCTGAATTTCGGACTGGAATTTTTTTCCCAAAACAGACTTGAAAAACTAAAAATAGATTCTATACAACAATGCATCACTCTGTGATGTCATGTGAGGTTTGAAATTTTTCAATGAATTTAAATATTTGCAAATGCAAAGAATTTGTCAAACTTTTGAATGCTTTTCTGCGAAACAGCGAAGATTGATCTCGCATAAAGGATTTTCTGTATGATAAATTTTATCTAATTAAAATTTTATGCTTAAGTATCAAATTTAACTGAAAATTTAAATTTACTTTTACCATGCATTTCCTATTCTAAATGATACTAAAATAAGTAAATCCATTTTTATGTTAATTTATTTTGAAACATTAAAAAGATAATCCAAAAACATGTTTTCTGAAAGTTAAAAAAATACATTTTAAAATTTGAAACAAAAATTTAAAATTCATTTTCTCGCTTATCTACGCAAATTTACCAAAATTTATTTACTCGAACAAAATGTAATTTAGGCAATTAAAATATTGGCTTTTTCAAACTGAAGATGTACTTTTCAAATATACAGATTGAGATATTTGAAGTTTAACCACCTTTTTAAATCCTCATATGATATCATAGAATGGTGCATTGTTGGATAGAATCTATTTTAAGTTTTCCAAGTCTGTTTTGGAAAACCAGAACCAAGTCTGAAATTCAAATAGGCATAACTTTTTTAATAATTGGAATTTTTTAATGCGGTTTTCAGCATTTTGTTGTATGATATAAGTTGTTACATTTCAATTCATTCAAGTTCTTTAACCATTTCATATGATCTTTAAAAAGTGCCTTGAGAATCGACACTCAGCTGACGTGTTATGGTAAAAAATACTGTGCCTTTTCGCATGACATTTCTCTGTCATTCTTTTGGCAACGCTTTCCTGAAACTGTTTGATAGCGGGTCTCTCAGACAAACACAAAAGAATATTATTCTATAAAATCTAATGAATTCAGTAACTACAATAGACGTATTGGCCAAAAACGTAACAGTCATCTAGAAATAAACCGATAAATGGCATAATAAGCCAAGTATAAGATCCTGACGTCATATGTGTCAATGGAACTTCTCTATAATTTTATGACAAGTAGCCTGTTATTATGTAATATGAAATATGCCAGCTCATGAGAATTCATAGCCTGAGCCCAGTCGTCAATATTTTGACTATGCTAATATATTCTAAAATTACAACAACAAAGGTATTGGTTGTCCGTTATTGATTTCGACTAATATTGTCATTTTTGACCAAGAAATGGAAAAATAAAAAAGAAGAAAAAATGATCAGACTGGAACTCAGGCTAGAGATTTCGGTACTTATCGCATATGCTAGCAGTGAAGGCTCTGACGAGACTGCGCACATGCGCAGTTTCGCCAGAGTCTTCGCCGCTCGCATTCTCAAAGTAGAGACGAAGATAAAGACTCGGGCCAAATTGTAAGCACCTATGTCCACTAGATAGCTGTACATGCATGTTGAAAGCATGGGCGTTTGCAGTTAAGATAAGTACCAAATGCAATGGACTGGCCAGTTTAGATATATTTTTATTTTGATGCTATGTCTAGAAAGCGGAGTGCTCGCGTCATAATTTGTTTATGAACTATTTCAGACGGACAATAGAGATGTAGATCAAGGCTTATGTCACTTTTAAGGCCTCTATCCTCACTAGACAGCTGTGCATGCATGTTGAAAGAATGGACGTATGCAGTTGCAATAAGTACCAAATGCCATGGACTGGTTTAGATATATTTTTCGATGCTATGTCTAGAAAGCGGAGTGCTCGCGTCATAATTTGTTTTTGTTCCATTTCAGACGGGCAGAGACAGGATATCATGAATTTCTTTTTATGTGCCGGAAGTTAAGTGGCAGACAGCTATGGTATTTCAGGTCAATCTCTCCAAATTATGGGGTAAGTTATTCTGGAAAAATTTAGCTCACCTGAGCCTTTGAATTGACTCATGGCTGAGCTATTAGTATACCGGAGGCTCCTGTGCCCGCTCATAGTCCGTCCTTCCATCCATCCATCCGTGAAATCTCTGAAACAACTGAGTACAACTACTTAATAGAACAGAACAGAATTTTATTAGACTTAAGAATATACAGCCCGTCGTCACAAAACAAAACATATATGTGAAAGTATGATACTTATAGAATGTACCGAGAGTGAAAAACATTTTCAAGTAGAAGGACAGAAATATAGTAGCATTTAGCTAACTAATAACAAATATTGGCAGCCAAAAAGGTATATTTACCTACAGGATCATCGCGCCTTGAAGCCCACAACAACCAAAATGGCCAAACCTTTTAAGGGGCCTTTCCATTCCGAGAGCACTAGTGCAAAAAGGTGCCAGTAATATCGCATTTTAGTACAACTGCTGCTGTTTCTGTTGTTGTCGTCGTCGTTGTTGTTGTTGTTGTTGCTGCTGTTGTTGTTGTTGTTGTTGTTGTTGTTGTAAACAGTAATGTTGAGACCTGCTTACAGCGTATGTTTTGCCATATAACAATTGGGATGGACAATCATCTATAGAGGGTTCACCACCCCGAGTGTGATGTGGCTAAAATGCAATTTGATCCATTTCACCATATAATATTTACATTTTCAAAGCAATCCTATAATGCATATATAGATTTTTGCAACCGATAGCCTCATGAATTGCACAATTTTTATTGACAGCTGCTAAGCTCACTTACCCGTGCAATACGCTTTGGCACGGATACGTCCTTTGCTTTGAACATCAAACTCATTCGCCAGAAGTGATACTGGTGTTATGATTGGCAGCGAGTCACACCCGAGTCACACGTGCAAAACAAGCCTCTTGTTTTCTCCATTGGCTGTTGTTGTGCAAGCTGGCTGTTCCGCTTTCCAATGCTACACTCCGACTAAACCGTTAAATTACGATTATATTTTAAATACAAAACTGTTTTATTTCCTAATTTAAGATTTTTATATTTTAGATATTTATGATAAAATGTAAATATAAGCAATAAATTCAGTTTTTAGAATGTTCATGGAATCATTAATACTTCGGGTCTCTTGTAAAGTTAATGTGAAGGAAGGGCGTCAGTTTCAATTACTTTGCACGATACCCGAAGTATTTGGGCTTCACGTTAAATTTGCAAGAGACCCGAAGTATTCATGATTCCATGAACATTCTAAAATTGAATTCCTTTCTTAAATACATGTATCAGACGTAAAAAGCAGACAACATTTTTAGGACAATATTATTGGCGGGACAAGCATAATAAGGGTTTATCGGAAGCGTTTTATCCAATTTGAAATATCGTTTAAGAATTGTTTTGGCAGGATTAGAATAAAGTCCTTAATACACATGCATGACATGTGTGATGGAACGCTCGCTTAACTCTTTACATGCTGTGTAATTTTGCATGTTAAATGTCGTCTGTGGATGTATTTTAGGAAGTAACTTTTTTTCAAAAATATCTTTCAAGAATACCATCATAGTGTAAAACACTTTGGATCCAGATTTCGGGCTTAATCGCGGAACAAACTCTTTGCGGAACTTGCGGGGTAAGAGTTAAACGCGCTGATCGCTTATATCCAATTGCCATGATTGCACCCAATATGATTGACATCGGCTATAAATAGGATTAAATAATGCAAATTGCCAATCAAAACATGTTTTACCCATTGCCGTGCCGAAACCTTGCTCTATCCTCTTTTCAAAAAGATGTAGATATAGATCAGTGGGCTTAAAAAGAAGCTACATTGTTTGCCCTTGATTCCATCGAAATATGCGACGGGTCTGCCTGGAAACAGGCAAGATTTAGCCAGCCGGATAGGATTTTTAAAATCTTAGCATTTGATCCAGTTCTGAGAATTTTAATCACGAAGTACCCTCTTGAGAGCAAGCGTATTTAATTCTCAAAGAGCAATCATCATTAGGGAAGCACGTGTCTGAATATGCCTGTTTTAGTGCAGTTCTATAATAACTATTTTAATAAAAACTGAACTAAGTGCACAACTTACATTATTTCTTTTTATTTCCTTCAAAATACTTACTTCCCATTGTGAGATATACATAACTTTAATCTTTTCAACCACTTCCGGAAAGCATTTTCGTAGTCCGTCTTAGGAATACGTTTCAGACACTGATAAACAGCTGAGGCCACTGCATTACGGCTGCCATATTTTCTTCCAGGCAACATTCTTTTCAATTTTGGAAACAGGAAAAAAATCCGCAGGTGCCAGATCTGATGTTTTTTCGATCAAATTTAGGATACATTTTCAGTAATTTTGGCCATCTTCACACGTGCTGCCTTTTGCTTGTTTGTGAGTATATGAGGTATCAATCGAGCAACTTTCAAGCTTCTTCTTCAGGATCGTACGCGAAGATGCTTCCGAAATACTAATTATTCGAGCTATCTCACAGGATGTACATGTATACCTAGCATCAGAATCCAAAATTTTATTGACCTTTGACATGTTTTTCTGGGTCTCTGCTGTACGTGGTCTGCCAGATCTAGAGGCATCTTGAACAGTCTATGCCACTCCATAAATTTTGCATATTTCATTATAGATAGTTTTGGCTCAATTTTTAGTGCATTGCGGCATTTTTTTTGCACTTTTCAGCGAACTTTTTCCAGCTATTTCTATATTAGGTCAATTTTAGATCACAATTTTATGTAACTTATACTAGTCGCATATATATATATATATATATATATATATATATATATATATATATATATATATATATATATATATATATATATATATATATATATATATATATATATATATATATATATATATATATGTGTGTGTGTGTGTACTATACTTCCACCAAACGCTTTGAGGCGTGACTGTAACGGTAAATGCATTGAATAAATCGAGGGTCATGCCTTAGAGGTCGTGGTAAAAGTATCTATACTACTAAAGGAGCCCTTTGCGCTCAAAAACTCGGAAACGGTATATTTTACCAGCATTTTTTCTACACCGAGTTATTCAGATATTGCCCCCATTGATAACTTCGATCTAACCTTCTTTTACTTTTATTTCGTTTTTGAGGTTTTTGATACAATTCAGTTTTAGATTCCATAATCTACCATCAATTTTGACAGGGTAACGCCTTCTTTATCAACTAATGATAATGGACGATATCGATCTATGTTTTCATATTCTCCCAACTTCTACCAAGAAAGGCTGCAACGATTGGTCGTAAGGTGTATTTCCATATGTCGCGCGGTCATACGTCACTTGCAAGGGTCAAAGTTGACACGTGATATGATGGTTATGAAAGTCGTGACCGCATGGTGCTGCCATGTCCGATCTGCCGCGCCAGAAATCCATTTCCCACTGAACAAAGAGGTTCAATTCTCTATTCATTTTTGCTCTATCCTCTGCATAAAATATTTTCTCATTTGCAAAATAAAAAGGTACGTAATAATGTTTTTTGTATATAAAAATAGATTTCTGGCACGGCAGATTGGGCCGGTCACGGCTTTCATACCCGATAACATTTCTGTGCATGTCCACCTATTGGAAGATAACGACCCAATAAAAAAAACAAAGATGGCTGCTGTCAGCTGGGTTTTTCAGTCTCGCTGATTTTCCACAAAAACAACAAGAGTGTTTCAGCGATGATCATTACTGGTTTATCTCTGTCGATTCTGTCGGTAGAGAAAGGTCAAAACTGTTTCAAGTTGTGGTGCTCATTTTAGAAGCGGCGATAACATTTTTTCTGTTCAAATTGCAACGACAACAGTGTGCATCACTCGAAAGATGCATTTGTATAGACATTTAAGCAGATTTCTTGGCCGATCACTTGACTTTTCAAGTGTTTGAGAAGGGTCTTGAATCTGAGCCTGTGGGTGGGGAAATATTGTTTGGGGTGGGGGGGGTGGTTAACGAATTCCAAGTGATTATTAGCGTGCATAGGCTATCATCCTGCACCGCAGGAAGGGACATAGAAAGGAATGACAAAGTCTGTCAAAAGTTCATTGGTTTTATTTCAAAATAAACATTATCATTAAGTCTATGTTATGAAAAAAAAGTTTTGAAATTGATTTAGATTTGGAGGGTCCGTAACTTACCGAATCCGGCCCAATTACTGAATCGGACCCAATCAAGCCCGAAAATGCCATGTTTTTGTGTTTGTTGATCTGAGTGGTTTATTTTACTAGAAAGGTGGAAATGAACGAATATAATGGTTCCGAGTTATTTGGTAGGCATTATAATATATTTCCCGGCTGTTGTTGTTGCATACGTCCAACGTATATTGTGGCGGCACGCAAGTGACCATGTCATTCACATGCGTAGGCTAGGACTATCGTCCTGCGCCACAGTAAGGGACAAAAAAAGGAACAACAAAGTCTGTCGAAAGCTCAATACTTTTATTTCAAAATAAACATTATCTCTAAGTCTACTACAGCATTTGTATTGACAAGGATTTAGATATGGTGGGGGGGGGTCTGTAAACTTACCGAATCGGACTCAAAATGGCCCGAAAATGTCATATTCTTTGTTGGCCATAGTGGTTTCTTTTACTAGAAAGGTGAATATAAATAAATAATGGTACTGAGTTATTTTGTATGCAATAGAATATATTACCCGGCTGTTGTTGTCTGCTGTGTTGAGTTCTATACTTCCAGATAAACAGTGTGGACTAAAAGGCAGTCTTATCTGTGCCTACACTACTTGCCACAGCAGCATTTCAAGTCATCAACAGATGGCACAGCAGACGTCTTAAAATTTGCAATTAGATAATGTGGGTAGCATCAGTTACACTAGGCGCTTAAATTCATGTTCCAATGAGCGCATTGACCTAGTATGCCCAACCCTCACCCCCACTCCCCCCCCCCCAAAAAAAAAAAAAAAAAAAAAAAAAATAAAAAAAAGCTAATTGACCATTTTCAGGCTTGATTCGGTAATTGGATCCAATTTGGTAAATTTACAGCAACATGTCTATTCAAATAGACCATTTCTCAACAGTCTGCCAAATAAGGTTCCAATCAGATTCTTTAAGTATTTTTTGCTGCAGTTCAGTTCTTGCGACAAAAGTAGTATGGCATTTAATTACCCCATGTTTCTCAAAAAAGTTTACCTCACCATTAACAACTTATTTTAATATTAACTACATATATACATGTATGTATACCCTGCCTTTCGCTCATTTTCTGGATTGTCAAATTTCTGAAAATGAATAATGCACAATTTTTTGCTTGGAACAGGAAATGCATACTTTTAGGGGTGAGACAACCAGGGTGTGTGGTTTCAATACTTAGTTGGCACCTAAAGAGTTATTGTTTGTCAATTTCCGGCTTTTGCAGACTTTTTCTTACCGATGTTCCATATATTTTTGATCATCATACGGGTACCTGTCGAATCAAAACGTAAATAATCCTCACAGCCTATAGGCAAATAAGATAAAACTTACCTGCCCTGAAAGCAGAGTTTTGAAAAAAAAATGCTGACCTACAGGCTACAGACCCCTTATATTTAGGGAGCTCAAAAGAAAAGTCTCTTGAGACGGTTTTCGAGCACCCACAACATATGTGGCCATATGTTTTGGTTGAAAACAATTAATGTGTATCATACCGATTTTTTGGCGTTTCAAAGATAAAAGCTTTATAGTCATCTATCATAATGAAAGAAGATAGTTACAGCGAACCCGCGATTCGACGTGTAGAAATGCCGTGTAGCCCTAAACACACCAAACCACTGGAAACTCGACTTTTTTACCGAACCACACCTATTTTTTGCTTTTATGCACAAATCATTTGCAACCATACCCCGCTTTTATGCACAGGTCATTTGCAAAATTGCTACCATGGTTTTATATTTTGGGTGCTCAAAAGAACCGTCTCATTGAGATGGTACTACATATGTTTTAGTTGAAAACATTTAAAGCGCATATGTCCGATTTCTTTTTTGCGTTTTCAAAGATATAAGCTTTACAGTGGCACCACTCGATTTCTGGAATTCGTGTAAACGTTTACAAAATCGTAAAAGCCCTATTTACAACCATGGTTTTATATCTTGGGTGCTCAAAAGAACCGTCTCATTGAGACGGCACTTTTGAGTACTCACAAGATATATATTGGTTGAAAACATTTAAAGTGTATATACTGATTTCTTTTTTGCGTTTCAAAGATATAAGCTTTACATTGGTAACATTCGATTTCTGGAATTTGTGTAAAAATTTGTAAATATGGAAGTTCTTTTGCAACCATGGGTTTATATTTATGGTGCACAAAAGAATTGTCTCATTGAGACGGTACATTTTAGTACCTACAACATATGTTATAGTTGAAAACATTTAAAGTGTATATACCGATTTTTTTGTGTTTCAAAGATATAAGCTTTACCGTGGTATTATCCGTGTAAACGTTTACAAAAATTGTAAACATGGTAGCCATATTTGCAACCATGGTTTTATATTTTGGGTGCCCAAAAGAACCGTCTCATTGATACGGCACTTTTGAGTCTGATACTTTTTTGTATTTCAAAGATATAAGCTTAATTTACAGTGGTATCATTTATTATGACGAAAGAAGTCTGTTGTTGTCTGGTAGTTGCAGCGGATGTATATACCGATTTCATTTTTGCGTCTTTACATAGGCAAATTTCTTATGAAGAAAGAAGTCTGTTGTTGCATGGTAGTTACAACGAACCCGTTATTCGACGTGTAGAAATGCTGTGTAGGTGCGTGTAAACGGAATCATTTCGATTTTTGGAATTCGTCTAAACCTTAACAAAATTTTGTAAACGTGTAAGCTCTATTTGCAACCATGGTTTTATATTTTGGGTGCTCAAAAGAACCGTCTCATTGCGACAGTACTTTTGATTACCAACACCATGTGTTTGGTTGAAAACATAAATTTTAAGTGTATGTACCCATTTCTTTTTATTGTAATAATCACTGTCCTCATCAATAGTCGTGAAAGATAACACAATTACCAAAAGAAATTGCCATGAAATTAATGCCCAACTTTTTGGACAATTAGGTATGGTCAAACAGTGCAGACCCACATCAGACTGTCCCTAGAGAAGCAGTCTAATCAGGGTCTTCACTGTTTGCAGTTCTGTCGATATCTTTATTTGGTATTATTCTATAAAAACCCTTTTGGTTCAATTTTTGGCATATTTACAGCAAAGTTTAGGGAGTCATAAAATTTTGGAATATTACAGTAGACATTTTTAAAACTTTGGACTTAATGCCACATTCATTAATGCTTTAACCATATACACCACTCTTAACTGATGGGCTGCTTAACTCAATCAGTAGAGTGTTACTATCAACCAAGTGGCCATTGGTTCGATTCCTGGTCTTTCTTTCATACAGAATGAATTTGCTGTATTCATTTTATCAATTATACTAATCTATACAGACAGAATAGAAAACTTTGGCCTATTTTTCCTGCAGTCACAAAATTTCGTATACGTTTTAGTTCATCTGAGCCGAAGGCTCATAGATGAGCTTATGGTGTATACAGGCATCTGTGGGTCTCTCTTAAGCTGTGAAGCTCATTCCATATTTCACTTATAGTATCTAGCCAGCACAAGCATGAGTAAGACATTAAAATATGACCCAAGGTCTGCATCCCCTCAATATCTGGTCATCTCAGGGGAATGAATAAGCATTGGAAAAGGACTAAAGTTGATATGACAACTTATAGTTTTCATTGGCATACATATACGTTGGTTGTCGTACGGTACAGTCACTTCGATTAACACTATAGTAGTGCATTATGCTACATGCGTTGTTTCGATCAAGATTCACCATTGGGTCGTTACCGCCTTATTTTTTAGTTAGGTTGATAGAAATAGATACAGGATAATATACTTTATAACAGAGTTATGGCCCTTGATTCATATCAGAATTTCGTTAGTATTTATCCTACTCTTAGATATTGTAATGCTAACAATTGTTCTCAATTTTAATATTTATGAGGACATCTGCCATGCTCAGCCGAGCTCAGAACACTTTTCATCATAACCCGCGCTTGCGCGGGCCCGTTTCTAGTACTGTATATTTGGTATCAGTATGTAGGTAATGCACTGAACCGTGAGGAAATAAATATTGCAAATGTGTTCCGTGAATGTAGGACTTTTTATGGTTGAATGGACACATTTTTTACGCTTCCCTCGTAGAAACCTGGGAGCACAGTGGCTAGACTCGAGACCGAGATTCTCACACATTTTGTTTTGTTTTCAGATGAAAGACTTGTTTGCCTATCCTTACTGGGAATGTCTATGCTTCTCCTAGTCAAAGGTATGTAGGATATTTCACAATGCATATACCATGACCGGGTCCAGAGGGGGGACAGGGGGTCAGGACCTCGCCCCCCCCCCCCTGAAAAATCACAAAAATAAAGAGTTTCTTAGAAACCCTGGTCCGGATTCCCCGAAAATTCACAAGGCTACCAAGCGTTTTGCTGGCGGGCCGATGATGACCCTCTTATAGTTGCCGCTTATAGTTGTATTAGAATCTTCTCTCCCCTCTTCATCTTAAAAAGGTCAAATTTGACCCCCTGTGGCAAAAATATGCATACTAACTATAGACGACTAGCGGACGTTCAGATGAGCTTGCGCATGGATGAAAGTGTATGATTGTGTCGGCCACAAACACGCTGTACGGTTTTATAGTATAGTTTCCCATTCGTGATTACACATGTAACTCCTCACCGGCGTCACTGCGTTGTGTCCTTGAGCAAGAACATTAATCCTAGCTTAGTACTGGTTCAACCCAGGAAGACTCGTCCCTTTATAACTGAAAGATTGTTGATGGGACGTAAAGAATCAAATTAAAACAAACAAACAAACACATGTAACTCTTTGTCTGATATAGATGACTTTTGTCTCCAACGAGTTCATCAACGCTACAATGTGAGGCATACTCAGAATTGCTATAGTCGATTCCGTTCTAACTTCCAAGATGTAATATCTTGGAATTCTTCTATTAAATGGATAATTCACTCTTTTTTTCAAATGCGTTTATTATAGAGTTTACAGTATGGCAGGAATAATTCCTCATTAAATGTTTTTGAATGCCCTTCTATTAGCCTGTAATTAATCACTTTTGCTTCTTAATGGGAGTCTGGTCATTCTCAGGTCAATGATCTCTACACACCAAAACTGGAATCACTTCCACCTGCTTACACACTACCAAAGCAGAATTATAAATCAGTCAAAAGGCAAAAAATAACAATGTTTCAGAGTAATGCTTTTAGCAGTGTGTGCATTGATGAGTATATTTTGATACTTGGCCCATATTTAATAATTAATTTTAAAATTTAAGTCTTAAAGCACTAATTATTACTATAGCAGACGACATATTTTGTAACAATTTTCTTCATTTTGCTAACAAAAAGACAGAATAAAATCAAATGAAACTTATTGAAAAAAAAATACTTTTCGGTTGACAGCTGTTACATTTTAATTTGCATTGATTTAGCTGTTGATTGTAATTAAAACGGAATACCCATTATCCAATATTGAAATAAAGAAATTGACTGAAAGGTGCCGCTTCAATCATTTGGCAGATCAGCATATTGAGGTTAACTCAGGTTAATGTATGTCAATAGCTGTAAGATGACTGCTCCCAGAAGATTAGATACACGGCTATAAAAGCTTCTGTAATTAACTAACCAGATGGATAAATGATCTGTGAAAATAAAATTAGTCCATAACGAAATTTTTACTTGTGAATAAAGTAAAATGTTAAAAAGCATGAACAAAATGGAGAATCAGCTCGAGGGGGAAGGGCCGGGCATTGTAGCGTCATGGAAATTCAGTATTAGGGCAACTCCATTCCATTCCGATATCCAAGATTGAATTTTGACGTAGCTCTGCAGGACCCTAAAATGCCTTGTTGTTAATTAATCACCGGAGGTATAAAACCAGCTTTTTGTTTTAATATGATTGTCTTTTATTGAAATTTAGATGCATTTTATGATCAAATAATATATTTTTATGCCAAACGTTAAGTGTGTTCCAGATGCTCTAAAACATTCATTTCTCGATAAAGGTGCAAGAAGCATACCCACATACAGTGTAATTAAGCCGCGACGTGAGACAAACCTGTCTACGGAAGTTCCGCCAGCGTAAGACTCAAACCAGTCTGCTCATCTATAGAGACTAGCCAGAATTTTCAAATTTTGCATGGAACAAGCTTGACTACTATGCTCTCCAGATTGCGAATAACAAAGACACTGATCAGACTGCGCGTATGCGCAGGCTGATCTGCGCCTTTGTCGTTCGCAAACTTTGTCCCGATGAGACAACTTTCTCTCCGATCTTTGCTTGCAGACATGCAATACAGCCTTGCATGTCCCAGCCTTGCATGTCACGACAATGAAATCGTAACAGGGTTACGCATTTAATTATTACGACATTGGAAATATCATATTTGGCCCTCCTTGCGTGTTATCCTCTTTTAGTGCCACTGAGAAACAAATTATTCATACACGAAATCCATTAGACTGGCCCCAGTCTCATATGTCAATTTTGTTGTAGCAAAAGTGATAATCTCTCTAAGATAGCAATTCATAAACTTTACTTGGAGTAGTTCTTGGCTTGGACTAAAGGGGGTCACACCCTAAAGGAAATTTACATAGGGTTCTGCCCACGCATAGATTTTCATAATATTATGCATAATGATTGCCCAGCATATGCATATTCTATTTGTAATATAGTTTCCCACTTACCTATTTACATGGCCAAAAATGAGATGTTATATAATAGGGCATCTGATTATGGGGGTACCTTCAGTTTAAGACGCCCATAACTTTCATTTTATCATGTATTGCAATCTGTTTGGTTTTAAAACTGTTTACGGTCATCACTGATTAGATATGCATAAAACACAAATCAGTTTCTGTAATGTTAAATTCAGAAAACATGATTTTGTTTGGATCCGTCCCCTAATTTCAGCTGCATAACATTTTTATAACAATTTTGTTTTTAAATTTAGGCATGTTCCAGTTCTTGTCAACCTATGAAATTAATCTCAAATTAGGCTATATGTATATGTAAATGATATGCTTAAATTTTCAAAAAAATTGAAGTCCGGTAACAGGTTGTCCTAAAACTTCAAATGTTACAAAACCAAATTCTCAGAAATGTTAAAAATATTGATTGTAGGTAATAAATATGTATTTGATTAGTTTAAAAGCAAGTTTTCCTGTTTCTTTTTTATATTAGTAAGATGGAATCTTAAATATTGTTAATACTATTATAATTACACAAATACTGATCACATCGAGAGAATTTCACCCTGTCCAACTCCTCATAAAACAGTAAACTTTTATAATCTTCATAATACAGTTTCAATACCAGATTCACTCCAATAGAAAGTCATTCTCCATAATTCATTCATTTCATTTGTGCCAGGGCATTCTTTGTTTGATCATTTCTTTATCACCAACATGATAAAATAAATATATTTATTCAATAATCATTTTCCACATTCTGCACAATTTCATTATATAAAGAATGTTGCATATTTTTCTGTGTAAACAAGACAGAATCTTTAATGTTTTCAAAACTGTCATCCTTATTCCAATACTGATCACAAAGCGAGAATTTCACCCTATCGAACTCCTCCTGAAGTAGTCAATTTCATAAATATTCTTAAAATGGTTTATTATGATATTCACTTTAATAGAATGCCAAACTACATAATTCACTCATTTTATGTTGTTGTGGGATCTTTTGCCTGATTATTTCTTTACCACAAAATGCTGAAATATTAAAAGAATACATGTACCAAACTCTATAATCATAGGTGCTTATAATCATATTCCACGTCCTGTAAAATCATAAGATCAAATGGGATAGACAAATTAATGCCAACAATATCTTAAAGTTTAATCTAGGACAACCAGATCGCTCAAAGGATAACTGATTCTCAGATTAAATTGCCATTTACTTGACTGAGGAACCAGTTATGAAAATACATCATGGAAACTCAAGATTTTTTTGAGCATAAAAATATAAATACAGAACTTATTGAATATATAAACAAGCAAAATTGCAAAAAGGGTCTGACGGTATGAAAATAAGTTACAATAATCAGGAACTGAAGTAATCTGACCAAAGTCTTGCAACTAAACAGAATTGGCAATCAATCAAAAATTGGAACCAATATTCATCCCGAGACTAAAACTACAAATATACATGATACAAGGAGAACACAAGGAAAGCATAACCTAAAGGCAACTCTTTTCCAAAAGGAGTAAAATTGCAAATGGAGTTTTGAAGTGTAGTCAGTGCTTTCAGTTAACAAGTTTGCATATGCATCTTGGCACTCAATGAATGGACAAAATGATGAATTCAAAATAGTCTTAAGATTCGTCAGGTATTGAATGCATGTGCAACAGTTGGTGATCAGCAAGTGGAACATAAGGAATCCCAACCAGTACATGGTAATAAAATAAAAAGCTACATCCTAGCCCAATTTCCAAACAAATTGACATTTTTAGGGGAAAATCAAGCAAAAAAGCTTAATAAACTGAACAAGGATAGATTATAATTATTAAAAAGGTTAGAACATGCCATTGCAGGTAGAACCTATGTCAGTTACATAAGTGACGTCACATATAAACTTACAAATGGACGATATAAGATGAAGTCAGCGATCAAATGTATTGCCTTGTCTAGCACTATTATGAGACTGAACCATCAATTAAAACATTGGTATGCAAATACAAATCAAAATACATTTTAGAATAAAGAAACATTGGGTGAAGAGATCATCGCACTGAATGCATTAATTGATGTGTTTCAACTTGCTTTTGATTTTGTTTGTTTGATTTGATTCTTTACGTCCCATCAACAAATTTTCAGTTATATAGGGACGGATCTTCCTGGGTTGAACCAGTACTAAGCTAGGATAAATGTGTCTTGCTCAAGGACCACAACGCAGTGACGCCGGTGAGGCTCGAACCCATGGCCCTTCGGTCTTGAGTCAAGCACTCTACCACTGAGCCACTGCGCTCCCTCAACATGCTTTTGAGAAGTTTAAATGTTGCGGATGGTTGTGTGTTACTCTAAAAGATTGTTAAAGGTTCACAAGTCTCAGGTTTGTTTCAATGTCAAATTAAATATGCATTTGTGCATGTATAGCTTTTAGTGTTGATGTTTATAATGTTTTAATAATAAAATTGAAAAATTACATGGTTCCAGGCCATAACTAGCCTCAAACATTAAATTATGATAAATGTCAAAAATGACCTACATGTATAGCATGTACTTTCCTACACTGTTACCGGTTTCAATAAATCACGAAACTTTGCCAGTATACAGAGGGCATGTGCGGCAAACTTTATAGGCAGTATCATGGGTTGACAAGCACAGGAACATATAGAAATCGTAGACACAATTTGACATTCTCGTGAATTTCACTGATATTTTCTGGAAACTTTTGACTTTTAAGTTCCATAAAAATGTGTGTGAGTGTTTGTATAGGCCAAAATAGTATCAAAGCAATTTATAAAGAGTTATTTCACTATTCTAGCTTAAACTGGAGGAGATAGGATAAAACTGATGTTTAAAAATTGACAAATTATTAGACAGGTGTCATCGAAAAGTTGGAGTTACACAAGGTGCTCGCCTGAGACCTAAAAGTCCTTAATAAAATAAATAAATGCATTTTTAAAGGTGAAAGGTCAAAGGTATTCACCATGCAAAACAAGATGAAAATCCATACGTGGACGCTTATGAGACCCCCCCCCCCCCGCTTTGCCTATCAGAGAGGATAGAATTTTTACGATTTTTTTTCATAGTTAGATATAATTATAAATGTAATTATATACATTTTAGTGGACTGATGCCAGTCTAGAAACCCATATGCAAATAGGATAGCACCCGACTAGACTGCTCCGCGATCAGGGACAATTTGATCAGTCTGAACAGGGGCTATTTGTTTTGCTTTCTTTGGCATTTGATTTATTGTTTACTAGGATGAATAAATCCAAATCAAAATCCGGAATATTCAATTTTAAACCCATATAAGCCCAGCTTCCTATTTGTAGAACATCGCCAAACAGTGCAAAACCAGATCAAACGCCGCATATTGCGGCGTCTGATCAGGTTCTCCACTGTTTGCTTAAAGAAGTTTCTTTTAAAATTTGAATAAAAATAAAAATACCACCCAACAACCCTTAAAACGGAAATGGACTGGTCCAACTGATGACAGTGGGAAATTCCTTTCGGCTTAAATTTGGACAGTCAAAGAGTTAACCACATATTATTGCGGTTCGTAAAGCTCTATTCAGCCCGTTGATCTAAAAACGCGAGAATAAACCAGAAAATTCAAATTGTTGAAATGTCAGCTTGTAACGTGATTACCTTGTACATCACTATAAAGGCGCAATTCATGCGCGGATCCAGAGGGGGGGGGGGCAGGGGGTCCGCCCCTCCCCCCTGAAAATCACAAAAATGAAGGGTTTCTTAGCAATGCTGGTCCGGACACCCAGGAAAATCTCAAAGCTACCAAGCCAGCTTTTAATATTAGGCCGCCATCGGCACGCCAGCGAAACGCCATTTAAATGGCGTTACGCTGGTGGGCCGATGATGACCCGCTTATTGTGGTACTTGGATCCTCCATCCTCCTCGTCATCTAAATAAACAAAACGAAAAAAACGCTGTCAAAAGAGGTCGAAGACAGGCTTTCTACGCGAAAAATACATAGGATCATATCGTTCGTGAAGGAGAGCACCCAAACCGAACAGCGATACATAAACCAGTCGCTGATTGGTCGAAGAATTTTCTATCGTAGGCAATGATTGGTCACTGAATCAAAGTAGGTCAATCCGGTTTTGGATGAGTTTTGCACAAAAATACGTCGCTAGAAACACCACTTTCAAAGGGGTTAATGACGCCAAATAAACGCAAAACGGGTCGGAGGACTGATGGACAGACAAACACACCTACCAGACTTGCGATAGAAAAGAAAATTATGTTTGTTCAATACCCAAAATAAACAAGGGAACGGACCGAACATAGGCTCTCCACGCAGACAAATCACATAGGATCATATCGTATGCAACAGAAAGCACCCTTACCGAACAGCAATATATAATTTATTTATTTTACACAATTTGGACCACCTCTAACATTTTACCCTAAAATGTGTAGTAGATGCAATGCATATTTGCATCGAACTGAAATCGATAGATATTGTTTCAAAGCATTATGATTTGGTGTTTTTAAAATAAATATTATTGCATAAAAGCCATGTCGCATGCTATTAACAGTCATTTTAACCAGCACAAACCCATGTATTAATCAGGCTATTCACGTGCTGTTGATGCATGGCTATTTTACTTCACGTATACGCATTCTGGGTGGTCTCAAAAATTGACATCATCAACAGTAATGTGCAAAGAAATGAAGATAATCTAGTGACGTCAGGATGACGCAAGCTTTGCTCTGGAACAAGCGTTTAAAAACAAACCAAAAAAAAAAATAACAAAAAAAAACAACTTGCGAACCCTTAGACGTAACGTCAAAAGTAGGGGATCAGGTGAAAATTGACGAAGCATGACCATTCTCTCTTGTTTATTTGTATCAACATCAAAATAGGAAACATCTAATGAGTACTACCATGGAGATAATTATATTCTCTTCAATCCTTTGTATTTTTGCTAAATATTAATCAAGAAAAGTGCATAAAATTTGATGATTTAAATAACAGTCAACGTCAAAATGACGTTGAAAGATGTAACATAACTTGTTCACGCAAGGTCGATTTACCATGCACAGAAAGCTCAATTAACGTTCAAATGGCGTGATTTTTTACGCTTCGGCGGCGGTGACGTCAATATACTTGACACCTCAGTCTTGCGTCAGTAGGGTCAACAAAAACAAAGATGGACGCGTCCGCACGCTAAGTAAAAATTTGAAAGATTTCTAAATAAATGGCCGTTTTGCGGCACGTTTTTTTCCAAAATGCTATAAAATGAAACTCTATTTGAATAATTGTAAAATATTTTAAATTTGACATACATTTAGATTGTTATTTGTATATTCGAAATAAAAAATCTCTTGAACGTTTATAAAGTGGTTTTAGCTTAACATTCATAGCGTCTTAAAAATTGTCACATTTTTTAGAAAAACGCCATTATGGTGAACCCACATTCTTTAAAAATTGAATATCTGATATATGTCTTTTAATATTTATATTTTGAATATTTTTTTTAAATACATTTTGAGCAAAATTTTCAAATTCCAAACATTTTTTCGATTGTGCAAACAGTGTAAGTATTGTTCTATTGAGAGTGATGTCTTAAAATTTGTCACACTTGCGCTTTTTTGACGATTTAGACGCGTAACGTCGAAAGATTACAGCTGTTAAAGCATCCGTATTTCTATACAGTATTTGTGTAGGTTTATTAAGTGTTTATTTCGCTTATTTTGTGAGGATTGCAACTGAAATAATCATTTCAACATTATAAGAGATTAAAGGCTGCAAAGAGAAACGATAGAAATACCAGATACTATGCATCGAGATCAAGTCAAAGTCAAAACAAACAAACCTCACAAAAACGTGATGCTGTAGGACAAAGAAACTATAGGCTAAAGAGACAACAAATTAAAGATCGCCAAAGGGAATATTTTTAAGTACAGGGAAAAACAGAAGAACACAAAAACAGTTGAACCCAAAGACTTTCAAAATAGGACGCAGAAAGCAAGAGCTATGAAAAAACTAAAAGAGTCACTTCCGCGAACCCCTGATCGACGGGTACCTGTCATAAACTCCTACTTAGGAAATATGAGAGTGACAACAGTTAGCAATTTTCAAAACATGAAAATAATAACATTATCCGGCGAAATTGAAAACGATCGCGTTACGGACAGCGTTTTAAACGACGCAATTAAAAATGGTGAAAACGACGTTACAAGCGTGACCCCCAACTTTTGACGTTACGTCTTAATGCTTTTGCGCGCCAATAAAGGTAATACAAAAATTGATCATTTCGAAGCATTTTCCCAAAGTTTTCAAGGGACAAAATGATTGTTACACAATAACAGCTATCAAACATGGTCTAATGATGCACTAACATCCGCTAGACCTTCGGGTGTCGTTAAAACCCTCGTATTTCAGGCTCAGGTGTCATTCACCACCAGCCTACTTGAGTTTAGAGAGCTTGACTCGAGACCGAGGGGCCGCGGGGTTGAGCATCACCGGTGTCATTGTGTAGTGTCCTTGAGCAAGAACATTAACTCTAGCTTAGTACTGATTCAACCCAGGAAGACCTGTCCCTTTATAACCGAAAGATCGTTGATGGGACGTAAAGAATCAAAACAATCAAACTTGAGGTCCAGCAGATGTAAATGCATACGAGTAAAAAATCATAAGGACGACTTCGTTCCTCAATAATTAATGATTATTTTTCTACGGCGTTACTTATTAATGCATAAGTAACTAATATTAGTTCATTTATGAAACAGTGGTTACTTAGCCTATAATTGTAATTGGTTTTGAAATGGACTATTCTGAAGAGGGGTGTGATCAAAGTTATTGTTCAATGAATAATGTTTTGATTAAATTTTTCGTTTTTCCAAGGGTAAAGTAAAAACAAACGTAGACTCCTCTTATTAAAAGAGTATTCAAAACGTCTATAATCGGGTGTCTTTTCAGTGTAAATGTCCGATGTTCAACCCCTGTTATACCCACGGACTGTACCCATTTTTCACACTCGCCAGCAGGTCTAACTTAGAATAACTTAGAATTGTAATTAATATTTCTACCAAGAAACTATTTCAAATTATGTGTTATCAGCGGTTTTCTGGGGCGAACTTATTGATAATTCATTACTATAGATACGAAATTCTTAAATAAGTATATTAAATAAGTATTTAAAATCAATGTGACGTCATTCATTCTATATTTAGCAGTGTGCGATAAAACAGTGCCACGATAAAACAGAAACAAACTTTTCATTTTATTAGAAAATAGGAGCAAGAAAAAAAGTTAAACAAACAAACAGAACGTACAAGGGGCATACAAGCAGAAAATATGAATGAGCAAAGAAAATAACCTAAGAAATATTTATGGCAAAACGCAGAAAATAGGTCATTCGATTGGTTTGACCTGAGGTTTGTTTCGATGTTGTGTCAAACGCGGAAGCAATCATCATCTGTCTTTATTTTGCTACTGGCACGCTAGTAGATTTTTCCTATCACCCGCAAACTCATGGCTGGGGTTGGGTTTCTTTCCATCAAAAGGAGGAAAATCCATGGGATATTGAGAAGTTTTTCTTGATCTTTTTTTTAAATACCGTATATCAAGGGACGTAATGCAGTTTAACTTTTTCTTTCCCCGCGGACAAGTATTGGTTTTCATAAAAGACTGATGATAACAAGTATTCACAAAAGCTTGCTTCCCCATCACCGTCTGATTGAATGGTTTATTAGCGAAACGTCAAGCATTTAATGACTCATTTCAAAGCCGCTTTAATGTATATCTTATTGCGAAAAAAAACTTCATTATTATCCTTCATCTATTATTACTAATAAGAAATTTCAACAACGCCGTTTATAACATGTAACACATGTTATAGTTTTTCTTGTTATGTACGCAATCTTAACCTACCTGTGCCTGATCATGAATACTGGCCTGCCAGCCAAGAGTGACAGTGACGTAATACTTTGTTTACAATTGCTAAGTAAACACTAACTTGTACTCTCCATTTGCGCAAACGTGAATCGATAGATCATTTGCGTATTAATCCTATCCTGAGGATAAGTGATAGATCACTTGTGTATTAATCCTATCCTGAGGATAGGATTAATACACAAGTGATCTATCAATTCTAGTCCCTGAAAACTTTGTAAACAAAACATGACGTCACTGTCACTCTTGGCTGGCAGAACAGTAACTGATCATTAATAGTATTTCTATTTATTTCAGGAATTTCCATTGAGAATCCACTGATTTTCCCGTTGCCTGTACCACCACTGGCCGTCTACACGACCGACAGCATACTCATCGTAGGTGGTGAGCGTTCGGCTACAGTAGCGTTGATAAACGGATCGGACAAGTCCATGCTTGTCACGAGAAACGTTTCAAGTCACGAGGTTTTGAGACTGTCCGACACCGCAAAGGATACTGCACACGGTATTACTTCACTTTTCGCTTACTGTAAAGGCGGCAACTTTAATATTCATATCTTTGTGTGGTTCGGCTATTTCATCTGCTAAGGAAGGGAAATCGGGTTTAATTTATACTTTGGTAAAGACTGAACAAGCTTTTTGAGCCGCGCAAACGTACATGCATTTCATGAAAATCCTAACCGTATAACACTGAACTCACATTTATTAACCCTTAAAGGCATAATCACAAAATGTATGCCTTTTGTCGTCCAAACTATTTGAAGCCTCATAGATAAACAGTGTGAATCCAGATCAGACTGCTCCTGTAGGAGCAGTCTGATCTGGGTCCACAATGTTTGCCTCCCTGCTTATGTTAAATAGACATTTTCAGATGCAGTTATTTTGCTGAGGTTGTGGCACAAGATGATACAGTTTCTTTTAAATAAAACCACGCCTCCTTTTCAGCTTTTACCTATGCCTAAGGTTGACTAGCTCTAATTACGCATTCGTGAGGCGCCGCCTTTACAGTAAGCGAAAAGTCAAGTAATAGGTATTTTACCATCTTGGTGTATTTGCAGGTGAATATAAACCTATTGCACGCTAGAGAACCACTGTACTCGAACAGCTGGCCTTGTAGTCGATTGTCTTAATTCAATCAGTATGAATCAGTCAACGACCCGACCACTGGGCTAGAACACCCAATATTCAGAACTATGCGTACAGCATGAAAAGCTTGAATAGCTTTCAGAATGCTCTAGCCTCAGCTTTCAAAGTTTTTTCACATTAAAGTACTGTCATCTTGCATTTTAGCTGAGGTAAGCTTACTTTGTAGTATGGCCGATGCTTTTTTCTTTGATCTTTGTGGATGTTTAAATCAGACACCCTAGAATAACGACGAAGGAGGAGTTTAAACCCGTACTCTAACTTCCAATTTAGTTAAACAACGATGTAGGCGGGAACTTTATAAATAGCAACAAATTAACCCGTAGGTAAATGTCATATAATTGACAGCTTAGGCCGGATGCAGGGAGGAGCGAATGTAAATTTGTTTGTTTGCGCCTGCGCCATACTACAAGCTAAGTAAAGGATATTTCCTCGGCTTTCTGTTTAAACCACCTCGCAGTTTAAACAAGAAAGCCTCGGTAAAGTATCCTTTATCTATAGCTTACTGAACAAAAAAAAAGTAGAAATTTCTTTCATCCACTTTTCAGGAAAAAATCACATTTTGGCATTACTCTGGCGCTCTAGCGACTACAGTATCACTCAACCCACAAAAATTTTGTTAAGCAGATACATAGCTTGATTTATAATTGACAATGATTCGCAATGAGTGTTTTCAGAAGTAAAATATTGATCAAAATATTACCCTTTTAAACAGGTACAGTATTTTGTGCACTCGTCGACTGCAACCACCACGCGATGACTGCACCTTTGAGTACAGAGGTTTCTAGCGTGTATTGGAATTTCGATTAAACCTTGGTGTGTTCTGTACGCAGTATCCACATGTGCTGTGGGGTTCGTATGGCTAGACTCCTTTAAAATTAAAGTTCTCTTGCAAATAAAATAAATTCTCATTTAAAATAACCAACTTTGGACTCTATCCTTTCCTCAAGTGATACAGGCGTGTGGCATAAAGGGTTCGGTGCACAATTAATCGGTCCCATTCAACTCCATGTAAAAAGGCAGAATTCGAGCATCTGCAAATTTTTCCAGGACATTGCTTGGACCTTTTTCTGTCTGTGAGTGGCAAGATCTGTCATTCACCTGTGAAAAAAGTGAAAAGACAACCTACCTTGATAATCTCGTTTTCTCAGCATTCTCCGTTCTTTGGGGAACAGTCAAAAAATCCGGGCTGAAATCCGACCCGCGTCAGACGTTACCTGGGGAGTGCGTCGGGGAGTCTGTGACAAAATAGTCCACACAAAGATGCATTTTTCTGCATCAGCCTGACAAATATAGACCAATGTTGAATCACATGTACATTTAAAGTCGAATAAAGCACCCATTTACGCCATAAAGGGCCCAGAAACGGCAAGTGCTAAATTTCTAAAGGTACTATTTTCGTGGGCTACCAAACCGGAAGACTGTAATTGTGTACTAACACCTTCAAGAATCTGCAAATTTTCGAATTTCTAAATTTTGTCTCTGTGACATATCAAACTCATAATAGTTAAGCAAATAATCGTCCAAAAAGACTAACTCAGTCACCAAAAAGCGATACAAATCCAGGATTTCATATGTGACCCCCTCACAAGCTGACACATGCAAAAGTTCAATTATTCAAACTAGTCTGATGAAAAAGTTCATAGTTTCAATTATTTCAACGAATCTCAATAACCCAAAAGCAAAAAGGAAAGGTTAGGCATCTGTAAGAGTCATTAAAGGATAATCTCACATAAACTTTAGTTACAAGATTTAAAAACTGAAGCTAAAAATTCAAATTTTAAAGTGATTTTAAGCAAAATCGCGAACAGTTTTGAATCACATTCAAATTTGCCCCCAAAACCAAGCTACGTTGCACCCAAGCATGCTGAAAACAGCAATTTATACCACTTACTTTGTGTCTGATCAAGAGCAGCTTCACTGATGAGTGCCTGATGCTGGACGAAACGCATCATTTCATTCTAATCATGATCTACACTGCTAGTTCTGAGTGTGAAATATTCCGTAATTTACATGCTACCAAAATGGTAAGAGTGGGATAGATTTGAGACCTAGGTCTAGATTTAATGCCCATATCATAATGGAAATTGCTCATCCTCATTTTTTTGATGAAACTATATCCCAAATTTGAAATTCCTGAAAAGACTGTAAGTAAAGATTACTCATTAGAGCGGCCTCGTCGAACGAGAAATATCACAACCCGCTTAAGCACATAATACGAGTATCTGTGTGAAAGTGCTTCATTGGGGGTTAGGTAACTAAATGAGCTTTAATAACTGTGTTATATCATTATCTATGCGAGGCGGCTCTAATGAGTAGCTTCATAAACAATTTTGAGTGTGAGGCGACTCTAATGAGTACCAAACAATACTACTGCTTGCATGGTCGAATTAAGAACAAAATTTGATCTCGGGTGAAGCTGGGGGGGGGGGGCTGCAGTTGATTTGTTTAGCTGAAAAAGTTTAAGTTTGTGTTCAAATTAGTACAGCCTCGACCCGGTGAGTTGAACAGCCAAATACAATTGAATTTTATTGGTCTAAGCAATGAGGCCAGGGAACCTGCTTGGGGGAATGGTCCCGACCAGTCCCTGCAGATTCTCATCATTATGCCTTTAAGTGCCATCTCTATGAGGCGGTTCTAATGAGTGTAAGTATCCTAAGAGTGTTTTAATAAATACCCATATGCTAAGTCATCATACTGGTACAGTTAAAAGGAGTAAGCACTCATAGCACATTTCAGTAGAAAAGGGAATACAATCACAAAAATCAACTTGCACAGCAGTGCTAGCCAGTCTGCAAAAACGGAGTATCACGGTCAGCCTGCTCGGATTGATTAGTCAAATCCTGGTCAAACCTGTTTGTGTATGGCCATTTAATTGCATTTTCTGGTATATAATGCAATTTGAGTCTTTCCTCGAGAGAACCAGGCTTTAAAAATGATTTTAAGAAAAATTTAAAATTTAAACTAAAATTCAATAAAATTTTAAAATTCAAATTTAAATTTCTTCCAAAAATACATTCAAATTATTTCTATTTTGATTCCTGATCTGTGTGCGAAATTTCATCTGAATTCATTGAAAAATGACTGTTTTACAAAGTTTTTAGTTTTTTTCACCTTCTCTCTTATTCAAGAATCTGCAAATTTTCGAATTTCTAAATTTTGTCTCTGTGACATATCAAACTCATAATAGTTAAGCAAATAATCGTCCAAAAAGACTAACTCAGTCACCAAAAAGCGATACAAATCCAGGATTTCATATGTGACCCCCTCACAAGCTGACACATGCAAAAGTTCAATTATTCAAACTAGTCTGATGAAAAAGTTCATAGTTTCAATTATTTCAACGAATCTCAATAACCCAAAAGCAAAAAGGAAAGGTTAGGCATCTGTAAGAGTCATTAAAGGATAATCTCACATAAACTTTAGTTACAAAATTTAAAAACTGAAGCTAAAAATTCAAATTTTAAAGTGATTTTAAGCAAAATCGCGAACAGTTTTGAATCACATTCAAATTTGCCCCCAAAACCAAGCTACGTTGCACCCAAGCATGCTGAAAACAGCAATTTATACCACTTACTTTGTGTCTGATCAAGAGCAGCTTCACTGATGAGTGCCTGATGCTGGACGAAACACATCATTTCATTCTAATCATGATCTACACTGCTAGTTCTGAGTGTGAAATATTCCGTAATTTACATGCTACCAAAATGGTAAGAGTGGGATAGATTTGAGACCTAGGTCTAGATTTAATGCCCATATCATAATGGAAATTGCTCATCCTCATTTTTTTGATGAAACTATATCCCAAATTTGAAATTCCTGAAAAGACTGTAAGTAAAGATTACTCATTAGAGCGGCCTCGTCGAACGAGAAATATCACAACCCGCTTAAGCACATAATACGAGTATCTGTGTGAAAGTGCTTCATTGGGGGTTAGGTAACTAAATGAGCTTTAATAACTGTGTTATATCATTATCTATGCGAGGCGGCTCTAATGAGTAGCTTCATAAACAATTTTGAGTGTGAGGCGACTCTTATGAGTACCAAACAATACTACTGCTTGCATGGTCGAATTAAGAACAAAATTTGATCTCGGGTGAAGCTTGGGGGGGGGGGCTGCAGTTGATTTGTTTAGCTGAAAAAGTTTAAGTTTGTGTTCAAATTAGTACAGCCTCGACCCGGTGAGTTGAACAGCCAAATACAATTGAATTTTATTGGTCTAAGCAATGAGGCCAGGGAACCTGCTTGGGGGAATGGTCCCGACCAGTCCCTGCAGATTCTCATCATTATGCCTTTAAGTGCCATCTCTATGAGGCGGTTCTAATGAGTGTAAGTATCCTAAGAGTGTTTTAATAAATACCCATATGCTAAGTCATCATACTGGTACAGTTAAAAGGAGTAAGCACTCATAGCACATTTCAGTAGAAAAGGGAATACAATCACAAAAATCAACTTGCACAGCAGTGCTAGCCAGTCTGCAAAAACGGAGTATCACGGTCAGCCTGCTCGGATTGATTAGTCAAATCCTGGTCAAACCTGTTTGTGTATGGCCATTTAATTGCATTTTCTGGTATATAATGCAATTTGAGTCTTTCCTCGAGAGAACCAGGCTTTAAAAATGATTTTAAGAAAAATTTAAAATTTAAACTAAAATTCAATAAAATTTTAAAATTCAAATTTAAATTTCTTCCAAAAATACATTCAAATTATTTCTATTTTGATTCCTGATCTGTGTGCGAAATTTCATCTGAATTCATTGAAAAATGACTGTTTTACAAAGTTTTTAGTTTTTTTCACCTTCTCTCTTATAGGGTTCGGTGCACAATTAATCGGTCCCATTCAACTCCATGTAAAAAGGCAGAATTCGAGCATCTGCAAATTTTTCCAGGACATTGCTTGGACCTTTTTCTGTCTGTGAGTGGCAAGATCTGTCATTCACCTGTGAAAAAAGTGAAAAGACAACCTACCTTGATAATCTCGTTTTCTCAGCATTCTCCGTTCTTTGGGGAACAGTCAAAAAATCCGGGCTGAAATCCGACCCGCGTCAGACGTTACCTGGGGAGTGCGTCGGGGAGTCTGTGACAAAATAGTCCACACAAAGATGCATTTTTCTGCATCAGCCTGACAAATATAGACCAATGTTGAATCACATGTACATTTAAAGTCGAATAAAGCACCCATTTACGCCATAAAGGGCCCAGAAACGGCAAGTGCTAAATTTCTAAAGGTACTATTTTCGTGGGCTACCAAACCGGAAGACTGTAATTGTGTACTAACACCTTCAAGAATCTGCAAATTTTCGAATTTCTAAATTTTGTCTCTGTGACATATCAAACTCATAATAGTTAAGCAAATAATCGTCCAAAAAGACTAACTCAGTCACCAAAAAGCGATACAAATCCAGGATTTCATATGTGACCCCCTCACAAGCTGACACATGCAAAAGTTCAATTATTCAAACTAGTCTGATGAAAAAGTTCATAGTTTCAATTATTTCAACGAATCTCAATAACCCAAAAGCAAAAAGGAAAGGTTAGGCATCTGTAAGAGTCATTAAAGGATAATCTCACATAAACTTTAGTTACAAAATTTAAAAACTGAAGCTAAAAATTCAAATTTTAAAGTGATTTTAAGCAAAATCGCGAACAGTTTTGAATCACATTCAAATTTGCCCCCAAAACCAAGCTACGTTGCACCCAAGCATGCTGAAAACAGCAATTTATACCACTTACTTTGTGTCTGATCAAGAGCAGCTTCACTGATGAGTGCCTGATGCTGGACGAAACACATCATTTCATTCTAATCATGATCTACACTGCTAGTTCTGAGTGTGAAATATTCCGTAATTTACATGCTACCAAAATGGTAAGAGTGGGATAGATTTGAGACCTAGGTCTAGATTTAATGCCCATATCATAATGGAAATTGCTCATCCTCATTTTTTTGATGAAACTATATCCCAAATTTGAAATTCCTGAAAAGACTGTAAGTAAAGATTACTCATTAGAGCGGCCTCGTCGAACGAGAAATATCACAACCCGCTTAAGCACATAATACGAGTATCTGTGTGAAAGTGCTTCATTGGGGGTTAGGTAACTAAATGAGCTTTAATAACTGTGTTATATCATTATCTATGCGAGGCGGCTCTAATGAGTAGCTTCATAAACAATTTTGAGTGTGAGGCGACTCTAATGAGTACCAAACAATACTACTGCTTGCATGGTCGAATTAAGAACAAAATTTGATCTCGGGTGAAACTGGGGGGGGGGGGGGGCTGCAGTTGATTTGTTTAGCTGAAAAAGTTTAAGTTTGTGTTCAAATTAGTACAGCCTCGACCCGGTGAGTTGAACAGCCAAATACAATTGAATTTTATTGGTCTAAGCAATGAGGCCAGGGAACCTGCTTGGGGGAATGGTCCCGACCAGTCCCTGCAGATTCTCATCATTATGCCTTTAAGTGCCATCTCTATGAGGCGGTTCTAATGAGTGTAAGTATCCTAAGAGTGTTTTAATAAATACCCATATGCTAAGTCATCATACTGGTACAGTTAAAAGGAGTAAGCACTCATAGCACATTTCAGTAGAAAAGGGAATACAATCACAAAAATCAACTTGCACAGCAGTGCTAGCCAGTCTGCAAAAACGGAGTATCACGGTCAGCCTGCTCGGATTGATTAGTCAAATCCTGGTCAAACCTGTTCGTGTATGGCCATTTAATTGCATTTTCTGGTATATAATGCAATTTGAGTCTTTCCTCGAGAGAACCAGGCTTTAAAAATGATTTTAAGAAAAATTTAAAATTTAAACTAAAATTCAATAAAATTTTAAAATTCAAATTTAAATTTCTTCCAAAAATACATTCAAATTATTTCTATTTTGATTCCTGATCTGTGTGCGAAATTTCATCTGAATTCATTGAAAAATGACTGTTTTACAAAGTTTTTAGTTTTTTTCACCTTCTCTCTTATTCAAGAATCTGCAAATTTTCGAATTTCTAAATTTTGTCTCTGTGACATATCAAACTCATAATAGTTAAGCAAATAATCGTCCAAAAAGACTAACTCAGTCACCAAAAAGCGATACAAATCCAGGATTTCATATGTGACCCCCTCACAAGCTGACACATGCAAAAGTTCAATTATTCAAACTAGTCTGATGAAAAAGTTCATAGTTTCAATTATTTCAACGAATCTCAATAACCCAAAAGCAAAAAGGAAAGGTTAGGCATCTGTAAGAGTCATTAAAGGATAATCTCACATAAACTTTAGTTACAAAATTTAAAAACTGAAGCTAAAAATTCAAATTTTAAAGTGATTTTAAGCAAAATCGCGAACAGTTTTGAATCACATTCAAATTTGCCCCCAAAACCAAGCTACGTTGCACCCAAGCATGCTGAAAACAGCAATTTATACCACTTACTTTGTGTCTGATCAAGAGCAGCTTCACTGATGAGTGCCTGATGCTGGACGAAACACATCATTTCATTCTAATCATGATCTACACTGCTAGTTCTGAGTGTGAAATATTCCGTAATTTACATGCTACCAAAATGGTAAGAGTGGGATAGATTTGAGACCTAGGTCTAGATTTAATGCCCATATCATAATGGAAATTGCTCATCCTCATTTTTTTGATGAAACTATATCCCAAATTTGAAATTCCTGAAAAGACTGTAAGTAAAGATTACTCATTAGAGCGGCCTCGTCGAACGAGAAATATCACAACCCGCTTAAGCACATAATACGAGTATCTGTGTGAAAGTGCTTCATTGGGGGTTAGGTAACTAAATGAGCTTTAATAACTGTGTTATATCATTATCTATGCGAGGCGGCTCTAATGAGTAGCTTCATAAACAATTTTGAGTGTGAGGCGACTCTAATGAGTACCAAACAATACTACTGCTTGCATGATCGAATTAAGAACAAAATTTGATCTCGGGTGAAGCTGGGGGGGGGGGGGCTGCAGTTGATTTGTTTAGCTGAAAAAGTTTAAGTTTGTGTTCAAATTAGTACAGCCTCGACCCGGTGAGTTGAACAGCCAAATACAATTGAATTTTATTGGTCTAAGCAATGAGGCCAGGGAACCTGCTTGGGGGAATGGTCCCGACCAGTCCCTGCAGATTCTCATCATTATGCCTTTAAGTGCCATCTCTATGAGGCGGTTCTAATGAGTGTAAGTATCCTAAGAGTGTTTTAATAAATACCCATATGCTAAGTCATCATACTGGTACAGTTAAAAGGAGTAAGCACTCATAGCACATTTCAGTAGAAAAGGGAATACAATCACAAAAATCAACTTGCACAGCAGTGCTAGCCAGTCTGCAAAAACGGAGTATCACGGTCAGCCTGCTCGGATTGATTAGTCAAATCCTGGTCAAACCTGTTTGTGTATGGCCATTTAATTGCATTTTCTGGTATATAATGCAATTTGAGTCTTTCCTCGAGAGAACCAGGCTTTAAAAATGATTTTAAGAAAAATTTAAAATTTAAACTAAAATTCAATAAAATTTTAAAATTCAAATTTAAATTTCTTCCAAAAATACATTCAAATTATTTCTATTTTGATTCCTGATCTGTGTGCGAAATTTCATCTGAATTCATTGAAAAATGACTGTTTTACAAAGTTTTTAGTTTTTTTCACCTTCTCTCTTATTCAAGAATCTGCAAATTTTCGAATTTCTAAATTTTGTCTCTGTGACATATCAAACTCATAATAGTTAAGCAAATAATCGTCCAAAAAGACTAACTCAGTCACCAAAAAGCGATACAAATCCAGGATTTCATATGTGACCCCCTCACAAGCTGACACATGCAAAAGTTCAATTATTCAAACTAGTCTGATGAAAAAGTTCATAGTTTCAATTATTTCAACGAATCTCAATAACCCAAAAGCAAAAAGGAAAGGTTAGGCATCTGTAAGAGTCATTAAAGGATAATCTCACATAAACTTTAGTTACAAAATTTAAAAACTGAAGCTAAAAATTCAAATTTTAAAGTGATTTTAAGCAAAATCGCGAACAGTTTTGAATCACATTCAAATTTGCCCCCAAAACCAAGCTACGTTGCACCCAAGCATGCTGAAAACAGCAATTTATACCACTTACTTTGTGTCTGATCAAGAGCAGCTTCACTGATGAGTGCCTGATGCTGGACGAAACACATCATTTCATTCTAATCATGATCTACACTGCTAGTTCTGAGTGTGAAATATTCCGTAATTTACATGCTACCAAAATGGTAAGAGTGGGATAGATTTGAGACCTAGGTCTAGATTTAATGCCCATATCATAATGGAAATTGCTCATCCTCATTTTTTTGATGAAACTATATCCCAAATTTGAAATTCCTGAAAAGACTGTAAGTAAAGATTACTCATTAGAGCGGCCTCGTCGAACGAGAAATATCACAACCCGCTTAAGCACATAATACGAGTATCTGTGTGAAAGTGCTTCATTGGGGGTTAGGTAACTAAATGAGCTTTAATAACTGTGTTATATCATTATCTATGCGAGGCGGCTCTAATGAGTAGCTTCATAAACAATTTTGAGTGTGAGGCGACTCTAATGAGTACCAAACAATACTACTGCTTGCATGGTCGAATTAAGAACAAAATTTGATCTCGGGTGAAGCTGGGGGGGGGGGGGGGCAGCAGTTGATTTGTTTAGCTGAAAAAGTTTAAGTTTGTGTTCAAATTAGTACAGCCTCGACCCGGTGAGTTGAACAGCCAAATACAATTGAATTTTATTGGTCTAAGCAATGAGGCCAGGGAACCTGCTTGGGGGAATGGTCCCGACCAGTCCCTGCAGATTCTCATCATTATGCCTTTAAGTGCCATCTCTATGAGGCGGTTCTAATGAGTGTAAGTATCCTAAGAGTGTTTTAATAAATACCCATATGCTAAGTCATCATACTGGTACAGTTAAAAGGAGTAAGCACTCATAGCACATTTCAGTAGAAAAGGGAATACAATCACAAAAATCAACTTGCACAGCAGTGCTAGCCAGTCTGCAAAAACGGAGTATCACGGTCAGCCTGCTCGGATTGATTAGTCAAATCCTGGTCAAACCTGTTTGTGTATGGCCATTTAATTGCATTTTCTGGTATATAATGCAATTTGAGTCTTTCCTCGAGAGAACCAGGCTTTAAAAATGATTTTAAGAAAAATTTAAAATTTAAACTAAAATTCAATAAAATTTTAAAATTCAAATTTAAATTTCTTCCAAAAATACATTCAAATTATTTCTATTTTGATTCCTGATCTGTGTGCGAAATTTCATCTGAATTCATTGAAAAATGACTGTTTTACAAAGTTTTTAGTTTTTTTCACCTTCTCTCTTATTCAAGAATCTGCAAATTTTCGAATTTCTAAATTTTGTCTCTGTGACATATCAAACTCATAATAGTTAAGCAAATAATCGTCCAAAAAGACTAACTCAGTCACCAAAAAGCGATACAAATCCAGGATTTCATATGTGACCCCCTCACAAGCTGACACATGCAAAAGTTCAATTATTCAAACTAGTCTGATGAAAAAGTTCATAGTTTCAATTATTTCAACGAATCTCAATAACCCAAAAGCAAAAAGGAAAGGTTAGGCATCTGTAAGAGTCATTAAAGGATAATCTCACATAAACTTTAGTTACAAAATTTAAAAACTGAAGCTAAAAATTCAAATTTTAAAGTGATTTTAAGCAAAATCGCGAACAGTTTTGAATCACATTCAAATTTGCCCCCAAAACCAAGCTACGTTGCACCCAAGCATGCTGAAAACAGCAATTTATACCACTTACTTTGTGTCTGATCAAGAGCAGCTTCACTGATGAGTGCCTGATGCTGGACGAAACACATCATTTCATTCTAATCATGATCTACACTGCTAGTTCTGAGTGTGAAATATTCCGTAATTTACATGCTACCAAAATGGTAAGAGTGGGATAGATTTGAGACCTAGGTCTAGATTTAATGCCCATATCATAATGGAAATTGCTCATCCTCATTTTTTTGATGAAACTATATCCCAAATTTGAAATTCCTGAAAAGACTGTAAGTAAAGATTACTCATTAGAGCGGCCTCGTCGAACGAGAAATATCACAACCCGCTTAAGCACATAATACGAGTATCTGTGTGAAAGTGCTTCATTGGGGGTTAGGTAACTAAATGAGCTTTAATAACTGTGTTATATCATTATCTATGCGAGGCGGCTCTAATGAGTAGCTTCATAAACAATTTTGAGTGTGAGGCGACTCTAATGAGTACCAAACAATACTACTGCTTGCATGGTCGAATTAAGAACAAAATTTGATCTCGGGTGAAGCTGGGGGGGGGGGCTGCAGTTGATTTGTTTAGCTGAAAAAGTTTAAGTTTGTGTTCAAATTAGTACAGCCTCGACCCGGTGAGTTGAACAGCCAAATACAATTGAATTTTATTGGTCTAAGCAATGAGGCCAGGGAACCTGCTTGGGGGAATGGTCCCGACCAGTCCCTGCAGATTCTCATCATTATGCCTTTAAGTGCCATCTCTATGAGGCGGTTCTAATGAGTGTAAGTATCCTAAGAGTGTTTTAATAAATACCCATATGCTAAGTCATCATACTGGTACAGTTAAAAGGAGTAAGCACTCATAGCACATTTCAGTAGAAAAGGGAATACAATCACAAAAATCAACTTGCACAGCAGTGCTAGCCAGTCTGCAAAAACGGAGTATCACGGTCAGCCTGCTCGGATTGATTAGTCAAATCCTGGTCAAACCTGTTTGTGTATGGCCATTTAATTGCATTTTCTGGTATATAATGCAATTTGAGTCTTTCCTCGAGAGAACCAGGCTTTAAAAATGATTTTAAGAAAAATTTAAAATTTAAACTAAAATTCAATAAAATTTTAAAATTCAAATTTAAATTTCTTCCAAAAATACATTCAAATTATTTCTATTTTGATTCCTGATCTGTGTGCGAAATTTCATCTGAATTCATTGAAAAATGACTGTTTTACAAAGTTTTTAGTTTTTTTCACCTTCTCTCTTATTCAAGAATCTGCAAATTTTCGAATTTCTAAATTTTGTCTCTGTGACATATCAAACTCATAATAGTTAAGCAAATAATCGTCCAAAAAGACTAACTCAGTCACCAAAAAGCGATACAAATCCAGGATTTCATATGTGACCCCCTCACAAGCTGACACATGCAAAAGTTCAATTATTCAAACTAGTCTGATGAAAAAGTTCATAGTTTCAATTATTTCAACGAATCTCAATAACCCAAAAGCAAAAAGGAAAGGTTAGGCATCTGTAAGAGTCATTAAAGGATAATCTCACATAAACTTTAGTTACAAAATTTAAAAACTGAAGCTAAAAATTCAAATTTTAAAGTGATTTTAAGCAAAATCGCGAACAGTTTTGAATCACATTCAAATTTGCCCCCAAAACCAAGCTACGTTGCACCCAAGCATGCTGAAAACAGCAATTTATACCACTTACTTTGTGTCTGATCAAGAGCAGCTTCACTGATGAGTGCCTGATGCTGGACGAAACACATCATTTCATTCTAATCATGATCTACACTGCTAGTTCTGAGTGTGAAATATTCCGTAATTTACATGCTACCAAAATGGTAAGAGTGGGATAGATTTGAGACCTAGGTCTAGATTTAATGCCCATATCATAATGGAAATTGCTCATCCTCATTTTTTTGATGAAACTATATCCCAAATTTGAAATTCCTGAAAAGACTGTAAGTAAAGATTACTCATTAGAGCGGCCTCGTCGAACGAGAAATATCACAACCCGCTTAAGCACATAATACGAGTATCTGTGTGAAAGTGCTTCATTGGGGGTTAGGTAACTAAATGAGCTTTAATAACTGTGTTATATCATTATCTATGCGAGGCGGCTCTAATGAGTAGCTTCATAAACAATTTTGAGTGTGAGGCGACTCTAATGAGTACCAAACAATACTACTGCTTGCATGGTCGAATTAAGAACAAAATTTGATCTCGGGTGAAGCTGGGGGGGGGGGGGCTGCAGTTGATTTGTTTAGCTGAAAAAGTTTAAGTTTGTGTTCAAATTAGTACAGCCTCGACCCGGTGAGTTGAACAGCCAAATACAATTGAATTTTATTGGTCTAAGCAATGAGGCCAGGGAACCTGCTTGGGGGAATGGTCCCGACCAGTCCCTGCAGATTCTCATCATTATGCCTTTAAGTGCCATCTCTATGAGGCGGTTCTAATGAGTGTAAGTATCCTAAGAGTGTTTTAATAAATACCCATATGCTAAGTCATCATACTGGTACAGTTAAAAGGAGTAAGCACTCATAGCACATTTCAGTAGAAAAGGGAATACAATCACAAAAATCAACTTGCACAGCAGTGCTAGCCAGTCTGCAAAAACGGAGTATCACGGTCAGCCTGCTCGGATTGATTAGTCAAATCCTGGTCAAACCTGTTTGTGTATGGCCATTTAATTGCATTTTCTGGTATATAATGCAATTTGAGTCTTTCCTCGAGAGAACCAGGCTTTAAAAATGATTTTAAGAAAAATTTAAAATTTAAACTAAAATTCAATAAAATTTTAAAATTCAAATTTAAATTTCTTCCAAAAATACATTCAAATTATTTCTATTTTGATTCCTGATCTGTGTGCGAAATTTCATCTGAATTCATTGAAAAATGACTGTTTTACAAAGTTTTTAGTTTTTTTCACCTTCTCTCTTATTCAAGAATCTGCAAATTTTCGAATTTCTAAATTTTGTCTCTGTGACATATCAAACTCATAATAGTTAAGCAAATAATCGTCCAAAAAGACTAACTCAGTCACCAAAAAGCGATACAAATCCAGGATTTCATATGTGACCCCCTCACAAGCTGACACATGCAAAAGTTCAATTATTCAAACTAGTCTGATGAAAAAGTTCATAGTTTCAATTATTTCAACGAATCTCAATAACCCAAAAGCAAAAAGGAAAGGTTAGGCATCTGTAAGAGTCATTAAAGGATAATCTCACATAAACTTTAGTTACAAAATTTAAAAACTGAAGCTAAAAATTCAAATTTTAAAGTGATTTTAAGCAAAATCGCGAACAGTTTTGAATCACATTCAAATTTGCCCCCAAAACCAAGCTACGTTGCACCCAAGCATGCTGAAAACAGCAATTTATACCACTTACTTTGTGTCTGATCAAGAGCAGCTTCACTGATGAGTGCCTGATGCTGGACGAAACACATCATTTCATTCTAATCATGATCTACACTGCTAGTTCTGAGTGTGAAATATTCCGTAATTTACATGCTACCAAAATGGTAAGAGTGGGATAGATTTGAGACCTAGGTCTAGATTTAATGCCCATATCATAATGGAAATTGCTCATCCTCATTTTTTTGATGAAACTATATCCCAAATTTGAAATTCCTGAAAAGACTGTAAGTAAAGATTACTCATTAGAGCGGCCTCGTCGAACGAGAAATATCACAACCCGCTTAAGCACATAATACGAGTATCTGTGTGAAAGTGCTTCATTGGGGGTTAGGTAACTAAATGAGCTTTAATAACTGTGTTATATCATTATCTATGCGAGGCGGCTCTAATGAGTAGCTTCATAAACAATTTTGAGTGTGAGGCGACTCTAATGAGTACCAAACAATACTACTGCTTGCATGGTCGAATTAAGAACAAAATTTGATCTCGGGTGAAGCTGGGGGGGGGGGGGCTGCAGTTGATTTGTTTAGCTGAAAAAGTTTAAGTTTGTGTTCAAATTAGTACAGCCTCGACCCGGTGAGTTGAACAGCCAAATACAATTGAATTTTATTGGTCTAAGCAATGAGGCCAGGGAACCTGCTTGGGGGAATGGTCCCGACCAGTCCCTGCAGATTCTCATCATTATGCCTTTAAGTGCCATCTCTATGAGGCGGTTCTAATGAGTGTAAGTATCCTAAGAGTGTTTTAATAAATACCCATATGCTAAGTCATCATACTGGTACAGTTAAAAGGAGTAAGCACTCATAGCACATTTCAGTAGAAAAGGGAATACAATCACAAAAATCAACTTGCACAGCAGTGCTAGCCAGTCTGCAAAAACGGAGTATCACGGTCAGCCTGCTCGGATTGATTAGTCAAATCCTGGTCAAACCTGTTTGTGTATGGCCATTTAATTGCATTTTCTGGTATATAATGCAATTTGAGTCTTTCCTCGAGAGAACCAGGCTTTAAAAATGATTTTAAGAAAAATTTAAAATTTAAACTAAAATTCAATAAAATTTTAAAATTCAAATTTAAATTTCTTCCAAAAATACATTCAAATTATTTCTATTTTGATTCCTGATCTGTGTGCGAAATTTCATCTGAATTCATTGAAAAATGACTGTTTTACAAAGTTTTTAGTTTTTTTCACCTTCTCTCTTATTCAAGAATCTGCAAATTTTCGAATTTCTAAATTTTGTCTCTGTGACATATCAAACTCATAATAGTTAAGCAAATAATCGTCCAAAAAGACTAACTCAGTCACCAAAAAGCGATACAAATCCAGGATTTCATATGTGACCCCCTCACAAGCTGACACATGCAAAAGTTCAATTATTCAAACTAGTCTGATGAAAAAGTTCATAGTTTCAATTATTTCAACGAATCTCAATAACCCAAAAGCAAAAAGGAAAGGTTAGGCATCTGTAAGAGTCATTAAAGGATAATCTCACATAAACTTTAGTTACAAAATTTAAAAACTGAAGCTAAAAATTCAAATTTTAAAGTGATTTTAAGCAAAATCGCGAACAGTTTTGAATCACATTCAAATTTGCCCCCAAAACCAAGCTACGTTGCACCCAAGCATGCTGAAAACAGCAATTTATACCACTTACTTTGTGTCTGATCAAGAGCAGCTTCACTGATGAGTGCCTGATGCTGGACGAAACACATCATTTCATTCTAATCATGATCTACACTGCTAGTTCTGAGTGTGAAATATTCCGTAATTTACATGCTACCAAAATGGTAAGAGTGGGATAGATTTGAGACCTAGGTCTAGATTTAATGCCCATATCATAATGGAAATTGCTCATCCTCATTTTTTTGATGAAACTATATCCCAAATTTGAAATTCCTGAAAAGACTGTAAGTAAAGATTACTCATTAGAGCGGCCTCGTCGAACGAGAAATATCACAACCCGCTTAAGCACATAATACGAGTATCTGTGTGAAAGTGCTTCATTGGGGGTTAGGTAACTAAATGAGCTTTAATAACTGTGTTATATCATTATCTATGCGAGGCGGCTCTAATGAGTAGCTTCATAAACAATTTTGAGTGTGAGGCGACTCTAATGAGTACCAAACAATACTACTGCTTGCATGGTCGAATTAAGAACAAAATTTGATCTCGGGTGAAGCTGGGGGGGGGGGGGGGGCTGCAGTTGATTTGTTTAGCTGAAAAAGTTTAAGTTTGTGTTCAAATTAGTACAGCCTCGACCCGGTGAGTTGAACAGCCAAATACAATTGAATTTTATTGGTCTAAGCAATGAGGCCAGGGAACCTGCTTGGGGGAATGGTCCCGACCAGTCCCTGCAGATTCTCATCATTATGCCTTTAAGTGCCATCTCTATGAGGCGGTTCTAATGAGTGTAAGTATCCTAAGAGTGTTTTAATAAATACCCATATGCTAAGTCATCATACTGGTACAGTTAAAAGGAGTAAGCACTCATAGCACATTTCAGTAGAAAAGGGAATACAATCACAAAAATCAACTTGCACAGCAGTGCTAGCCAGTCTGCAAAAACGGAGTATCACGGTCAGCCTGCTCGGATTGATTAGTCAAATCCTGGTCAAACCTGTTTGTGTATGGCCATTTAATTGCATTTTCTGGTATATAATGCAATTTGAGTCTTTCCTTGAGAGAACCAGGCTTTAAAAATGATTTTAAGAAAAATTTAAAATTTAAACTAAAATTCAATAAAATTTTAAAATTCAAATTTAAATTTCTTCCAAAAATACATTCAAATTATTTCTATTTTGATTCCTGATCTGTGTGCGAAATTTCATCTGAATTCATTGAAAAATGACTGTTTTACAAAGTTTTTAGTTTTTTTCACCTTCTCTCTTATTCAAGAATCTGCAAATTTTCGAATTTCTAAATTTTGTCTCTGTGACATATCAAACTCATAATAGTTAAGCAAATAATCGTCCAAAAAGACTAACTCAGTCACCAAAAAGCGATACAAATCCAGGATTTCATATGTGACCCCCTCACAAGCTGACACATGCAAAAGTTCAATTATTCAAACTAGTCTGATGAAAAAGTTCATAGTTTCAATTATTTCAACGAATCTCAATAACCCAAAAGCAAAAAGGAAAGGTTAGGCATCTGTAAGAGTCATTAAAGGATAATCTCACATAAACTTTAGTTACAAAATTTAAAAACTGAAGCTAAAAATTCAAATTTTAAAGTGATTTTAAGCAAAATCGCGAACAGTTTTGAATCACATTCAAATTTGCCCCCAAAACCAAGCTACGTTGCACCCAAGCATGCTGAAAACAGCAATTTATACCACTTACTTTGTGTCTGATCAAGAGCAGCTTCACTGATGAGTGCCTGATGCTGGACGAAACACATCATTTCATTCTAATCATGATCTACACTGCTAGTTCTGAGTGTGAAATATTCCGTAATTTACATGCTACCAAAATGGTAAGAGTGGGATAGATTTGAGACCTAGGTCTAGATTTAATGCCCATATCATAATGGAAATTGCTCATCCTCATTTTTTTGATGAAACTATATCCCAAATTTGAAATTCCTGAAAAGACTGTAAGTAAAGATTACTCATTAGAGCGGCCTCGTCGAACGAGAAATATCACAACCCGCTTAAGCACATAATACGAGTATCTGTGTGAAAGTGCTTCATTGGGGGTTAGGTAACTAAATGAGCTTTAATAACTGTGTTATATCATTATCTATGCGAGGCGGCTCTAATGAGTAGCTTCATAAACAATTTTGAGTGTGAGGCGACTCTAATGAGTACCAAACAATACTACTGCTTGCATGGTCGAATTAAGAACAAAATTTGATCTCGGGTGAAGCTGGGGGGGGGGGGGGGCTGCAGTTGATTTGTTTAGCTGAAAAAGTTTAAGTTTGTGTTCAAATTAGTACAGCCTCGACCCGGTGAGTTGAACAGCCAAATACAATTGAATTTTATTGGTCTAAGCAATGAGGCCAGGGAACCTGCTTGGGGGAATGGTCCCGACCAGTCCCTGCAGATTCTCATCATTATGCCTTTAAGTGCCATCTCTATGAGGCGGTTCTAATGAGTGTAAGTATCCTAAGAGTGTTTTAATAAATACCCATATGCTAAGTCATCATACTGGTACAGTTAAAAGGAGTAAGCACTCATAGCACATTTCAGTAGAAAAGGGAATACAATCACAAAAATCAACTTGCACAGCAGTGCTAGCCAGTCTGCAAAAACGGAGTATCACGGTCAGCCTGCTCGGATTGATTAGTCAAATCCTGGTCAAACCTGTTTGTGTATGGCCATTTAATTGCATTTTCTGGTATATAATGCAATTTGAGTCTTTCCTCGAGAGAACCAGGCTTTAAAAATGATTTTAAGAAAAATTTAAAATTTAAACTAAAATTCAATAAAATTTTAAAATTCAAATTTAAATTTCTTCCAAAAATACATTCAAATTATTTCTATTTTGATTCCTGATCTGTGTGCGAAATTTCATCTGAATTCATTGAAAAATGACTGTTTTACAAAGTTTTTAGTTTTTTTCACCTTCTCTCTTATTCAAGAATCTGCAAATTTTCGAATTTCTAAATTTTGTCTCTGTGACATATCAAACTCATAATAGTTAAGCAAATAATCGTCCAAAAAGACTAACTCAGTCACCAAAAAGCGATACAAATCCAGGATTTCATATGTGACCCCCTCACAAGCTGACACATGCAAAAGTTCAATTATTCAAACTAGTCTGATGAAAAAGTTCATAGTTTCAATTATTTCAACGAATCTCAATAACCCAAAAGCAAAAAGGAAAGGTTAGGCATCTGTAAGAGTCATTAAAGGATAATCTCACATAAACTTTAGTTACAAAATTTAAAAACTGAAGCTAAAAATTCAAATTTTAAAGTGATTTTAAGCAAAATCGCGAACAGTTTTGAATCACATTCAAATTTGCCCCCAAAACCAAGCTACGTTGCACCCAAGCATGCTGAAAACAGCAATTTATACCACTTACTTTGTGTCTGATCAAGAGCAGCTTCACTGATGAGTGCCTGATGCTGGACGAAACACATCATTTCATTCTAATCATGATCTACACTGCTAGTTCTGAGTGTGAAATATTCCGTAATTTACATGCTACCAAAATGGTAAGAGTGGGATAGATTTGAGACCTAGGTCTAGATTTAATGCCCATATCATAATGGAAATTGCTCATCCTCATTTTTTTGATGAAACTATATCCCAAATTTGAAATTCCTGAAAAGACTGTAAGTAAAGATTACTCATTAGAGCGGCCTCGTCGAACGAGAAATATCACAACCCGCTTAAGCACATAATACGAGTATCTGTGTGAAAGTGCTTCATTGGGGGTTAGGTAACTAAATGAGCTTTAATAACTGTGTTATATCATTATCTATGCGAGGCGGCTCTAATGAGTAGCTTCATAAACAATTTTGAGTGTGAGGCGACTCTAATGAGTACCAAACAATACTACTGCTTGCATGGTCGAATTAAGAACAAAATTTGATCTCGGGTGAAGCTGGGGGGGGGGGGGGCTGCAGTTGATTTGTTTAGCTGAAAAAGTTTAAGTTTGTGTTCAAATTAGTACAGCCTCGACCCGGTGAGTTGAACAGCCAAATACAATTGAATTTTATTGGTCTAAGCAATGAGGCCAGGGAACCTGCTTGGGGGAATGGTCCCGACCAGTCCCTGCAGATTCTCATCATTATGCCTTTAAGTGCCATCTCTATGAGGCGGTTCTAATGAGTGTAAGTATCCTAAGAGTGTTTTAATAAATACCCATATGCTAAGTCATCATACTGGTACAGTTAAAAGGAGTAAGCACTCATAGCACATTTCAGTAGAAAAGGGAATACAATCACAAAAATCAACTTGCACAGCAGTGCTAGCCAGTCTGCAAAAACGGAGTATCACGGTCAGCCTGCTCGGATTGATTAGTCAAATCCTGGTCAAACCTGTTTGTGTATGGCCATTTAATTGCATTTTCTGGTATATAATGCAATTTGAGTCTTTCCTCGAGAGAACCAGGCTTTAAAAATGATTTTAAGAAAAATTTAAAATTTAAACTAAAATTCAATAAAATTTTAAAATTCAAATTTAAATTTCTTCCAAAAATACATTCAAATTATTTCTATTTTGATTCCTGATCTGTGTGCGAAATTTCATCTGAATTCATTGAAAAATGACTGTTTTACAAAGTTTTTAGTTTTTTTCACCTTCTCTCTTATTCAAGAATCTGCAAATTTTCGAATTTCTAAATTTTGTCTCTGTGACATATCAAACTCATAATAGTTAAGCAAATAATCGTCCAAAAAGACTAACTCAGTCACCAAAAAGCGATACAAATCCAGGATTTCATATGTGACCCCCTCACAAGCTGACACATGCAAAAGTTCAATTATTCAAACTAGTCTGATGAAAAAGTTCATAGTTTCAATTATTTCAACGAATCTCAATAACCCAAAAGCAAAAAGGAAAGGTTAGGCATCTGTAAGAGTCATTAAAGGATAATCTCACATAAACTTTAGTTACAAAATTTAAAAACTGAAGCTAAAAATTCAAATTTTAAAGTGATTTTAAGCAAAATCGCGAACAGTTTTGAATCACATTCAAATTTGCCCCCAAAACCAAGCTACGTTGCACCCAAGCATGCTGAAAACAGCAATTTATACCACTTACTTTGTGTCTGATCAAGAGCAGCTTCACTGATGAGTGCCTGATGCTGGACGAAACACATCATTTCATTCTAATCATGATCTACACTGCTAGTTCTGAGTGTGAAATATTCCGTAATTTACATGCTACCAAAATGGTAAGAGTGGGATAGATTTGAGACCTAGGTCTAGATTTAATGCCCATATCATAATGGAAATTGCTCATCCTCATTTTTTTGATGAAACTATATCCCAAATTTGAAATTCCTGAAAAGACTGTAAGTAAAGATTACTCATTAGAGCGGCCTCGTCGAACGAGAAATATCACAACCCGCTTAAGCACATAATACGAGTATCTGTGTGAAAGTGCTTCATTGGGGGTTAGGTAACTAAATGAGCTTTAATAACTGTGTTATATCATTATCTATGCGAGGCGGCTCTAATGAGTAGCTTCATAAACAATTTTGAGTGTGAGGCGACTCTAATGAGTACCAAACAATACTACTGCTTGCATGGTCGAATTAAGAACAAAATTTGATCTCGGGTGAAGCTGGGGGGGGGGGGGCTGCAGTTGATTTGTTTAGCTGAAAAAGTTTAAGTTTGTGTTCAAATTAGTACAGCCTCGACCCGGTGAGTTGAACAGCCAAATACAATTGAATTTTATTGGTCTAAGCAATGAGGCCAGGGAACCTGCTTGGGGGAATGGTCCCGACCAGTCCCTGCAGATTCTCATCATTATGCCTTTAAGTGCCATCTCTATGAGGCGGTTCTAATGAGTGTAAGTATCCTAAGAGTGTTTTAATAAATACCCATATGCTAAGTCATCATACTGGTACAGTTAAAAGGAGTAAGCACTCATAGCACATTTCAGTAGAAAAGGGAATACAATCACAAAAATCAACTTGCACAGCAGTGCTAGCCAGTCTGCAAAAACGGAGTATCACGGTCAGCCTGCTCGGATTGATTAGTCAAATCCTGGTCAAACCTGTTTGTGTATGGCCATTTAATTGCATTTTCTGGTATATAATGCAATTTGAGTCTTTCCTCGAGAGAACCAGGCTTTAAAAATGATTTTAAGAAAAATTTAAAATTTAAACTAAAATTCAATAAAATTTTAAAATTCAAATTTAAATTTCTTCCAAAAATACATTCAAATTATTTCTATTTTGATTCCTGATCTGTGTGCGAAATTTCATCTGAATTCATTGAAAAATGACTGTTTTACAAAGTTTTTAGTTTTTTTCACCTTCTCTCTTATTCAAGAATCTGCAAATTTTCGAATTTCTAAATTTTGTCTCTGTGACATATCAAACTCATAATAGTTAAGCAAATAATCGTCCAAAAAGACTAACTCAGTCACCAAAAAGCGATACAAATCCAGGATTTCATATGTGACCCCCTCACAAGCTGACACATGCAAAAGTTCAATTATTCAAACTAGTCTGATGAAAAAGTTCATAGTTTCAATTATTTCAACGAATCTCAATAACCCAAAAGCAAAAAGGAAAGGTTAGGCATCTGTAAGAGTCATTAAAGGATAATCTCACATAAACTTTAGTTACAAAATTTAAAAACTGAAGCTAAAAATTCAAATTTTAAAGTGATTTTAAGCAAAATCGCGAACAGTTTTGAATCACATTCAAATTTGCCCCCAAAACCAAGCTACGTTGCACCCAAGCATGCTGAAAACAGCAATTTATACCACTTACTTTGTGTCTGATCAAGAGCAGCTTCACTGATGAGTGCCTGATGCTGGACGAAACACATCATTTCATTCTAATCATGATCTACACTGCTAGTTCTGAGTGTGAAATATTCCGTAATTTACATGCTACCAAAATGGTAAGAGTGGGATAGATTTGAGACCTAGGTCTAGATTTAATGCCCATATCATAATGGAAATTGCTCATCCTCATTTTTTTGATGAAACTATATCCCAAATTTGAAATTCCTGAAAAGACTGTAAGTAAAGATTACTCATTAGAGCGGCCTCGTCGAACGAGAAATATCACAACCCGCTTAAGCACATAATACGAGTATCTGTGTGAAAGTGCTTCATTGGGGGTTAGGTAACTAAATGAGCTTTAATAACTGTGTTATATCATTATCTATGCGAGGCGGCTCTAATGAGTAGCTTCATAAACAATTTTGAGTGTGAGGCGACTCTAATGAGTACCAAACAATACTACTGCTTGCATGGTCGAATTAAGAACAAAATTTGATCTCGGGTGAAGCTGGGGGGGGGGGGGCTGCAGTTGATTTGTTTAGCTGAAAAAGTTTAAGTTTGTGTTCAAATTAGTACAGCCTCGACCCGGTGAGTTGAACAGCCAAATACAATTGAATTTTATTGGTCTAAGCAATGAGGCCAGGGAACCTGCTTGGGGGAATGGTCCCGACCAGTCCCTGCAGATTCTCATCATTATGCCTTTAAGTGCCATCTCTATGAGGCGGTTCTAATGAGTGTAAGTATCCTAAGAGTGTTTTAATAAATACCCATATGCTAAGTCATCATACTGGTACAGTTAAAAGGAGTAAGCACTCATAGCACATTTCAGTAGAAAAGGGAATACAATCACAAAAATCAACTTGCACAGCAGTGCTAGCCAGTCTGCAAAAACGGAGTATCACGGTCAGCCTGCTCGGATTGATTAGTCAAATCCTGGTCAAACCTGTTTGTGTATGGCCATTTAATTGCATTTTCTGGTATATAATGCAATTTGAGTCTTTCCTCGAGAGAACCAGGCTTTAAAAATGATTTTAAGAAAAATTTAAAATTTAAACTAAAATTCAATAAAATTTTAAAATTCAAATTTAAATTTCTTCCAAAAATACATTCAAATTATTTCTATTTTGATTCCTGATCTGTGTGCGAAATTTCATCTGAATTCATTGAAAAATGACTGTTTTACAAAGTTTTTAGTTTTTTTCACCTTCTCTCTTATTCAAGAATCTGCAAATTTTCGAATTTCTAAATTTTGTCTCTGTGACATATCAAACTCATAATAGTTAAGCAAATAATCGTCCAAAAAGACTAACTCAGTCACCAAAAAGCGATACAAATCCAGGATTTCATATGTGACCCCCTCACAAGCTGACACATGCAAAAGTTCAATTATTCAAACTAGTCTGATGAAAAAGTTCATAGTTTCAATTATTTCAACGAATCTCAATAACCCAAAAGCAAAAAGGAAAGGTTAGGCATCTGTAAGAGTCATTAAAGGATAATCTCACATAAACTTTAGTTACAAAATTTAAAAACTGAAGCTAAAAATTCAAATTTTAAAGTGATTTTAAGCAAAATCGCGAACAGTTTTGAATCACATTCAAATTTGCCCCCAAAACCAAGCTACGTTGCACCCAAGCATGCTGAAAACAGCAATTTATACCACTTACTTTGTGTCTGATCAAGAGCAGCTTCACTGATGAGTGCCTGATGCTGGACGAAACACATCATTTCATTCTAATCATGATCTACACTGCTAGTTCTGAGTGTGAAATATTCCGTAATTTACATGCTACCAAAATGGTAAGAGTGGGATAGATTTGAGACCTAGGTCTAGATTTAATGCCCATATCATAATGGAAATTGCTCATCCTCATTTTTTTGATGAAACTATATCCCAAATTTGAAATTCCTGAAAAGACTGTAAGTAAAGATTACTCATTAGAGCGGCCTCGTCGAACGAGAAATATCACAACCCGCTTAAGCACATAATACGAGTATCTGTGTGAAAGTGCTTCATTGGGGGTTAGGTAACTAAATGAGCTTTAATAACTGTGTTATATCATTATCTATGCGAGGCGGCTCTAATGAGTAGCTTCATAAACAATTTTGAGTGTGAGGCGACTCTAATGAGTACCAAACAATACTACTGCTTGCATGGTCGAATTAAGAACAAAATTTGATCTCGGGTGAAGCTGGGGGGGGGGGGGCTGCAGTTGATTTGTTTAGCTGAAAAAGTTTAAGTTTGTGTTCAAATTAGTACAGCCTCGACCCGGTGAGTTGAACAGCCAAATACAATTGAATTTTATTGGTCTAAGCAATGAGGCCAGGGAACCTGCTTGGGGGAATGGTCCCGACCAGTCCCTGCAGATTCTCATCATTATGCCTTTAAGTGCCATCTCTATGAGGCGGTTCTAATGAGTGTAAGTATCCTAAGAGTGTTTTAATAAATACCCATATGCTAAGTCATCATACTGGTACAGTTAAAAGGAGTAAGCACTCATAGCACATTTCAGTAGAAAAGGGAATACAATCACAAAAATCAACTTGCACAGCAGTGCTAGCCAGTCTGCAAAAACGGAGTATCACGGTCAGCCTGCTCGGATTGATTAGTCAAATCCTGGTCAAACCTGTTTGTGTATGGCCATTTAATTGCATTTTCTGGTATATAATGCAATTTGAGTCTTTCCTCGAGAGAACCAGGCTTTAAAAATGATTTTAAGAAAAATTTAAAATTTAAACTAAAATTCAATAAAATTTTAAAATTCAAATTTAAATTTCTTCCAAAAATACATTCAAATTATTTCTATTTTGATTCCTGATCTGTGTGCGAAATTTCATCTGAATTCATTGAAAAATGACTGTTTTACAAAGTTTTTAGTTTTTTTCACCTTCTCTCTTATTCAAGAATCTGCAAATTTTCGAATTTCTAAATTTTGTCTCTGTGACATATCAAACTCATAATAGTTAAGCAAATAATCGTCCAAAAAGACTAACTCAGTCACCAAAAAGCGATACAAATCCAGGATTTCATATGTGACCCCCTCACAAGCTGACACATGCAAAAGTTCAATTATTCAAACTAGTCTGATGAAAAAGTTCATAGTTTCAATTATTTCAACGAATCTCAATAACCCAAAAGCAAAAAGGAAAGGTTAGGCATCTGTAAGAGTCATTAAAGGATAATCTCACATAAACTTTAGTTACAAAATTTAAAAACTGAAGCTAAAAATTCAAATTTTAAAGTGATTTTAAGCAAAATCGCGAACAGTTTTGAATCACATTCAAATTTGCCCCCAAAACCAAGCTACGTTGCACCCAAGCATGCTGAAAACAGCAATTTATACCACTTACTTTGTGTCTGATCAAGAGCAGCTTCACTGATGAGTGCCTGATGCTGGACGAAACACATCATTTCATTCTAATCATGATCTACACTGCTAGTTCTGAGTGTGAAATATTCCGTAATTTACATGCTACCAAAATGGTAAGAGTGGGATAGATTTGAGACCTAGGTCTAGATTTAATGCCCATATCATAATGGAAATTGCTCATCCTCATTTTTTTGATGAAACTATATCCCAAATTTGAAATTCCTGAAAAGACTGTAAGTAAAGATTACTCATTAGAGCGGCCTCGTCGAACGAGAAATATCACAACCCGCTTAAGCACATAATACGAGTATCTGTGTGAAAGTGCTTCATTGGGGGTTAGGTAACTAAATGAGCTTTAATAACTGTGTTATATCATTATCTATGCGAGGCGGCTCTAATGAGTAGCTTCATAAACAATTTTGAGTGTGAGGCGACTCTAATGAGTACCAAACAATACTACTGCTTGCATGGTCGAATTAAGAACAAAATTTGATCTCGGGTGAAGCTGGGGGGGGGGGGGCTGCAGTTGATTTGTTTAGCTGAAAAAGTTTAAGTTTGTGTTCAAATTAGTACAGCCTCGACCCGGTGAGTTGAACAGCCAAATACAATTGAATTTTATTGGTCTAAGCAATGAGGCCAGGGAACCTGCTTGGGGGAATGGTCCCGACCAGTCCCTGCAGATTCTCATCATTATGCCTTTAAGTGCCATCTCTATGAGGCGGTTCTAATGAGTGTAAGTATCCTAAGAGTGTTTTAATAAATACCCATATGCTAAGTCATCATACTGGTACAGTTAAAAGGAGTAAGCACTCATAGCACATTTCAGTAGAAAAGGGAATACAATCACAAAAATCAACTTGCACAGCAGTGCTAGCCAGTCTGCAAAAACGGAGTATCACGGTCAGCCTGCTCGGATTGATTAGTCAAATCCTGGTCAAACCTGTTTGTGTATGGCCATTTAATTGCATTTTCTGGTATATAATGCAATTTGAGTCTTTCCTCGAGAGAACCAGGCTTTAAAAATGATTTTAAGAAAAATTTAAAATTTAAACTAAAATTCAATAAAATTTTAAAATTCAAATTTAAATTTCTTCCAAAAATACATTCAAATTATTTCTATTTTGATTCCTGATCTGTGTGCGAAATTTCATCTGAATTCATTGAAAAATGACTGTTTTACAAAGTTTTTAGTTTTTTTCACCTTCTCTCTTATTCAAGAATCTGCAAATTTTCGAATTTCTAAATTTTGTCTCTGTGACATATCAAACTCATAATAGTTAAGCAAATAATCGTCCAAAAAGACTAACTCAGTCACCAAAAAGCGATACAAATCCAGGATTTCATATGTGACCCCCTCACAAGCTGACACATGCAAAAGTTCAATTATTCAAACTAGTCTGATGAAAAAGTTCATAGTTTCAATTATTTCAACGAATCTCAATAACCCAAAAGCAAAAAGGAAAGGTTAGGCATCTGTAAGAGTCATTAAAGGATAATCTCACATAAACTTTAGTTACAAAATTTAAAAACTGAAGCTAAAAATTCAAATTTTAAAGTGATTTTAAGCAAAATCGCGAACAGTTTTGAATCACATTCAAATTTGCCCCCAAAACCAAGCTACGTTGCACCCAAGCATGCTGAAAACAGCAATTTATACCACTTACTTTGTGTCTGATCAAGAGCAGCTTCACTGATGAGTGCCTGATGCTAGACGAAACACATCATTTCATTCTAATCATGATCTACACTGCTAGTTCTGAGTGTGAAATATTCCGTAATTTACATGCTACCAAAATGGTAAGAGTGGGATAGATTTGAGACCTAGGTCTAGATTTAATGCCCATATCATAATGGAAATTGCTCATCCTCATTTTTTTGATGAAACTATATCCCAAATTTGAAATTCCTGAAAAGACTGTAAGTAAAGATTACTCATTAGAGCGGCCTCGTCGAACGAGAAATATCACAACCCGCTTAAGCACATAATACGAGTATCTGTGTGAAAGTGCTTCATTGGGGGTTAGGTAACTAAATGAGCTTTAATAACTGTGTTATATCATTATCTATGCGAGGCGGCTCTAATGAGTAGCTTCATAAACAATTTTGAGTGTGAGGCGACTCTAATGAGTACCAAACAATACTACTGCTTGCATGGTCGAATTAAGAACAAAATTTGATCTCGGGTGAAGCTGGGGGGGGGGGGCTGCAGTTGATTTGTTTAGCTGAAAAAGTTTAAGTTTGTGTTCAAATTAGTACAGCCTCGATCCGGTGAGTTGAACAGCCAAATACAATTGAATTTTATTGGTCTAAGCAATGAGGCCAGGGAACCTGCTTGGGGGAATGGTCCCGACCAGTCCCTGCAGATTCTCATCATTATGCCTTTAAGTGCCATCTCTATGAGGCGGTTCTAATGAGTGTAAGTATCCTAAGAGTGTTTTAATAAATACCCATATGCTAAGTCATCATACTGGTACAGTTAAAAGGAGTAAGCACTCATAGCACATTTCAGTAGAAAAGGGAATACAATCACAAAAATCAACTTGCACAGCAGTGCTAGCCAGTCTGCAAAAACGGAGTATCACGGTCAGCCTGCTCGGATTGATTAGTCAAATCCTGGTCAAACCTGTTTGTGTATGGCCATTTAATTGCATTTTCTGGTATATAATGCAATTTGAGTCTTTCCTCGAGAGAACCAGGCTTTAAAAATGATTTTAAGAAAAATTTAAAATTTAAACTAAAATTCAATAAAATTTTAAAATTCAAATTTAAATTTCTTCCAAAAATACATTAAAATTATTTCTATTTTGATTCCTGATCTGTGTGCGAAATTTCATCTGAATTCATTGAAAAATGACTGTTTTACAAAGTTTTTAGTTTTTTTCACCTTCTCTCTTATTCAAGAATCTGCAAATTTTCGAATTTCTAAATTTTGTCTCTGTGACATATCAAACTCATAATAGTTAAGCAAATAATCGTCCAAAAAGACTAACTCAGTCACCAAAAAGCGATACAAATCCAGGATTTCATATGTGACCCCCTCACAAGCTGACACATGCAAAAGTTCAATTATTCAAACTAGTCTGATGAAAAAGTTCATAGTTTCAATTATTTCAACGAATCTCAATAACCCAAAAGCAAAAAGGAAAGGTTAGGCATCTGTAAGAGTCATTAAAGGATAATCTCACATAAACTTTAGTTACAAAATTTAAAAACTGAAGCTAAAAATTCAAATTTTAAAGTGATTTTAAGCAAAATCGCGAACAGTTTTGAATCACATTCAAATTTGCCCCCAAAACCAAGCTACGTTGCACCCAAGCATGCTGAAAACAGCAATTTATACCACTTACTTTGTGTCTGATCAAGAGCAGCTTCACTGATGAGTGCCTGATGCTGGACGAAACACATCATTTCATTCTAATCATGATCTACACTGCTAGTTCTGAGTGTGAAATATTCCGTAATTTACATGCTACCAAAATGGTAAGAGTGGGATAGATTTGAGACCTAGGTCTAGATTTAATGCCCATATCATAATGGAAATTGCTCATCCTCATTTTTTTGATGAAACTATATCCCAAATTTGAAATTCCTGAAAAGACTGTAAGTAAAGATTACTCATTAGAGCGGCCTCGTCGAACGAGAAATATCACAACCCGCTTAAGCACATAATACGAGTATCTGTGTGAAAGTGCTTCATTGGGGGTTAGGTAACTAAATGAGCTTTAATAACTGTGTTATATCATTATCTATGCGAGGCGGCTCTAATGAGTAGCTTCATAAACAATTTTGAGTGTGAGGCGACTCTAATGAGTACCAAACAATACTACTGCTTGCATGGTCGAATTAAGAACAAAATTTGATCTCGGGTGAAGCTGGGGGGGGGGGGGGGCTGCAGTTGATTTGTTTAGCTGAAAAAGTTTAAGTTTGTGTTCAAATTAGTACAGCCTCGACCCGGTGAGTTGAACAGCCAAATACAATTGAATTTTATTGGTCTAAGCAATGAGGCCAGGGAACCTGCTTGGGGGAATGGTCCCGACCAGTCCCTGCAGATTCTCATCATTATGCCTTTAAGTGCCATCTCTATGAGGCGGTTCTAATGAGTGTAAGTATCCTAAGAGTGTTTTAATAAATACCCATATGCTAAGTCATCATACTGGTACAGTTAAAAGGAGTAAGCACTCATAGCACATTTCAGTAGAAAAGGGAATACAATCACAAAAATCAACTTGCACAGCAGTGCTAGCCAGTCTGCAAAAACGGAGTATCACGGTCAGCCTGCTCGGATTGATTAGTCAAATCCTGGTCAAACCTGTTTGTGTATGGCCATTTAATTGCATTTTCTGGTATATAATGCAATTTGAGTCTTTCCTCGAGAGAACCAGGCTTTAAAAATGATTTTAAGAAAAATTTAAAATTTAAACTAAAATTCAATAAAATTTTAAAATTCAAATTTAAATTTCTTCCAAAAATACATTCAAATTATTTCTATTTTGATTCCTGATCTGTGTGCGAAATTTCATCTGAATTCATTGAAAAATGACTGTTTTACAAAGTTTTTAGTTTTTTTCACCTTCTCTCTTATTCAAGAATCTGCAAATTTTCGAATTTCTAAATTTTGTCTCTGTGACATATCAAACTCATAATAGTTAAGCAAATAATCGTCCAAAAAGACTAACTCAGTCACCAAAAAGCGATACAAATCCAGGATTTCATATGTGACCCCCTCACAAGCTGACACATGCAAAAGTTCAATTATTCAAACTAGTCTGATGAAAAAGTTCATAGTTTCAATTATTTCAACGAATCTCAATAACCCAAAAGCAAAAAGGAAAGATTAGGCATCTGTAAGAGTCATTAAAGGATAATCTCACATAAACTTTAGTTACAAAATTTAAAAACTGAAGCTAAAAATTCAAATTTTAAAGTGATTTTAAGCAAAATCGCGAACAGTTTTGAATCACATTCAAATTTGCCCCCAAAACCAAGCTACGTTGCACCCAAGCATGCTGAAAACAGCAATTTATACCACTTACTTTGTGTCTGATCATGAGCAGCTTCACTGATGAGTGCCTGATGCTGGACGAAACACATCATTTCATTCTAATCATGATCTACACTGCTAGTTCTGAGTGTGAAATATTCCGTAATTTACATGCTACCAAAATGGTAAGAGTGGGATAGATTTGAGACCTAGGTCTAGATTTAATGCCCATATCATAATGGAAATTGCTCATCCTCATTTTTTTGATGAAACTATATCCCAAATTTGAAATTCCTGAAAAGACTGTAAGTAAAGATTACTCATTAGAGCGGCCTCGTCGAACGAGAAATATCACAACCCGCTTAAGCACATAATACGAGTATCTGTGTGAAAGTGCTTCATTGGGGGTTAGGTAACTAAATGAGCTTTAATAACTGTGTTATATCATTATCTATGCGAGGCGGCTCTAATGAGTAGCTTCATAAACAATTTTGAGTGTGAGGCGACTCTAATGAGTACCAAACAATACTACTGCTTGCATGGTCGAATTAAGAACAAAATTTGATCTCGGGTGAAGCTGGGGGGGGGGGGGGCTGCAGTTGATTTGTTTAGCTGAAAAAGTTTAAGTTTGTGTTCAAATTAGTACAGCCTCGACCCGGTGAGTTGAACAGCCAAATACAATTTAATTTTATTGGTCTAAGCAATGAGGCCAGGGAACCTGCTTGGGGGAATGGTCCCGACCAGTCCCTGCAGATTCTCATCATTATGCCTTTAAGTGCCATCTCTATGAGGCGGTTCTAATGAGTGTAAGTATCCTAAGAGTGTTTTAATAAATACCCATATGCTAAGTCATCATACTGGTACAGTTAAAAGGAGTAAGCACTCATAGCACATTTCAGTAGAAAAGGGAATACAATCACAAAAATCAACTTGCACAGCAGTGCTAGCCAGTCTGCAAAAACGGAGTATCACGGTCAGCCTGCTCGGATTGATTAGTCAAATCCTGGTCAAACCTGTTTGTGTATGGCCATTTAATTGCATTTTCTGGTATATAATGCAATTTGAGTCTTTCCTCGAGAGAACCAGGCTTTAAAAATGATTTTAAGAAAAATTTAAAATTTAAACTAAAATTCAATAAAATTTTAAAATTCAAATTTAAATTTCTTCCAAAAATACATTCAAATTATTTCTATTTTGATTCCTGATCTGTGTGCGAAATTTCATCTGAATTCATTGAAAAATGACTGTTTTACAAAGTTTTTAGTTTTTTTCACCTTCTCTCTTATTCAAGAATCTGCAAATTTTCGAATTTCTAAATTTTGTCTCTGTGACATATCAAACTCATAATAGTTAAGCAAATAATCGTCCAAAAAGACTAACTCAGTCACCAAAAAGCGATACAAATCCAGGATTTCATATGTGACCCCCTCACAAGCTGACACATGCAAAAGTTCAATTATTCAAACTAGTCTGATGAAAAAGTTCATAGTTTCAATTATTTCAACGAATCTCAATAACCCAAAAGCAAAAAGGAAAGGTTAGGCATCTGTAAGAGTCATTAAAGGATAATCTCACATAAACTTTAGTTACAAAATTTAAAAACTGAAGCTAAAAATTCAAATTTTAAAGTGATTTTAAGCAAAATCGCGAACAGTTTTGAATCACATTCAAATTTGCCCCCAAAACCAAGCTACGTTGCACCCAAGCATGCTGAAAACAGCAATTTATACCACTTACTTTGTGTCTGATCAAGAGCAGCTTCACTGATGAGTGCTTGATGCTGGACGAAACACATCATTTCATTCTAATCATGATCTACACTGCTAGTTCTGAGTGTGAAATATTCCGTAATTTACATGCTACCAAAATGGTAAGAGTGGGATAGATTTGAGACCTAGGTCTAGATTTAATGCCCATATCATAATGGAAATTGCTCATCCTCATTTTTTTGATGAAACTATATCCCAAATTTGAAATTCCTGAAAAGACTGTAAGTAAAGATTACTCATTAGAGCGGCCTCGTCGAACGAGAAATATCACAACCCGCTTAAGCACATAATACGAGTATCTGTGTGAAAGTGCTTCATTGGGGGTTAGGTAACTAAATGAGCTTTAATAACTGTGTTATATCATTATCTATGCGAGGCGGCTCTAATGAGTAGCTTCATAAACAATTTTGAGTGTGAGGCGACTCTAATGAGTACCAAACAATACTACTGCTTGCATGGTCGAATTAAGAACAAAATTTGATCTCGGGTGAAGCTGGGGGGGGGGGGGCTGCAGTTGATTTGTTTAGCTGAAAAAGTTTAAGTTTGTGTTCAAATTAGTACAGCCTCGACCCGGTGAGTTGAACAGCCAAATACAATTTAATTTTATTGGTCTAAGCAATGAGGCCAGGGAACCTGCTTGGGGGAATGGTCCCGACCAGTCCCTGCAGATTCTCATCATTATGCCTTTAAGTGCCATCTCTATGAGGCGGTTCTAATGAGTGTAAGTATCCTAAGAGTGTTTTAATAAATACCCATATGCTAAGTCATCATACTGGTACAGTTAAAAGGAGTAAGCACTCATAGCACATTTCAGTAGAAAAGGGAATACAATCACAAAAATCAACTTGCACAGCAGTGCTAGCCAGTCTGCAAAAACGGAGTATCACGGTCAGCCTGCTCGGATTGATTAGTCAAATCCTGGTCAAACCTGTTTGTGTATGGCCATTTAATTGCATTTTCTGGTATATAATGCAATTTGAGTCTTTCCTCGAGAGAACCAGGCTTTAAAAATGATTTTAAGAAAAATTTAAAATTTAAACTAAAATTCAATAAAATTTTAAAATTCAAATTTAAATTTCTTCCAAAAATACATTCAAATTATTTCTATTTTGATTCCTGATCTGTGTGCGAAATTTCATCTGAATTCATTGAAAAATGACTGTTTTACAAAGTTTTTAGTTTTTTTCACCTTCTCTCTTATTCAAGAATCTGCAAATTTTCGAATTTCTAAATTTTGTCTCTGTGACATATCAAACTCATAATAGTTAAGCAAATAATCGTCCAAAAAGACTAACTCAGTCACCAAAAAGCGATACAAATCCAGGATTTCATATGTGACCCCCTCACAAGCTGACACATGCAAAAGTTCAATTATTCAAACTAGTCTGATGAAAAAGTTCATAGTTTCAATTATTTCAACGAATCTCAATAACCCAAAAGCAAAAAGGAAAGGTTAGGCATCTGTAAGAGTCATTAAAGGATAATCTCACATAAACTTTAGTTACAAAATTTAAAAACTGAAGCTAAAAATTCAAATTTTAAAGTGATTTTAAGCAAAATCGCGAACAGTTTTGAATCACATTCAAATTTGCCCCCAAAACCAAGCTACGTTGCACCCAAGCATGCTGAAAACAGCAATTTATACCACTTACTTTGTGTCTGATCAAGAGCAGCTTCACTGATGAGTGCCTGATGCTGGACGAAACACATCATTTCATTCTAATCATGATCTACACTGCTAGTTCTGAGTGTGAAATATTCCGTAATTTACATGCTACCAAAATGGTAAGAGTGGGATAGATTTGAGACCTAGGTCTAGATTTAATGCCCATATCATAATGGAAATTGCTCATCCTCATTTTTTTGATGAAACTATATCCCAAATTTGAAATTCCTGAAAAGACTGTAAGTAAAGATTACTCATTAGAGCGGCCTCGTCGAACGAGAAATATCACAACCCGCTTAAGCACATAATACGAGTATCTGTGTGAAAGTGCTTCATTGGGGGTTAGGTAACTAAATGAGCTTTAATAACTGTGTTATATCATTATCTATGCGAGGCGGCTCTAATGAGTAGCTTCATAAACAATTTTGAGTGTGAGGCGACTCTAATGAGTACCAAACAATACTACTGCTTGCATGGTCGAATTAAGAACAAAATTTGATCTCGGGTGAAGCTGGGGGGGGGGGGGCTGCAGTTGATTTGTTTAGCTGAAAAAGTTTAAGTTTGTGTTCAAATTAGTACAGCCTCGACCCGGTGAGTTGAACAGCCAAATACAATTGAATTTTATTGGTCTAAGCAATGAGGCCAGGGAACCTGCTTGGGGGAATGGTCCCGACCAGTCCCTGCAGATTCTCATCATTATGCCTTTAAGTGCCATCTCTATGAGGCGGTTCTAATGAGTGTAAGTATCCTAAGAGTGTTTTAATAAATACCCATATGCTAAGTCATCATACTGGTACAGTTAAAAGGAGTAAGCACTCATAGCACATTTCAGTAGAAAAGGGAATACAATCACAAAAATCAACTTGCACAGCAGTGCTAGCCAGTCTGCAAAAACGGAGTATCACGGTCAGCCTGCTCGGATTGATTAGTCAAATCCTGGTCAAACCTGTTTGTGTATGGCCATTTAATTGCATTTTCTGGTATATAATGCAATTTGAGTCTTTCCTCGAGAGAACCAGGCTTTAAAAATGATTTTAAGAAAAATTTAAAATTTAAACTAAAATTCAATAAAATTTTAAAATTCAAATTTAAATTTCTTCCAAAAATACATTCAAATTATTTCTATTTTGATTCCTGATCTGTGTGCGAAATTTCATCTGAATTCATTGAAAAATGACTGTTTTACAAAGTTTTTAGTTTTTTTCACCTTCTCTCTTATTCAAGAATCTGCAAATTTTCGAATTTCTAAATTTTGTCTCTGTGACATATCAAACTCATAATAGTTAAGCAAATAATCGTCCAAAAAGACTAACTCAGTCACCAAAAAGCGATACAAATCCAGGATTTCATATGTGACCCCCTCACAAGCTGACACATGCAAAAGTTCAATTATTCAAACTAGTCTGATGAAAAAGTTCATAGTTTCAATTATTTCAACGAATCTCAATAACCCAAAAGCAAAAAGGAAAGATTAGGCATCTGTAAGAGTCATTAAAGGATAATCTCACATAAACTTTAGTTACAAAATTTAAAAACTGAAGCTAAAAATTCAAATTTTAAAGTGATTTTAAGCAAAATCGCGAACAGTTTTGAATCACATTCAAATTTGCCCCCAAAACCAAGCTACGTTGCACCCAAGCATGCTGAAAACAGCAATTTATACCACTTACTTTGTGTCTGATCAAGAGCAGCTTCACTGATGAGTGCCTGATGCTGGACGAAACACATCATTTCATTCTAATCATGATCTACACTGCTAGTTCTGAGTGTGAAATATTCCGTAATTTACATGCTACCAAAATGGTAAGAGTGGGATAGATTTGAGACCTAGGTCTAGATTTAATGCCCATATCATAATGGAAATTGCTCATCCTCATTTTTTTGATGAAACTATATCCCAAATTTGAAATTCCTGAAAAGACTGTAAGTAAAGATTACTCATTAGAGCGGCCTCGTCGAACGAGAAATATCACAACCCGCTTAAGCACATAATACGAGTATCTGTGTGAAAGTGCTTCATTGGGGGTTAGGTAACTAAATGAGCTTTAATAACTGTGTTATATCATTATCTATGCGAGGCGGCTCTAATGAGTAGCTTCATAAACAATTTTGAGTGTGAGGCGACTCTAATGAGTACCAAACAATACTACTGCTTGCATGGTCGAATTAAGAACAAAATTTGATCTCGGGTGAAGCTGGGGGGGGGGGGCTGCAGTTGATTTGTTTAGCTGAAAAAGTTTAAGTTTGTGTTCAAATTAGTACAGCCTCGACCCGGTGAGTTGAACAGCCAAATACAATTGAATTTTATTGGTCTAAGCAATGAGGCCAGGGAACCTGCTTGGGGGAATGGTCCCGACCAGTCCCTGCAGATTCTCATCATTATGCCTTTAAGTGCCATCTCTATGAGGCGGTTCTAATGAGTGTAAGTATCCTAAGAGTGTTTTAATAAATACCCATATGCTAAGTCATCATACTGGTACAGTTAAAAGGAGTAAGCACTCATAGCACATTTCAGTAGAAAAGGGAATACAATCACAAAAATCAACTTGCACAGCAGTGCTAGCCAGTCTGCAAAAACGGAGTATCACGGTCAGCCTGCTCGGATTGATTAGTCAAATCCTGGTCAAACCTGTTTGTGTATGGCCATTTAATTGCATTTTCTGGTATATAATGCAATTTGAGTCTTTCCTCGAGAGAACCAGGCTTTAAAAATGATTTTAAGAAAAATTTAAAATTTAAACTAAAATTCAATAAAATTTTAAAATTCAAATTTAAATTTCTTCCAAAAATACATTCAAATTATTTCTATTTTGATTCCTGATCTGTGTGCGAAATTTCATTTGAATTCATTGAAAAATGACTGTTTTACAAAGTTTTTAGTTTTTTTCACCTTCTCTCTTATTCAAGAATCTGCAAATTTTCGAATTTCTAAATTTTGTCTCTGTGACATATCAAACTCATAATAGTTAAGCAAATAATCGTCCAAAAAGACTAACTCAGTCACCAAAAAGCGATACAAATCCAGGATTTCATATGTGACCCCCTCACAAGCTGACACATGCAAAAGTTCAATTATTCAAACTAGTCTGATGAAAAAGTTCATAGTTTCAATTATTTCAACGAATCTCAATAACCCAAAAGCAAAAAGGAAAGGTTAGGCATCTGTAAGAGTCATTAAAGGATAATCTCACATAAACTTTAGTTACAAAATTTAAAAACTGAAGCTAAAAATTCAAATTTTAAAGTGATTTTAAGCAAAATCGCGAACAGTTTTGAATCACATTCAAATTTGCCCCCAAAACCAAGCTACGTTGCACCCAAGCATGCTGAAAACAGCAATTTATACCACTTACTTTGTGTCTGATCAAGAGCAGCTTCACTGATGAGTGCCTGATGCTGGACGAAACACATCATTTCATTCTAATCATGATCTACACTGCTAGTTCTGAGTGTGAAATATTCCGTAATTTACATGCTACCAAAATGGTAAGAGTGGGATAGATTTGAGACCTAGGTCTAGATTTAATGCCCATATCATAATGGAAATTGCTCATCCTCATTTTTTTGATGAAACTATATCCCAAATTTGAAATTCCTGAAAAGACTGTAAGTAAAGATTACTCATTAGAGCGGCCTCGTCGAACGAGAAATATCACAACCCGCTTAAGCACATAATACGAGTATCTGTGTGAAAGTGCTTCATTGGGGGTTAGGTAACTAAATGAGCTTTAATAACTGTGTTATATCATTATCTATGCGAGGCGGCTCTAATGAGTAGCTTCATAAACAATTTTGAGTGTGAGGCGACTCTAATGAGTACCAAACAATACTACTGCTTGCATGGTCGAATTAAGAACAAAATTTGATCTCGGGTGAAGCTGGGGGGGGGGGGCTGCAGTTGATTTGTTTAGCTGAAAAAGTTTAAGTTTGTGTTCAAATTAGTACAGCCTCGACCCGGTGAGTTGAACAGCCAAATACAATTGAATTTTATTGGTCTAAGCAATGAGGCCAGGGAACCTGCTTGGGGGAATGGTCCCGACCAGTCCCTGCAGATTCTCATCATTATGCCTTTAAGTGCCATCTCTATGAGGCGGTTCTAATGAGTGTAAGTATCCTAAGAGTGTTTTAATAAATACCCATATGCTAAGTCATCATACTGGTACAGTTAAAAGGAGTAAGCACTCATAGCACATTTCAGTAGAAAAGGGAATACAATCACAAAAATCAACTTGCACAGCAGTGCTAGCCAGTCTGCAAAAACGGAGTATCACGGTCAGCCTGCTCGGATTGATTAGTCAAATCCTGGTCAAACCTGTTTGTGTATGGCCATTTAATTGCATTTTCTGGTATATAATGCAATTTGAGTCTTTCCTCGAGAGAACCAGGCTTTAAAAATGATTTTAAGAAAAATTTAAAATTTAAACTAAAATTCAATAAAATTTTAAAATTCAAATTTAAATTTCTTCCAAAAATACATTCAAATTATTTCTATTTTGATTCCTGATCTGTGTGCGAAATTTCATCTGAATTCATTGAAAAATGACTGTTTTACAAAGTTTTTAGTTTTTTTCACCTTCTCTCTTATTCAAGAATCTGCAAATTTTCGAATTTCTAAATTTTGTCTCTGTGACATATCAAACTCATAATAGTTAAGCAAATAATCGTCCAAAAAGACTAACTCAGTCACCAAAAAGCGATACAAATCCAGGATTTCATATGTGACCCCCTCACAAGCTGACACATGCAAAAGTTCAATTATTCAAACTAGTCTGATGAAAAAGTTCATAGTTTCAATTATTTCAACGAATCTCAATAACCCAAAAGCAAAAAGGAAAGGTTAGGCATCTGTAAGAGTCATTAAAGGATAATCTCACATAAACTTTAGTTACAAAATTTAAAAACTGAAGCTAAAAATTCAAATTTTAAAGTGATTTTAAGCAAAATCGCGAACAGTTTTGAATCACATTCAAATTTGCCCCCAAAACCAAGCTACGTTGCACCCAAGCATGCTGAAAACAGCAATTTATACCACTTACTTTGTGTCTGATCAAGAGCAGCTTCACTGATGAGTGCCTGATGCTGGACGAAACACATCATTTCATTCTAATCATGATCTACACTGCTAGTTCTGAGTGTGAAATATTCCGTAATTTACATGCTACCAAAATGGTAAGAGTGGGATAGATTTGAGACCTAGGTCTAGATTTAATGCCCATATCATAATGGAAATTGCTCATCCTCATTTTTTTGATGAAACTATATCCCAAATTTGAAATTCCTGAAAAGACTGTAAGTAAAGATTACTCATTAGAGCGGCCTCGTCGAACGAGAAATATCACAACCCGCTTAAGCACATAATACGAGTATCTGTGTGAAAGTGCTTCATTGGGGGTTAGGTAACTAAATGAGCTTTAATAACTGTGTTATATCATTATCTATGCGAGGCGGCTCTAATGAGTAGCTTCATAAACAATTTTGAGTGTGAGGCGACTCTAATGAGTACCAAACAATACTACTGCTTGCATGGTCGAATTAAGAACAAAATTTGATCTCGGGTGAAGCTGGGGGGGGGGGGCTGCACTTGATTTGTTTAGCTGAAAAAGTTTAAGTTTGTGTTCAAATTAGTACAGCCTCGACCCGGTGAGTTGAACAGCCAAATACAATTGAATTTTATTGGTCTAAGCAATGAGGCCAGGGAACCTGCTTGGGGGAATGGTCCCGACCAGTCCCTGCAGATTCTCATCATTATGCCTTTAAGTGCCATCTCTATGAGGCGGTTCTAATGAGTGTAAGTATCCTAAGAGTGTTTTAATAAATACCCATATGCTAAGTCATCATACTGGTACAGTTAAAAGGAGTAAGCACTCATAGCACATTTCAGTAGAAAAGGGAATACAATCACAAAAATCAACTTGCACAGCAGTGCTAGCCAGTCTGCAAAAACGGAGTATCACGGTCAGCCTGCTCGGATTGATTAGTCAAATCCTGGTCAAACCTGTTTGTGTATGGCCATTTAATTGCATTTTCTGGTATATAATGCAATTTGAGTCTTTCCTCGAGAGAACCAGGCTTTAAAAATGATTTTAAGAAAAATTTAAAATTTAAACTAAAATTCAATAAAATTTTAAAATTCAAATTTAAATTTCTTCCAAAAATACATTCAAATTATTTCTATTTTGATTCCTGATCTGTGTGCGAAATTTCATCTGAATTCATTGAAAAATGACTGTTTTACAAAGTTTTTAGTTTTTTTCACCTTCTCTCTTATTCAAGAATCTGCAAATTTTCGAATTTCTAAATTTTGTCTCTGTGACATATCAAACTCATAATAGTTAAGCAAATAATCGTCCAAAAAGACTAACTCAGTCACCAAAAAGCGATACAAATCCAGGATTTCATATGTGACCCCCTCACAAGCTGACACATGCAAAAGTTCAATTATTCAAACTAGTCTGATGAAAAAGTTCATAGTTTCAATTATTTCAACGAATCTCAATAACCCAAAAGCAAAAAGGAAAGGTTAGGCATCTGTAAGAGTCATTAAAGGATAATCTCACATAAACTTTAGTTACAAAATTTAAAAACTGAAGCTAAAAATTCAAATTTTAAAGTGATTTTAAGCAAAATCGCGAACAGTTTTGAATCACATTCAAATTTGCCCCCAAAACCAAGCTACGTTGCACCCAAGCATGCTGAAAACAGCAATTTATACCACTTACTTTGTGTCTGATCAAGAGCAGCTTCACTGATGAGTGCCTGATGCTGGACGAAACACATCATTTCATTCTAATCATGATCTACACTGCTAGTTCTGAGTGTGAAATATTCCGTAATTTACATGCTACCAAAATGGTAAGAGTGGGATAGATTTGAGACCTAGGTCTAGATTTAATGCCCATATCATAATGGAAATTGCTCATCCTCATTTTTTTGATGAAACTATATCCCAAATTTGAAATTCCTGAAAAGACTGTAAGTAAAGATTACTCATTAGAGCGGCCTCGTCGAACGAGAAATATCACAACCCGCTTAAGCACATAATACGAGTATCTGTGTGAAAGTGCTTCATTGGGGGTTAGGTAACTAAATGAGCTTTAATAACTGTGTTATATCATTATCTATGCGAGGCGGCTCTAATGAGTAGCTTCATAAACAATTTTGAGTGTGAGGCGACTCTAATGAGTACCAAACAATACTACTGCTTGCATGGTCGAATTAAGAACAAAATTTGATCTCGGGTGAAGCTGGGGGGGGGGGGGGGCTGCAGTTGATTTGTTTAGCTGAAAAAGTTTAAGTTTGTGTTCAAATTAGTACAGCCTCGACCCGGTGAGTTGAACAGCCAAATACAATTGAATTTTATTGGTCTAAGCAATGAGGCCAGGGAACCTGCTTGGGGGAATGGTCCCGACCAGTCCCTGCAGATTCTCATCATTATGCCTTTAAGTGCCATCTCTATGAGGCGGTTCTAATGAGTGTAAGTATCCTAAGAGTGTTTTAATAAATACCCATATGCTAAGTCATCATACTGGTACAGTTAAAAGGAGTAAGCACTCATAGCACATTTCAGTAGAAAAGGGAATACAATCACAAAAATCAACTTGCACAGCAGTGCTAGCCAGTCTGCAAAAACGGAGTATCACGGTCAGCCTGCTCGGATTGATTAGTCAAATCCTGGTCAAACCTGTTTGTGTATGGCCATTTAATTGCATTTTCTGGTATATAATGCAATTTGAGTCTTTCCTCGAGAGAACCAGGCTTTAAAAATGATTTTAAGAAAAATTTAAAATTTAAACTAAAATTCAATAAAATTTTAAAATTCGAATTTAAATTTCTTCCAAAAATACATTCAAATTATTTCTATTTTGATTCCTGATCTGTGTGCGAAATTTCATCTGAATTCATTGAAAAATGACTGTTTTACAAAGTTTTTAGTTTTTTTCACCTTCTCTCTTATTCAAGAATCTGCAAATTTTCGAATTTCTAAATTTTGTCTCTGTGACATATCAAACTCATAATAGTTAAGCAAATAATCGTCCAAAAAGACTAACTCAGTCACCAAAAAGCGATACAAATCCAGGATTTCATATGTGACCCCCTCACAAGCTGACACATGCAAAAGTTCAATTATTCAAACTAGTCTGATGAAAAAGTTCATAGTTTCAATTATTTCAACGAATCTCAATAACCCAAAAGCAAAAAGGAAAGGTTAGGCATCTGTAAGAGTCATTAAAGGATAATCTCACATAAACTTTAGTTACAAAATTTAAAAACTGAAGCTAAAAATTCAAATTTTAAAGTGATTTTAAGCAAAATCGCGAACAGTTTTGAATCACATTCAAATTTGCCCCCAAAACCAAGCTACGTTGCACCCAAGCATGCTGAAAACAGCAATTTATACCACTTACTTTGTGTCTGATCAAGAGCAGCTTCACTGATGAGTGCCTGATGCTGGACGAAACACATCATTTCATTCTAATCATGATCTACACTGCTAGTTCTGAGTGTGAAATATTCCGTAATTTACATGCTACCAAAATGGTAAGAGTGGGATAGATTTGAGACCTAGGTCTAGATTTAATGCCCATATCATAATGGAAATTGCTCATCCTCATTTTTTTGATGAAACTATATCCCAAATTTGAAATTCCTGAAAAGACTGTAAGTAAAGATTACTCATTAGAGCGGCCTCGTCGAACGAGAAATATCACAACCCGCTTAAGCACATAATACGAGTATCTGTGTGAAAGTGCTTCATTGGGGGTTAGGTAACTAAATGAGCTTTAATAACTGTGTTATATCATTATCTATGCGAGGCGGCTCTAATGAGTAGCTTCATAAACAATTTTGAGTGTGAGGCGACTCTAATGAGTACCAAACAATACTACTGCTTGCATGGTCGAATTAAGAACAAAATTTGATCTCGGGTGAAGCTGGGGGGGGGGGGGGGGCTGCAGTTGATTTGTTTAGCTGAAAAAGTTTAAGTTTGTGTTCAAATTAGTACAGCCTCGACCCGGTGAGTTGAACAGCCAAATACAATTGAATTTTATTGGTCTAAGCAATGAGGCCAGGGAACCTGCTTGGGGGAATGGTCCCGACCAGTCCCTGCAGATTCTCATCATTATGCCTTTAAGTGCCATCTCTATGAGGCGGTTCTAATGAGTGTAAGTATCCTAAGAGTGTTTTAATAAATACCCATATGCTAAGTCATCATACTGGTACAGTTAAAAGGAGTAAGCACTCATAGCACATTTCAGTAGAAAAGGGAATACAATCACAAAAATCAACTTGCACAGCAGTGCTAGCCAGTCTGCAAAAACGGAGTATCACGGTCAGCCTGCTCGGATTGATTAGTCAAATCCTGGTCAAACCTGTTTGTGTATGGCCATTTAATTGCATTTTCTGGTATATAATGCAATTTGAGTCTTTCCTCGAGAGAACCAGGCTTTAAAAATGATTTTAAGAAAAATTTAAAATTTAAACTAAAATTCAATAAAATTTTAAAATTCGAATTTAAATTTCTTCCAAAAATACATTCAAATTATTTCTATTTTGATTCCTGATCTGTGTGCGAAATTTCATCTGAATTCATTGAAAAATGACTGTTTTACAAAGTTTTTAGTTTTTTTCACCTTCTCTCTTATTCAAGAATCTGCAAATTTTCGAATTTCTAAATTTTGTCTCTGTGACATATCAAACTCATAATAGTTAAGCAAATAATCGTCCAAAAAGACTAACTCAGTCACCAAAAAGCGATACAAATCCAGGATTTCATATGTGACCCCCTCACAAGCTGACACATGCAAAAGTTCAATTATTCAAACTAGTCTGATGAAAAAGTTCATAGTTTCAATTATTTCAACGAATCTCAATAACCCAAAAGCAAAAAGGAAAGGTTAGGCATCTGTAAGAGTCATTAAAGGATAATCTCACATAAACTTTAGTTACAAAATTTAAAAACTGAAGCTAAAAATTCAAATTTTAAAGTGATTTTAAGCAAAATCGCGAACAGTTTTGAATCACATTCAAATTTGCCCCCAAAACCAAGCTACGTTGCACCCAAGCATGCTGAAAACAGCAATTTATACCACTTACTTTGTGTCTGATCAAGAGCAGCTTCACTGATGAGTGCCTGATGCTGGACGAAACACATCATTTCATTCTAATCATGATCTACACTGCTAGTTCTGAGTGTGAAATATTCCGTAATTTACATGCTACCAAAATGGTAAGAGTGGGATAGATTTGAGACCTAGGTCTAGATTTAATGCCCATATCATAATGGAAATTGCTCATCCTCATTTTTTTGATGAAACTATATCCCAAATTTGAAATTCCTGAAAAGACTGTAAGTAAAGATTACTCATTAGAGCGGCCTCGTCGAACGAGAAATATCACAACCCGCTTAAGCACATAATACGAGTATCTGTGTGAAAGTGCTTCATTGGGGGTTAGGTAACTAAATGAGCTTTAATAACTGTGTTATATCATTATCTATGCGAGGCGGCTCTAATGAGTAGCTTCATAAACAATTTTGAGTGTGAGGCGACTCTAATGAGTACCAAACAATACTACTGCTTGCATGGTCGAATTAAGAACAAAATTTGATCTCGGGTGAAGCTGGGGGGGGGGGGGGGGCTGCAGTTGATTTGTTTAGCTGAAAAAGTTTAAGTTTGTGTTCAAATTAGTACAGCCTCGACCCGGTGAGTTGAACAGCCAAATACAATTGAATTTTATTGGTCTAAGCAATGAGGCCAGGGAACCTGCTTGGGGGAATGGTCCCGACCAGTCCCTGCAGATTCTCATCATTATGCCTTTAAGTGCCATCTCTATGAGGCGGTTCTAATGAGTGTAAGTATCCTAAGAGTGTTTTAATAAATACCCATATGCTAAGTCATCATACTGGTACAGTTAAAAGGAGTAAGCACTCATAGCACATTTCAGTAGAAAAGGGAATACAATCACAAAAATCAACTTGCACAGCAGTGCTAGCCAGTCTGCAAAAACGGAGTATCACGGTCAGCCTGCTCGGATTGATTAGTCAAATCCTGGTCAAACCTGTTTGTGTATGGCCATTTAATTGCATTTTCTGGTATATAATGCAATTTGAGTCTTTCCTCGAGAGAACCAGGCTTTAAAAATGATTTTAAGAAAAATTTAAAATTTAAACTAAAATTCAATAAAATTTTAAAATTCAAATTTAAATTTCTTCCAAAAATACATTCAAATTATTTCTATTTTGATTCCTGATCTGTGTGCGAAATTTCATCTGAATTCATTGAAAAATGACTGTTTTACAAAGTTTTTAGTTTTTTTCACCTTCTCTCTTATTCAAGAATCTGCAAATTTTCGAATTTCTAAATTTTGTCTCTGTGACATATCAAACTCATAATAGTTAAGCAAATAATCGTCCAAAAAGACTAACTCAGTCACCAAAAAGCGATACAAATCCAGGATTTCATATGTGACCCCCTCACAAGCTGACACATGCAAAAGTTCAATTATTCAAACTAGTCTGATGAAAAAGTTCATAGTTTCAATTATTTCAACGAATCTCAATAACCCAAAAGCAAAAAGGAAAGGTTAGGCATCTGTAAGAGTCATTAAAGGATAATCTCACATAAACTTTAGTTACAAAATTTAAAAACTGAAGCTAAAAATTCAAATTTTAAAGTGATTTTAAGCAAAATCGCGAACAGTTTTGAATCACATTCAAATTTGCCCCCAAAACCAAGCTACGTTGCACCCAAGCATGCTGAAAACAGCAATTTATACCACTTACTTTGTGTCTGATCAAGAGCAGCTTCACTGATGAGTGCCTGATGCTGGACGAAACACATCATTTCATTCTAATCATGATCTACACTGCTAGTTCTGAGTGTGAAATATTCCGTAATTTACATGCTACCAAAATGGTAAGAGTGGGATAGATTTGAGACCTAGGTCTAGATTTAATGCCCATATCATAATGGAAATTGCTCATCCTCATTTTTTTGATGAAACTATATCCCAAATTTGAAATTCCTGAAAAGACTGTAAGTAAAGATTACTCATTAGAGCGGCCTCGTCGAACGAGAAATATCACAACCCGCTTAAGCACATAATACGAGTATCTGTGTGAAAGTGCTTCATTGGGGGTTAGGTAACTAAATGAGCTTTAATAACTGTGTTATATCATTATCTATGCGAGGCGGCTCTAATGAGTAGCTTCATAAACAATTTTGAGTGTGAGGCGACTCTAATGAGTACCAAACAATACTACTGCTTGCATGGTCGAATTAAGAACAAAATTTGATCTCGGGTGAAGCTGGGGGGGGGGGGGCTGCAGTTGATTTGTTTAGCTGAAAAAGTTTAAGTTTGTGTTCAAATTAGTACAGCCTCGACCCGGTGAGTTGAACAGCCAAATACAATTGAATTTTATTGGTCTAAGCAATGAGGCCAGGGAACCTGCTTGGGGGAATGGTCCCGACCAGTCCCTGCAGATTCTCATCATTATGCCTTTAAGTGCCATCTCTATGAGGCGGTTCTAATGAGTGTAAGTATCCTAAGAGTGTTTTAATAAATACCCATATGCTAAGTCATCATACTGGTACAGTTAAAAGGAGTAAGCACTCATAGCACATTTCAGTAGAAAAGGGAATACAATCACAAAAATCAACTTGCACAGCAGTGCTAGCCAGTCTGCAAAAACGGAGTATCACGGTCAGCCTGCTCGGATTGATTAGTCAAATCCTGGTCAAACCTGTTTGTGTATGGCCATTTAATTGCATTTTCTGGTATATAATGCAATTTGAGTCTTTCCTCGAGAGAACCAGGCTTTAAAAATGATTTTAAGAAAAATTTAAAATTTAAACTAAAATTCAATAAAATTTTAAAATTCAAATTTAAATTTCTTCCAAAAATACATTCAAATTATTTCTATTTTGATTCCTGATCTGTGTGCGAAATTTCATCTGAATTCATTGAAAAATGACTGTTTTACAAAGTTTTTAGTTTTTTTCACCTTCTCTCTTATTCAAGAATCTGCAAATTTTCGAATTTCTAAATTTTGTCTCTGTGACATATCAAACTCATAATAGTTAAGCAAATAATCGTCCAAAAAGACTAACTCAGTCACCAAAAAGCGATACAAATCCAGGATTTCATATGTGACCCCCTCACAAGCTGACACATGCAAAAGTTCAATTATTCAAACTAGTCTGATGAAAAAGTTCATAGTTTCAATTATTTCAACGAATCTCAATAACCCAAAAGCAAAAAGGAAAGGTTAGGCATCTGTAAGAGTCATTAAAGGATAATCTCACATAAACTTTAGTTACAAAATTTAAAAACTGAAGCTAAAAATTCAAATTTTAAAGTGATTTTAAGCAAAATCGCGAACAGTTTTGAATCACATTCAAATTTGCCCCCAAAACCAAGCTACGTTGCACCCAAGCATGCTGAAAACAGCAATTTATACCACTTACTTTGTGTCTGATCAAGAGCAGCTTCACTGATGAGTGCCTGATGCTGGACGAAACACATCATTTCATTCTAATCATGATCTACACTGCTAGTTCTGAGTGTGAAATATTCCGTAATTTACATGCTACCAAAATGGTAAGAGTGGGATAGATTTGAGACCTAGGTCTAGATTTAATGCCCATATCATAATGGAAATTGCTCATCCTCATTTTTTTGATGAAACTATATCCCAAATTTGAAATTCCTGAAAAGACTGTAAGTAAAGATTACTCATTAGAGCGGCCTCGTCGAACGAGAAATATCACAACCCGCTTAAGCACATAATACGAGTATCTGTGTGAAAGTGCTTCATTGGGGGTTAGGTAACTAAATGAGCTTTAATAACTGTGTTATATCATTATCTATGCGAGGCGGCTCTAATGAGTAGCTTCATAAACAATTTTGAGTGTGAGGCGACTCTAATGAGTACCAAACAATACTACTGCTTGCATGGTCGAATTAAGAACAAAATTTGATCTCGGGTGAAGCTGGGGGGGGGGGGGCTGCAGTTGATTTGTTTAGCTGAAAAAGTTTAAGTTTGTGTTCAAATTAGTACAGCCTCGACCCGGTGAGTTGAACAGCCAAATACAATTGAATTTTATTGGTCTAAGCAATGAGGCCAGGGAACCTGCTTGGGGGAATGGTCCCGACCAGTCCCTGCAGATTCTCATCATTATGCCTTTAAGTGCCATCTCTATGAGGCGGTTCTAATGAGTGTAAGTATCCTAAGAGTGTTTTAATAAATACCCATATGCTAAGTCATCATACTGGTACAGTTAAAAGGAGTAAGCACTCATAGCACATTTCAGTAGAAAAGGGAATACAATCACAAAAATCAACTTGCACAGCAGTGCTAGCCAGTCTGCAAAAACGGAGTATCACGGTCAGCCTGCTCGGATTGATTAGTCAAATCCTGGTCAAACCTGTTTGTGTATGGCCATTTAATTGCATTTTCTGGTATATAATGCAATTTGAGTCTTTCCTCGAGAGAACCAGGCTTTAAAAATGATTTTAAGAAAAATTTAAAATTTAAACTAAAATTCAATAAAATTTTAAAATTCAAATTTAAATTTCTTCCAAAAATACATTCAAATTATTTCTATTTTGATTCCTGATCTGTGTGCGAAATTTCATCTGAATTCATTGAAAAATGACTGTTTTACAAAGTTTTTAGTTTTTTTCACCTTCTCTCTTATTCAAGAATCTGCAAATTTTCGAATTTCTAAATTTTGTCTCTGTGACATATCAAACTCATAATAGTTAAGCAAATAATCGTCCAAAAAGACTAACTCAGTCACCAAAAAGCGATACAAATCCAGGATTTCATATGTGACCCCCTCACAAGCTGACACATGCAAAAGTTCAATTATTCAAACTAGTCTGATGAAAAAGTTCATAGTTTCAATTATTTCAACGAATCTCAATAACCCAAAAGCAAAAAGGAAAGGTTAGGCATCTGTAAGAGTCATTAAAGGATAATCTCACATAAACTTTAGTTACAAAATTTAAAAACTGAAGCTAAAAATTCAAATTTTAAAGTGATTTTAAGCAAAATCGCGAACAGTTTTGAATCACATTCAAATTTGCCCCCAAAACCAAGCTACGTTGCACCCAAGCATGCTGAAAACAGCAATTTATACCACTTACTTTGTGTCTGATCAAGAGCAGCTTCACTGATGAGTGCCTGATGCTGGACGAAACACATCATTTCATTCTAATCATGATCTACACTGCTAGTTCTGAGTGTGAAATATTCCGTAATTTACATGCTACCAAAATGGTAAGAGTGGGATAGATTTGAGACCTAGGTCTAGATTTAATGCCCATATCATAATGGAAATTGCTCATCCTCATTTTTTTGATGAAACTATATCCCAAATTTGAAATTCCTGAAAAGACTGTAAGTAAAGATTACTCATTAGAGCGGCCTCGTCGAACGAGAAATATCACAACCCGCTTAAGCACATAATACGAGTATCTGTGTGAAAGTGCTTCATTGGGGGTTAGGTAACTAAATGAGCTTTAATAACTGTGTTATATCATTATCTATGCGAGGCGGCTCTAATGAGTAGCTTCATAAACAATTTTGAGTGTGAGGCGACTCTAATGAGTACCAAACAATACTACTGCTTGCATGGTCGAATTAAGAACAAAATTTGATCTCGGGTGAAGCTGGGGGGGGGGGGGCTGCAGTTGATTTGTTTAGCTGAAAAAGTTTAAGTTTGTGTTCAAATTAGTACAGCCTCGACCCGGTGAGTTGAACAGCCAAATACAATTGAATTTTATTGGTCTAAGCAATGAGGCCAGGGAACCTGCTTGGGGGAATGGTCCCGACCAGTCCCTGCAGATTCTCATCATTATGCCTTTAAGTGCCATCTCTATGAGGCGGTTCTAATGAGTGTAAGTATCCTAAGAGTGTTTTAATAAATACCCATATGCTAAGTCATCATACTGGTACAGTTAAAAGGAGTAAGCACTCATAGCACATTTCAGTAGAAAAGGGAATACAATCACAAAAATCAACTTGCACAGCAGTGCTAGCCAGTCTGCAAAAACGGAGTATCACGGTCAGCCTGCTCGGATTGATTAGTCAAATCCTGGTCAAACCTGTTTGTGTATGGCCATTTAATTGCATTTTCTGGTATATAATGCAATTTGAGTCTTTCCTCGAGAGAACCAGGCTTTAAAAATGATTTTAAGAAAAATTTAAAATTTAAACTAAAATTCAATAAAATTTTAAAATTCAAATTTAAATTTCTTCCAAAAATACATTCAAATTATTTCTATTTTGATTCCTGATCTGTGTGCGAAATTTCATCTGAATTCATTGAAAAATGACTGTTTTACAAAGTTTTTAGTTTTTTTCACCTTCTCTCTTATTCAAGAATCTGCAAATTTTCGAATTTCTAAATTTTGTCTCTGTGACATATCAAACTCATAATAGTTAAGCAAATAATCGTCCAAAAAGACTAACTCAGTCACCAAAAAGCGATACAAATCCAGGATTTCATATGTGACCCCCTCACAAGCTGACACATGCAAAAGTTCAATTATTCAAACTAGTCTGATGAAAAAGTTCATAGTTTCAATTATTTCAACGAATCTCAATAACCCAAAAGCAAAAAGGAAAGGTTAGGCATCTGTAAGAGTCATTAAAGGATAATCTCACATAAACTTTAGTTACAAAATTTAAAAACTGAAGCTAAAAATTCAAATTTTAAAGTGATTTTAAGCAAAATCGCGAACAGTTTTGAATCACATTCAAATTTGCCCCCAAAACCAAGCTACGTTGCACCCAAGCATGCTGAAAACAGCAATTTATACCACTTACTTTGTGTCTGATCAAGAGCAGCTTCACTGATGAGTGCCTGATGCTGGACGAAACACATCATTTCATTCTAATCATGATCTACACTGCTAGTTCTGAGTGTGAAATATTCCGTAATTTACATGCTACCAAAATGGTAAGAGTGGGATAGATTTGAGACCTAGGTCTAGATTTAATGCCCATATCATAATGGAAATTGCTCATCCTCATTTTTTTGATGAAACTATATCCCAAATTTGAAATTCCTGAAAAGACTGTAAGTAAAGATTACTCATTAGAGCGGCCTCGTCGAACGAGAAATATCACAACCCGCTTAAGCACATAATACGAGTATCTGTGTGAAAGTGCTTCATTGGGGGTTAGGTAACTAAATGAGCTTTAATAACTGTGTTATATCATTATCTATGCGAGGCGGCTCTAATGAGTAGCTTCATAAACAATTTTGAGTGTGAGGCGACTCTAATGAGTACCAAACAATACTACTGCTTGCATGGTCGAATTAAGAACAAAATTTGATCTCGGGTGAAGCTGGGGGGGGGGGGGCTGCAGTTGATTTGTTTAGCTGAAAAAGTTTAAGTTTGTGTTCAAATTAGTACAGCCTCGACCCGGTGAGTTGAACAGCCAAATACAATTGAATTTTATTGGTCTAAGCAATGAGGCCAGGGAACCTGCTTGGGGGAATGGTCCCGACCAGTCCCTGCAGATTCTCATCATTATGCCTTTAAGTGCCATCTCTATGAGGCGGTTCTAATGAGTGTAAGTATCCTAAGAGTGTTTTAATAAATACCCATATGCTAAGTCATCATACTGGTACAGTTAAAAGGAGTAAGCACTCATAGCACATTTCAGTAGAAAAGGGAATACAATCACAAAAATCAACTTGCACAGCAGTGCTAGCCAGTCTGCAAAAACGGAGTATCACGGTCAGCCTGCTCGGATTGATTAGTCAAATCCTGGTCAAACCTGTTTGTGTATGGCCATTTAATTGCATTTTCTGGTATATAATGCAATTTGAGTCTTTCCTCGAGAGAACCAGGCTTTAAAAATGATTTTAAGAAAAATTTAAAATTTAAACTAAAATTCAATAAAATTTTAAAATTCAAATTTAAATTTCTTCCAAAAATACATTCAAATTATTTCTATTTTGATTCCTGATCTGTGTGCGAAATTTCATCTGAATTCATTGAAAAATGACTGTTTTACAAAGTTTTTAGTTTTTTTCACCTTCTCTCTTATTCAAGAATCTGCAAATTTTCGAATTTCTAAATTTTGTCTCTGTGACATATCAAACTCATAATAGTTAAGCAAATAATCGTCCAAAAAGACTAACTCAGTCACCAAAAAGCGATACAAATCCAGGATTTCATATGTGACCCCCTCACAAGCTGACACATGCAAAAGTTCAATTATTCAAACTAGTCTGATGAAAAAGTTCATAGTTTCAATTATTTCAACGAATCTCAATAACCCAAAAGCAAAAAGGAAAGGTTAGGCATCTGTAAGAGTCATTAAAGGATAATCTCACATAAACTTTAGTTACAAAATTTAAAAACTGAAGCTAAAAATTCAAATTTTAAAGTGATTTTAAGCAAAATCGCGAACAGTTTTGAATCACATTCAAATTTGCCCCCAAAACCAAGCTACGTTGCACCCAAGCATGCTGAAAACAGCAATTTATACCACTTACTTTGTGTCTGATCAAGAGCAGCTTCACTGATGAGTGCCTGATGCTGGACGAAACACATCATTTCATTCTAATCATGATCTACACTGCTAGTTCTGAGTGTGAAATATTCCGTAATTTACATGCTACCAAAATGGTAAGAGTGGGATAGATTTGAGACCTAGGTCTAGATTTAATGCCCATATCATAATGGAAATTGCTCATCCTCATTTTTTTGATGAAACTATATCCCAAATTTGAAATTCCTGAAAAGACTGTAAGTAAAGATTACTCATTAGAGCGGCCTCGTCGAACGAGAAATATCACAACCCGCTTAAGCACATAATACGAGTATCTGTGTGAAAGTGCTTCATTGGGGGTTAGGTAACTAAATGAGCTTTAATAACTGTGTTATATCATTATCTATGCGAGGCGGCTCTAATGAGTAGCTTCATAAACAATTTTGAGTGTGAGGCGACTCTAATGAGTACCAAACAATACTACTGCTTGCATGGTCGAATTAAGAACAAAATTTGATCTCGGGTGAAGCTGGGGGGGGGGGGGCTGCAGTTGATTTGTTTAGCTGAAAAAGTTTAAGTTTGTGTTCAAATTAGTACAGCCTCGACCCGGTGAGTTGAACAGCCAAATACAATTGAATTTTATTGGTCTAAGCAATGAGGCCAGGGAACCTGCTTGGGGGAATGGTCCCGACCAGTCCCTGCAGATTCTCATCATTATGCCTTTAAGTGCCATCTCTATGAGGCGGTTCTAATGAGTGTAAGTATCCTAAGAGTGTTTTAATAAATACCCATATGCTAAGTCATCATACTGGTACAGTTAAAAGGAGTAAGCACTCATAGCACATTTCAGTAGAAAAGGGAATACAATCACAAAAATCAACTTGCACAGCAGTGCTAGCCAGTCTGCAAAAACGGAGTATCACGGTCAGCCTGCTCGGATTGATTAGTCAAATCCTGGTCAAACCTGTTTGTGTATGGCCATTTAATTGCATTTTCTGGTATATAATGCAATTTGAGTCTTTCCTCGAGAGAACCAGGCTTTAAAAATGATTTTAAGAAAAATTTAAAATTTAAACTAAAATTCAATAAAATTTTAAAATTCAAATTTAAATTTCTTCCAAAAATACATTCAAATTATTTCTATTTTGATTCCTGATCTGTGTGCGAAATTTCATCTGAATTCATTGAAAAATGACTGTTTTACAAAGTTTTTAGTTTTTTTCACCTTCTCTCTTATTCAAGAATCTGCAAATTTTCGAATTTCTAAATTTTGTCTCTGTGACATATCAAACTCATAATAGTTAAGCAAATAATCGTCCAAAAAGACTAACTCAGTCACCAAAAAGCGATACAAATCCAGGATTTCATATGTGACCCCCTCACAAGCTGACACATGCAAAAGTTCAATTATTCAAACTAGTCTGATGAAAAAGTTCATAGTTTCAATTATTTCAACGAATCTCAATAACCCAAAAGCAAAAAGGAAAGGTTAGGCATCTGTAAGAGTCATTAAAGGATAATCTCACATAAACTTTAGTTACAAAATTTAAAAACTGAAGCTAAAAATTCAAATTTTAAAGTGATTTTAAGCAAAATCGCGAACAGTTTTGAATCACATTCAAATTTGCCCCTAAAACCAAGCTACGTTGCACCCAAGCATGCTGAAAACAGCAATTTATACCACTTACTTTGTGTCTGATCAAGAGCAGCTTCACTGATGAGTGCCTGATGCTGGACGAAACACATCATTTCATTCTAATCATGATCTACACTGCTAGTTCTGAGTGTGAAATATTCCGTAATTTACATGCTACCAAAATGGTAAGAGTGGGATAGATTTGAGACCTAGGTCTAGATTTAATGCCCATATCATAATGGAAATTGCTCATCCTCATTTTTTTGATGAAACTATATCCCAAATTTGAAATTCCTGAAAAGACTGTAAGTAAAGATTACTCATTAGAGCGGCCTCGTCGAACGAGAAATATCACAACCCGCTTAAGCACATAATACGAGTATCTGTGTGAAAGTGCTTCATTGGGGGTTAGGTAACTAAATGAGCTTTAATAACTGTGTTATATCATTATCTATGCGAGGCGGCTCTAATGAGTAGCTTCATAAACAATTTTGAGTGTGAGGCGACTCTAATGAGTACCAAACAATACTACTGCTTGCATGGTCGAATTAAGAACAAAATTTGATCTCGGGTGAAGCTGGGGGGGGGGGGGGGCTGCAGTTGATTTGTTTAGCTGAAAAAGTTTAAGTTTGTGTTCAAATTAGTACAGCCTCGACCCGGTGAGTTGAACAGCCAAATACAATTGAATTTTATTGGTCTAAGCAATGAGGCCAGGGAACCTGCTTGGGGGAATGGTCCCGACCAGTCCCTGCAGATTCTCATCATTATGCCTTTAAGTGCCATCTCTATGAGGCGGTTCTAATGAGTGTAAGTATCCTAAGAGTGTTTTAATAAATACCCATATGCTAAGTCATCATACTGGTACAGTTAAAAGGAGTAAGCACTCATAGCACATTTCAGTAGAAAAGGGAATACAATCACAAAAATCAACTTGCACAGCAGTGCTAGCCAGTCTGCAAAAACGGAGTATCACGGTCAGCCTGCTCGGATTGATTAGTCAAATCCTGGTCAAACCTGTTTGTGTATGGCCATTTAATTGCATTTTCTGGTATATAATGCAATTTGAGTCTTTCCTCGAGAGAACCAGGCTTTAAAAATGATTTTAAGAAAAATTTAAAATTTAAACTAAAATTCAATAAAATTTTAAAATTCAAATTTAAATTTCTTCCAAAAATACATTCAAATTATTTCTATTTTGATTCCTGATCTGTGTGCGAAATTTCATCTGAATTCATTGAAAAATGACTGTTTTACAAAGTTTTTAGTTTTTTTCACCTTCTCTCTTATTCAAGAATCTGCAAATTTTCGAATTTCTAAATTTTGTCTCTGTGACATATCAAACTCATAATAGTTAAGCAAATAATCGTCCAAAAAGACTAACTCAGTCACCAAAAAGCGATACAAATCCAGGATTTCATATGTGACCCCCTCACAAGCTGACACATGCAAAAGTTCAATTATTCAAACTAGTCTGATGAAAAAGTTCATAGTTTCAATTATTTCAACGAATCTCAATAACCCAAAAGCAAAAAGGAAAGGTTAGGCATCTGTAAGAGTCATTAAAGGATAATCTCACATAAACTTTAGTTACAAAATTTAAAAACTGAAGCTAAAAATTCAAATTTTAAAGTGATTTTAAGCAAAATCGCGAACAGTTTTGAATCACATTCAAATTTGCCCCCAAAACCAAGCTACGTTGCACCCAAGCATGCTGAAAACAGCAATTTATACCACTTACTTTGTGTCTGATCAAGAGCAGCTTCACTGATGAGTGCCTGATGCTGGACGAAACACATCATTTCATTCTAATCATGATCTACACTGCTAGTTCTGAGTGTGAAATATTCCGTAATTTACATGCTACCAAAATGGTAAGAGTGGGATAGATTTGAGACCTAGGTCTAGATTTAATGCCCATATCATAATGGAAATTGCTCATCCTCATTTTTTTGATGAAACTATATCCCAAATTTGAAATTCCTGAAAAGACTGTAAGTAAAGATTACTCATTAGAGCGGCCTCGTCGAACGAGAAATATCACAACCCGCTTAAGCACATAATACGAGTATCTGTGTGAAAGTGCTTCATTGGGGGTTAGGTAACTAAATGAGCTTTAATAACTGTGTTATATCATTATCTATGCGAGGCGGCTCTAATGAGTAGCTTCATAAACAATTTTGAGTGTGAGGCGACTCTAATGAGTACCAAACAATACTACTGCTTGCATGGTCGAATTAAGAACAAAATTTGATCTCGGGTGAAGCTGGGGGGGGGGGGGGGCTGCAGTTGATTTGTTTAGCTGAAAAAGTTTAAGTTTGTGTTCAAATTAGTACAGCCTCGACCCGGTGAGTTGAACAGCCAAATACAATTGAATTTTATTGGTCTAAGCAATGAGGCCAGGGAACCTGCTTGGGGGAATGGTCCCGACCAGTCCCTGCAGATTCTCATCATTATGCCTTTAAGTGCCATCTCTATGAGGCGGTTCTAATGAGTGTAAGTATCCTAAGAGTGTTTTAATAAATACCCATATGCTAAGTCATCATACTGGTACAGTTAAAAGGAGTAAGCACTCATAGCACATTTCAGTAGAAAAGGGAATACAATCACAAAAATCAACTTGCACAGCAGTGCTAGCCAGTCTGCAAAAACGGAGTATCACGGTCAGCCTGCTCGGATTGATTAGTCAAATCCTGGTCAAACCTGTTTGTGTATGGCCATTTAATTGCATTTTCTGGTATATAATGCAATTTGAGTCTTTCCTCGAGAGAACCAGGCTTTAAAAATGATTTTAAGAAAAATTTAAAATTTAAACTAAAATTCAATAAAATTTTAAAATTCAAATTTAAATTTCTTCCAAAAATACATTCAAATTATTTCTATTTTGATTCCTGATCTGTGTGCGAAATTTCATCTGAATTCATTGAAAAATGACTGTTTTACAAAGTTTTTAGTTTTTTTCACCTTCTCTCTTATTCAAGAATCTGCAAATTTTCGAATTTCTAAATTTTGTCTCCGTGACATATCAAACTCATAATAGTTAAGCAAATAATCGTCCAAAAAGACTAACTCAGTCACCAAAAAGCGATACAAATCCAGGATTTCATATGTGACCCCCTCACAAGCTGACACATGCAAAAGTTCAATTATTCAAACTAGTCTGATGAAAAAGTTCATAGTTTCAATTATTTCAACGAATCTCAATAACCCAAAAGCAAAAAGGAAAGGTTAGGCATCTGTAAGAGTCATTAAAGGATAATCTCACATAAACTTTAGTTACAAAATTTAAAAACTGAAGCTAAAAATTCAAATTTTAAAGTGATTTTAAGCAAAATCGCGAACAGTTTTGAATCACATTCAAATTTGCCCCCAAAACCAAGCTACGTTGCACCCAAGCATGCTGAAAACAGCAATTTATACCACTTACTTTGTGTCTGATCAAGAGCAGCTTCACTGATGAGTGCCTGATGCTGGACGAAACACATCATTTCATTCTAATCATGATCTACACTGCTAGTTCTGAGTGTGAAATATTCCGTAATTTACATGCTACCAAAATGGTAAGAGTGGGATAGATTTGAGACCTAGGTCTAGATTTAATGCCCATATCATAATGGAAATTGCTCATCCTCATTTTTTTGATGAAACTATATCCCAAATTTGAAATTCCTGAAAAGACTGTAAGTAAAGATTACTCATTAGAGCGGCCTCGTCGAACGAGAAATATCACAACCCGCTTAAGCACATAATACGAGTATCTGTGTGAAAGTGCTTCATTGGGGGTTAGGTAACTAAATGAGCTTTAATAACTGTGTTATATCATTATCTAGGCGAGGCGGCTCTAATGAGTAGCTTCATAAACAATTTTGAGTGTGAGGCGACTCTAATGAGTACCAAACAATACTACTGCTTGCATGGTCGAATTAAGAACAAAATTTGATCTCGGGTGAAGCTGGGGGGGGGGGGGGCTGCAGTTGATTTGTTTAGCTGAAAAAGTTTAAGTTTGTGTTCAAATTAGTACAGCCTCGACCCGGTGAGTTGAACAGCCAAATACAATTGAATTTTATTGGTCTAAGCAATGAGGCCAGGGAACCTGCTTGGGGGAATGGTCCCGACCAGTCCCTGCAGATTCTCATCATTATGCCTTTAAGTGCCATCTCTATGAGGCGGTTCTAATGAGTGTAAGTATCCTAAGAGTGTTTTAATAAATACCCATATGCTAAGTCATCATACTGGTACAGTTAAAAGGAGTAAGCACTCATAGCACATTTCAGTAGAAAAGGGAATACAATCACAAAAATCAACTTGCACAGCAGTGCTAGCCAGTCTGCAAAAACGGAGTATCACGGTCAGCCTGCTCGGATTGATTAGTCAAATCCTGGTCAAACCTGTTTGTGTATGGCCATTTAATTGCATTTTCTGGTATATAATGCAATTTGAGTCTTTCCTCGAGAGAACCAGGCTTTAAAAATGATTTTAAGAAAAATTTAAAATTTAAACTAAAATTCAATAAAATTTTAAAATTCAAATTTAAATTTCTTCCAAAAATACATTCAAATTATTTCTATTTTGATTCCTGATCTGTGTGCGAAATTTCATCTGAATTCATTGAAAAATGACTGTTTTACAAAGTTTTTAGTTTTTTTCACCTTCTCTCTTATTCAAGAATCTGCAAATTTTCGAATTTCTAAATTTTGTCTCTGTGACATATCAAACTCATAATAGTTAAGCAAATAATCGTCCAAAAAGACTAACTCAGTCACCAAAAAGCGATACAAATCCAGGATTTCATATGTGACCCCCTCACAAGCTGACACATGCAAAAGTTCAATTATTCAAACTAGTCTGATGAAAAAGTTCATAGTTTCAATTATTTCAACGAATCTCAATAACCCAAAAGCAAAAAGGAAAGGTTAGGCATCTGTAAGAGTCATTAAAGGATAATCTCACATAAACTTTAGTTACAAAATTTAAAAACTGAAGCTAAAAATTCAAATTTTAAAGTGATTTTAAGCAAAATCGCGAACAGTTTTGAATCACATTCAAATTTGCCCCCAAAACCAAGCTACGTTGCACCCAAGCATGCTGAAAACAGCAATTTATACCACTTACTTTGTGTCTGATCAAGAGCAGCTTCACTGATGAGTGCCTGATGCTGGACGAAACACATCATTTCATTCTAATCATGATCTACACTGCTAGTTCTGAGTGTGAAATATTCCGTAATTTACATGCTACCAAAATGGTAAGAGTGGGATAGATTTGAGACCTAGGTCTAGATTTAATGCCCATATCATAATGGAAATTGCTCATCCTCATTTTTTTGATGAAACTATATCCCAAATTTGAAATTCCTGAAAAGACTGTAAGTAAAGATTACTCATTAGAGCGGCCTCGTCGAACGAGAAATATCACAACCCGCTTAAGCACATAATACGAGTATCTGTGTGAAAGTGCTTCATTGGGGGTTAGGTAACTAAATGAGCTTTAATAACTGTGTTATATCATTATCTATGCGAGGCGGCTCTAATGAGTAGCTTCATAAACAATTTTGAGTGTGAGGCGACTCTAATGAGTACCAAACAATACTACTGCTTGCATGGTCGAATTAAGAACAAAATTTGATCTCGGGTGAAGCTGGGGGGGGGGGGGGGGCTGCAGTTGATTTGTTTAGCTGAAAAAGTTTAAGTTTGTGTTCAAATTAGTACAGCCTCGACCCGGTGAGTTGAACAGCCAAATACAATTGAATTTTATTGGTCTAAGCAATGAGGCCAGGGAACCTGCTTGGGGGAATGGTCCCGACCAGTCCCTGCAGATTCTCATCATTATGCCTTTAAGTGCCATCTCTATGAGGCGGTTCTAATGAGTGTAAGTATCCTAAGAGTGTTTTAATAAATACCCATATGCTAAGTCATCATACTGGTACAGTTAAAAGGAGTAAGCACTCATAGCACATTTCAGTAGAAAAGGGAATACAATCACAAAAATCAACTTGCACAGCAGTGCTAGCCAGTCTGCAAAAACGGAGTATCACGGTCAGCCTGCTCGGATTGATTAGTCAAATCCTGGTCAAACCTGTTTGTGTATGGCCATTTAATTGCATTTTCTGGTATATAATGCAATTTGAGTCTTTCCTCGAGAGAACCAGGCTTTAAAAATGATTTTAAGAAAAATTTAAAATTTAAACTAAAATTCAATAAAATTTTAAAATTCAAATTTAAATTTCTTCCAAAAATACATTCAAATTATTTCTATTTTGATTCCTGATCTGTGTGCGAAATTTCATCTGAATTCATTGAAAAATGACTGTTTTACAAAGTTTTTAGTTTTTTTCACCTTCTCTCTTATTCAAGAATCTGCAAATTTTCGAATTTCTAAATTTTGTCTCTGTGACATATCAAACTCATAATAGTTAAGCAAATAATCGTCCAAAAAGACTAACTCAGTCACCAAAAAGCGATACAAATCCAGGATTTCATATGTGACCCCCTCACAAGCTGACACATGCAAAAGTTCAATTATTCAAACTAGTCTGATGAAAAAGTTCATAGTTTCAATTATTTCAACGAATCTCAATAACCCAAAAGCAAAAAGGAAAGGTTAGGCATCTGTAAGAGTCATTAAAGGATAATCTCACATAAACTTTAGTTACAAAATTTAAAAACTGAAGCTAAAAATTCAAATTTTAAAGTGATTTTAAGCAAAATCGCGAACAGTTTTGAATCACATTCAAATTTGCCCCCAAAACCAAGCTACGTTGCACCCAAGCATGCTGAAAACAGCAATTTATACCACTTACTTTGTGTCTGATCAAGAGCAGCTTCACTGATGAGTGCCTGATGCTGGACGAAACACATCATTTCATTCTAATCATGATCTACACTGCTAGTTCTGAGTGTGAAATATTCCGTAATTTACATGCTACCAAAATGGTAAGAGTGGGATAGATTTGAGACCTAGGTCTAGATTTAATGCCCATATCATAATGGAAATTGCTCATCCTCATTTTTTTGATGAAACTATATCCCAAATTTGAAATTCCTGAAAAGACTGTAAGTAAAGATTACTCATTAGAGCGGCCTCGTCGAACGAGAAATATCACAACCCGCTTAAGCACATAATACGAGTATCTGTGTGAAAGTGCTTCATTGGGGGTTAGGTAACTAAATGAGCTTTAATAACTGTGTTATATCATTATCTAGGCGAGGCGGCTCTAATGAGTAGCTTCATAAACAATTTTGAGTGTGAGGCGACTCTAATGAGTACCAAACAATACTACTGCTTGCATGGTCGAATTAAGAACAAAATTTGATCTCGGGTGAAGCTGGGGGGGGGGGCTGCAGTTGATTTGTTTAGCTGAAAAAGTTTAAGTTTGTGTTCAAATTAGTACAGCCTCGACCCGGTGAGTTGAACAGCCAAATACAATTGAATTTTATTGGTCTAAGCAATGAGGCCAGGGAACCTGCTTGGGGGAATGGTCCCGACCAGTCCCTGCAGATTCTCATCATTATGCCTTTAAGTGCCATCTCTATGAGGCGGTTCTAATGAGTGTAAGTATCCTAAGAGTGTTTTAATAAATACCCATATGCTAAGTCATCATACTGGTACAGTTAAAAGGAGTAAGCACTCATAGCACATTTCAGTAGAAAAGGGAATACAATCACAAAAATCAACTTGCACAGCAGTGCTAGCCAGTCTGCAAAAACGGAGTATCACGGTCAGCCTGCTCGGATTGATTAGTCAAATCCTGGTCAAACCTGTTTGTGTATGGCCATTTAATTGCATTTTCTGGTATATAATGCAATTTGAGTCTTTCCTCGAGAGAACCAGGCTTTAAAAATGATTTTAAGAAAAATTTAAAATTTAAACTAAAATTCAATAAAATTTTAAAATTCAAATTTAAATTTCTTCCAAAAATACATTCAAATTATTTCTATTTTGATTCCTGATCTGTGTGCGAAATTTCATCTGAATTCATTGAAAAATGACTGTTTTACAAAGTTTTTAGTTTTTTTCACCTTCTCTCTTATTCAAGAATCTGCAAATTTTCGAATTTCTAAATTTTGTCTCTGTGACATATCAAACTCATAATAGTTAAGCAAATAATCGTCCAAAAAGACTAACTCAGTCACCAAAAAGCGATACAAATCCAGGATTTCATATGTGACCCCCTCACAAGCTGACACATGCAAAAGTTCAATTATTCAAACTAGTCTGATGAAAAAGTTCATAGTTTCAATTATTTCAACGAATCTCAATAACCCAAAAGCAAAAAGGAAAGGTTAGGCATCTGTAAGAGTCATTAAAGGATAATCTCACATAAACTTTAGTTACAAAATTTAAAAACTGAAGCTAAAAATTCAAATTTTAAAGTGATTTTAAGCAAAATCGCGAACAGTTTTGAATCACATTCAAATTTGCCCCCAAAACCAAGCTACGTTGCACCCAAGCATGCTGAAAACAGCAATTTATACCACTTACTTTGTGTCTGATCAAGAGCAGCTTCACTGATGAGTGCCTGATGCTGGACGAAACACATCATTTCATTCTAATCATGATCTACACTGCTAGTTCTGAGTGTGAAATATTCCGTAATTTACATGCTACCAAAATGGTAAGAGTGGGATAGATTTGAGACCTAGGTCTAGATTTAATGCCCATATCATAATGGAAATTGCTCATCCTCATTTTTTTGATGAAACTATATCCCAAATTTGAAATTCCTGAAAAGACTGTAAGTAAAGATTACTCATTAGAGCGGCCTCGTCGAACGAGAAATATCACAACCCGCTTAAGCACATAATACGAGTATCTGTGTGAAAGTGCTTCATTGGGGGTTAGGTAACTAAATGAGCTTTAATAACTGTGTTATATCATTATCTATGCGAGGCGGCTCTAATGAGTAGCTTCATAAACAATTTTGAGTGTGAGGCGACTCTAATGAGTACCAAACAATACTACTGCTTGCATGGTCGAATTAAGAACAAAATTTGATCTCGGGTGAAGCTGGGGGGGGGGGGGCCTGCAGTTGATTTGTTTAGCTGAAAAAGTTTAAGTTTGTGTTCAAATTAGTACAGCCTCGACCCGGTGAGTTGAACAGCCAAATACAATTGAATTTTATTGGTCTAAGCAATGAGGCCAGGGAACCTGCTTGGGGGAATGGTCCCGACCAGTCCCTGCAGATTCTCATCATTATGCCTTTAAGTGCCATCTCTATGAGGCGGTTCTAATGAGTGTAAGTATCCTAAGAGTGTTTTAATAAATACCCATATGCTAAGTCATCATACTGGTACAGTTAAAAGGAGTAAGCACTCATAGCACATTTCAGTAGAAAAGGGAATACAATCACAAAAATCAACTTGCACAGCAGTGCTAGCCAGTCTGCAAAAACGGAGTATCACGGTCAGCCTGCTCGGATTGATTAGTCAAATCCTGGTCAAACCTGTTTGTGTATGGCCATTTAATTGCATTTTCTGGTATATAATGCAATTTGAGTCTTTCCTCGAGAGAACCAGGCTTTAAAAATGATTTTAAGAAAAATTTAAAATTTAAACTAAAATTCAATAAAATTTTAAAATTCAAATTTAAATTTCTTCCAAAAATACATTCAAATTATTTCTATTTTGATTCCTGATCTGTGTGCGAAATTTCATCTGAATTCATTGAAAAATGACTGTTTTACAAAGTTTTTAGTTTTTTTCACCTTCTCTCTTATTCAAGAATCTGCAAATTTTCGAATTTCTAAATTTTGTCTCTGTGACATATCAAACTCATAATAGTTAAGCAAATAATCGTCCAAAAAGACTAACTCAGTCACCAAAAAGCGATACAAATCCAGGATTTCATATGTGACCCCCTCACAAGCTGACACATGCAAAAGTTCAATTATTCAAACTAGTCTGATGAAAAAGTTCATAGTTTCAATTATTTCAACGAATCTCAATAACCCAAAAGCAAAAAGGAAAGGTTAGGCATCTGTAAGAGTCATTAAAGGATAATCTCACATAAACTTTAGTTACAAAATTTAAAAACTGAAGCTAAAAATTCAAATTTTAAAGTGATTTTAAGCAAAATCGCGAACAGTTTTGAATCACATTCAAATTTGCCCCCAAAACCAAGCTACGTTGCACCCAAGCATGCTGAAAACAGCAATTTATACCACTTACTTTGTGTCTGATCAAGAGCAGCTTCACTGATGAGTGCCTGATGCTGGACGAAACACATCATTTCATTCTAATCATGATCTACACTGCTAGTTCTGAGTGTGAAATATTCCGTAATTTACATGCTACCAAAATGGTAAGAGTGGGATAGATTTGAGACCTAGGTCTAGATTTAATGCCCATATCATAATGGAAATTGCTCATCCTCATTTTTTTGATGAAACTATATCCCAAATTTGAAATTCCTGAAAAGACTGTAAGTAAAGATTACTCATTAGAGCGGCCTCGTCGAACGAGAAATATCACAACCCGCTTAAGCACATAATACGAGTATCTGTGTGAAAGTGCTTCATTGGGGGTTAGGTAACTAAATGAGCTTTAATAACTGTGTTATATCATTATCTATGCGAGGCGGCTCTAATGAGTAGCTTCATAAACAATTTTGAGTGTGAGGCGACTCTAATGAGTACCAAACAATACTACTGCTTGCATGGTCGAATTAAGAACAAAATTTGATCTCGGGTGAAGCTGGGGGGGGGGGGCTGCAGTTGATTTGTTTAGCTGAAAAAGTTTAAGTTTGTGTTCAAATTAGTACAGCCTCGACCCGGTGAGTTGAACAGCCAAATACAATTGAATTTTATTGGTCTAAGCAATGAGGCCAGGGAACCTGCTTGGGGGAATGGTCCCGACCAGTCCCTGCAGATTCTCATCATTATGCCTTTAAGTGCCATCTCTATGAGGCGGTTCTAATGAGTGTAAGTATCCTAAGAGTGTTTTAATAAATACCCATATGCTAAGTCATCATACTGGTACAGTTAAAAGGAGTAAGCACTCATAGCACATTTCAGTAGAAAAGGGAATACAATCACAAAAATCAACTTGCACAGCAGTGCTAGCCAGTCTGCAAAAACGGAGTATCACGGTCAGCCTGCTCGGATTGATTAGTCAAATCCTGGTCAAACCTGTTTGTGTATGGCCATTTAATTGCATTTTCTGGTATATAATGCAATTTGAGTCTTTCCTCGAGAGAACCAGGCTTTAAAAATGATTTTAAGAAAAATTTAAAATTTAAACTAAAATTCAATAAAATTTTAAAATTCAAATTTAAATTTCTTCCAAAAATACATTCAAATTATTTCTATTTTGATTCCTGATCTGTGTGCGAAATTTCATCTGAATTCATTGAAAAATGACTGTTTTACAAAGTTTTTAGTTTTTTTCACCTTCTCTCTTATTCAAGAATCTGCAAATTTTCGAATTTCTAAATTTTGTCTCTGTGACATATCAAACTCATAATAGTTAAGCAAATAATCGTCCAAAAAGACTAACTCAGTCACCAAAAAGCGATACAAATCCAGGATTTCATATGTGACCCCCTCACAAGCTGACACATGCAAAAGTTCAATTATTCAAACTAGTCTGATGAAAAAGTTCATAGTTTCAATTATTTCAACGAATCTCAATAACCCAAAAGCAAAAAGGAAAGGTTAGGCATCTGTAAGAGTCATTAAAGGATAATCTCACATAAACTTTAGTTACAAAATTTAAAAACTGAAGCTAAAAATTCAAATTTTAAAGTGATTTTAAGCAAAATCGCGAACAGTTTTGAATCACATTCAAATTTGCCCCCAAAACCAAGCTACGTTGCACCCAAGCATGCTGAAAACAGCAATTTATACCACTTACTTTGTGTCTGATCAAGAGCAGCTTCACTGATGAGTGCCTGATGCTGGACGAAACACATCATTTCATTCTAATCATGATCTACACTGCTAGTTCTGAGTGTGAAATATTCCGTAATTTACATGCTACCAAAATGGTAAGAGTGGGATAGATTTGAGACCTAGGTCTAGATTTAATGCCCATATCATAATGGAAATTGCTCATCCTCATTTTTTTGATGAAACTATATCCCAAATTTGAAATTCCTGAAAAGACTGTAAGTAAAGATTACTCATTAGAGCGGCCTCGTCGAACGAGAAATATCACAACCCGCTTAAGCACATAATACGAGTATCTGTGTGAAAGTGCTTCATTGGGGGTTAGGTAACTAAATGAGCTTTAATAACTGTGTTATATCATTATCTATGCGAGGCGGCTCTAATGAGTAGCTTCATAAACAATTTTGAGTGTGAGGCGACTCTAATGAGTACCAAACAATACTACTGCTTGCATGGTCGAATTAAGAACAAAATTTGATCTCGGGTGAAGCTGGGGGGGGGGGGGCTGCAGTTGATTTGTTTAGCTGAAAAAGTTTAAGTTTGTGTTCAAATTAGTACAGCCTCGACCCGGTGAGTTGAACAGCCAAATACAATTGAATTTTATTGGTCTAAGCAATGAGGCCAGGGAACCTGCTTGGGGGAATGGTCCCGACCAGTCCCTGCAGATTCTCATCATTATGCCTTTAAGTGCCATCTCTATGAGGCGGTTCTAATGAGTGTAAGTATCCTAAGAGTGTTTTAATAAATACCCATATGCTAAGTCATCATACTGGTACAGTTAAAAGGAGTAAGCACTCATAGCACATTTCAGTAGAAAAGGGAATACAATCACAAAAATCAACTTGCACAGCAGTGCTAGCCAGTCTGCAAAAACGGAGTATCACGGTCAGCCTGCTCGGATTGATTAGTCAAATCCTGGTCAAACCTGTTTGTGTATGGCCATTTAATTGCATTTTCTGGTATATAATGCAATTTGAGTCTTTCCTCGAGAGAACCAGGCTTTAAAAATGATTTTAAGAAAAATTTAAAATTTAAACTAAAATTCAATAAAATTTTAAAATTCAAATTTAAATTTCTTCCAAAAATACATTCAAATTATTTCTATTTTGATTCCTGATCTGTGTGCGAAATTTCATCTGAATTCATTGAAAAATGACTGTTTTACAAAGTTTTTAGTTTTTTTCACCTTCTCTCTTATTCAAGAATCTGCAAATTTTCGAATTTCTAAATTTTGTCTCTGTGACATATCAAACTCATAATAGTTAAGCAAATAATCGTCCAAAAAGACTAACTCAGTCACCAAAAAGCGATACAAATCCAGGATTTCATATGTGACCCCCTCACAAGCTGACACATGCAAAAGTTCAATTATTCAAACTAGTCTGATGAAAAAGTTCATAGTTTCAATTATTTCAACGAATCTCAATAACCCAAAAGCAAAAAGGAAAGGTTAGGCATCTGTAAGAGTCATTAAAGGATAATCTCACATAAACTTTAGTTACAAAATTTAAAAACTGAAGCTAAAAATTCAAATTTTAAAGTGATTTTAAGCAAAATCGCGAACAGTTTTGAATCACATTCAAATTTGCCCCCAAAACCAAGCTACGTTGCACCCAAGCATGCTGAAAACAGCAATTTATACCACTTACTTTGTGTCTGATCAAGAGCAGCTTCACTGATGAGTGCCTGATGCTGGACGAAACACATCATTTCATTCTAATCATGATCTACACTGCTAGTTCTGAGTGTGAAATATTCCGTAATTTACATGCTACCAAAATGGTAAGAGTGGGATAGATTTGAGACCTAGGTCTAGATTTAATGCCCATATCATAATGGAAATTGCTCATCCTCATTTTTTTGATGAAACTATATCCCAAATTTGAAATTCCTGAAAAGACTGTAAGTAAAGATTACTCATTAGAGCGGCCTCGTCGAACGAGAAATATCACAACCCGCTTAAGCACATAATACGAGTATCTGTGTGAAAGTGCTTCATTGGGGGTTAGGTAACTAAATGAGCTTTAATAACTGTGTTATATCATTATCTATGCGAGGCGGCTCTAATGAGTAGCTTCATAAACAATTTTGAGTGTGAGGCGACTCTAATGAGTACCAAACAATACTACTGCTTGCATGGTCGAATTAAGAACAAAATTTGATCTCGGGTGAAGCTGGGGGGGGGGGGGCTGCAGTTGATTTGTTTAGCTGAAAAAGTTTAAGTTTGTGTTCAAATTAGTACAGCCTCGACCCGGTGAGTTGAACAGCCAAATACAATTGAATTTTATTGGTCTAAGCAATGAGGCCAGGGAACCTGCTTGGGGGAATGGTCCCGACCAGTCCCTGCAGATTCTCATCATTATGCCTTTAAGTGCCATCTCTATGAGGCGGTTCTAATGAGTGTAAGTATCCTAAGAGTGTTTTAATAAATACCCATATGCTAAGTCATCATACTGGTACAGTTAAAAGGAGTAAGCACTCATAGCACATTTCAGTAGAAAAGGGAATACAATCACAAAAATCAACTTGCACAGCAGTGCTAGCCAGTCTGCAAAAACGGAGTATCACGGTCAGCCTGCTCGGATTGATTAGTCAAATCCTGGTCAAACCTGTTTGTGTATGGCCATTTAATTGCATTTTCTGGTATATAATGCAATTTGAGTCTTTCCTCGAGAGAACCAGGCTTTAAAAATGATTTTAAGAAAAATTTAAAATTTAAACTAAAATTCAATAAAATTTTAAAATTCAAATTTAAATTTCTTCCAAAAATACATTCAAATTATTTCTATTTTGATTCCTGATCTGTGTGCGAAATTTCATCTGAATTCATTGAAAAATGACTGTTTTACAAAGTTTTTAGTTTTTTTCACCTTCTCTCTTATTCAAGAATCTGCAAATTTTCGAATTTCTAAATTTTGTCTCTGTGACATATCAAACTCATAATAGTTAAGCAAATAATCGTCCAAAAAGACTAACTCAGTCACCAAAAAGCGATACAAATCCAGGATTTCATATGTGACCCCCTCACAAGCTGACACATGCAAAAGTTCAATTATTCAAACTAGTCTGATGAAAAAGTTCATAGTTTCAATTATTTCAACGAATCTCAATAACCCAAAAGCAAAAAGGAAAGGTTAGGCATCTGTAAGAGTCATTAAAGGATAATCTCACATAAACTTTAGTTACAAAATTTAAAAACTGAAGCTAAAAATTCAAATTTTAAAGTGATTTTAAGCAAAATCGCGAACAGTTTTGAATCACATTCAAATTTGCCCCCAAAACCAAGCTACGTTGCACCCAAGCATGCTGAAAACAGCAATTTATACCACTTACTTTGTGTCTGATCAAGAGCAGCTTCACTGATGAGTGCCTGATGCTGGACGAAACACATCATTTCATTCTAATCATGATCTACACTGCTAGTTCTGAGTGTGAAATATTCCGTAATTTACATGCTACCAAAATGGTAAGAGTGGGATAGATTTGAGACCTAGGTCTAGATTTAATGCCCATATCATAATGGAAATTGCTCATCCTCATTTTTTTGATGAAACTATATCCCAAATTTGAAATTCCTGAAAAGACTGTAAGTAAAGATTACTCATTAGAGCGGCCTCGTCGAACGAGAAATATCACAACCCGCTTAAGCACATAATACGAGTATCTGTGTGAAAGTGCTTCATTGGGGGTTAGGTAACTAAATGAGCTTTAATAACTGTGTTATATCATTATCTATGCGAGGCGGCTCTAATGAGTAGCTTCATAAACAATTTTGAGTGTGAGGCGACTCTAATGAGTACCAAACAATACTACTGCTTGCATGGTCGAATTAAGAACAAAATTTGATCTCGGGTGAAGCTGGGGGGGGGGGGGCTGCAGTTGATTTGTTTAGCTGAAAAAGTTTAAGTTTGTGTTCAAATTAGTACAGCCTCGACCCGGTGAGTTGAACAGCCAAATACAATTGAATTTTATTGGTCTAAGCAATGAGGCCAGGGAACCTGCTTGGGGGAATGGTCCCGACCAGTCCCTGCAGATTCTCATCATTATGCCTTTAAGTGCCATCTCTATGAGGCGGTTCTAATGAGTGTAAGTATCCTAAGAGTGTTTTAATAAATACCCATATGCTAAGTCATCATACTGGTACAGTTAAAAGGAGTAAGCACTCATAGCACATTTCAGTAGAAAAGGGAATACAATCACAAAAATCAACTTGCACAGCAGTGCTAGCCAGTCTGCAAAAACGGAGTATCACGGTCAGCCTGCTCGGATTGATTAGTCAAATCCTGGTCAAACCTGTTTGTGTATGGCCATTTAATTGCATTTTCTGGTATATAATGCAATTTGAGTCTTTCCTCGAGAGAACCAGGCTTTAAAAATGATTTTAAGAAAAATTTAAAATTTAAACTAAAATTCAATAAAATTTTAAAATTCAAATTTAAATTTCTTCCAAAAATACATTCAAATTATTTCTATTTTGATTCCTGATCTGTGTGCGAAATTTCATCTGAATTCATTGAAAAATGACTGTTTTACAAAGTTTTTAGTTTTTTTCACCTTCTCTCTTATTCAAGAATCTGCAAATTTTCGAATTTCTAAATTTTGTCTCTGTGACATATCAAACTCATAATAGTTAAGCAAATAATCGTCCAAAAAGACTAACTCAGTCACCAAAAAGCGATACAAATCCAGGATTTCATATGTGACCCCCTCACAAGCTGACACATGCAAAAGTTCAATTATTCAAACTAGTCTGATGAAAAAGTTCATAGTTTCAATTATTTCAACGAATCTCAATAACCCAAAAGCAAAAAGGAAAGGTTAGGCATCTGTAAGAGTCATTAAAGGATAATCTCACATAAACTTTAGTTACAAAATTTAAAAACTGAAGCTAAAAATTCAAATTTTAAAGTGATTTTAAGCAAAATCGCGAACAGTTTTGAATCACATTCAAATTTGCCCCCAAAACCAAGCTACGTTGCACCCAAGCATGCTGAAAACAGCAATTTATACCACTTACTTTGTGTCTGATCAAGAGCAGCTTCACTGATGAGTGCCTGATGCTGGACGAAACACATCATTTCATTCTAATCATGATCTACACTGCTAGTTCTGAGTGTGAAATATTCCGTAATTTACATGCTACCAAAATGGTAAGAGTGGGATAGATTTGAGACCTAGGTCTAGATTTAATGCCCATATCATAATGGAAATTGCTCATCCTCATTTTTTTGATGAAACTATATCCCAAATTTGAAATTCCTGAAAAGACTGTAAGTAAAGATTACTCATTAGAGCGGCCTCGTCGAACGAGAAATATCACAACCCGCTTAAGCACATAATACGAGTATCTGTGTGAAAGTGCTTCATTGGGGGTTAGGTAACTAAATGAGCTTTAATAACTGTGTTATATCATTATCTATGCGAGGCGGCTCTAATGAGTAGCTTCATAAACAATTTTGAGTGTGAGGCGACTCTAATGAGTACCAAACAATACTACTGCTTGCATGGTCGAATTAAGAACAAAATTTGATCTCGGGTGAAGCTGGGGGGGGGGGGGCTGCAGTTGATTTGTTTAGCTGAAAAAGTTTAAGTTTGTGTTCAAATTAGTACAGCCTCGACCCGGTGAGTTGAACAGCCAAATACAATTGAATTTTATTGGTCTAAGCAATGAGGCCAGGGAACCTGCTTGGGGGAATGGTCCCGACCAGTCCCTGCAGATTCTCATCATTATGCCTTTAAGTGCCATCTCTATGAGGCGGTTCTAATGAGTGTAAGTATCCTAAGAGTGTTTTAATAAATACCCATATGCTAAGTCATCATACTGGTACAGTTAAAAGGAGTAAGCACTCATAGCACATTTCAGTAGAAAAGGGAATACAATCACAAAAATCAACTTGCACAGCAGTGCTAGCCAGTCTGCAAAAACGGAGTATCACGGTCAGCCTGCTCGGATTGATTAGTCAAATCCTGGTCAAACCTGTTTGTGTATGGCCATTTAATTGCATTTTCTGGTATATAATGCAATTTGAGTCTTTCCTCGAGAGAACCAGGCTTTAAAAATGATTTTAAGAAAAATTTAAAATTTAAACTAAAATTCAATAAAATTTTAAAATTCAAATTTAAATTTCTTCCAAAAATACATTCAAATTATTTCTATTTTGATTCCTGATCTGTGTGCGAAATTTCATCTGAATTCATTGAAAAATGACTGTTTTACAAAGTTTTTAGTTTTTTTCACCTTCTCTCTTATTCAAGAATCTGCAAATTTTCGAATTTCTAAATTTTGTCTCTGTGACATATCAAACTCATAATAGTTAAGCAAATAATCGTCCAAAAAGACTAACTCAGTCACCAAAAAGCGATACAAATCCAGGATTTCATATGTGACCCCCTCACAAGCTGACACATGCAAAAGTTCAATTATTCAAACTAGTCTGATGAAAAAGTTCATAGTTTCAATTATTTCAACGAATCTCAATAACCCAAAAGCAAAAAGGAAAGGTTAGGCATCTGTAAGAGTCATTAAAGGATAATCTCACATAAACTTTAGTTACAAAATTTAAAAACTGAAGCTAAAAATTCAAATTTTAAAGTGATTTTAAGCAAAATCGCGAACAGTTTTGAATCACATTCAAATTTGCCCCCAAAACCAAGCTACGTTGCACCCAAGCATGCTGAAAACAGCAATTTATACCACTTACTTTGTGTCTGATCAAGAGCAGCTTCACTGATGAGTGCCTGATGCTGGACGAAACACATCATTTCATTCTAATCATGATCTACACTGCTAGTTCTGAGTGTGAAATATTCCGTAATTTACATGCTACCAAAATGGTAAGAGTGGGATAGATTTGAGACCTAGGTCTAGATTTAATGCCCATATCATAATGGAAATTGCTCATCCTCATTTTTTTGATGAAACTATATCCCAAATTTGAAATTCCTGAAAAGACTGTAAGTAAAGATTACTCATTAGAGCGGCCTCGTCGAACGAGAAATATCACAACCCGCTTAAGCACATAATACGAGTATCTGTGTGAAAGTGCTTCATTGGGGGTTAGGTAACTAAATGAGCTTTAATAACTGTGTTATATCATTATCTATGCGAGGCGGCTCTAATGAGTAGCTTCATAAACAATTTTGAGTGTGAGGCGACTCTAATGAGTACCAAACAATACTACTGCTTGCATGGTCGAATTAAGAACAAAATTTGATCTCGGGTGAAGCTGGGGGGGGGGGGCCTGCAGTTGATTTGTTTAGCTGAAAAAGTTTAAGTTTGTGTTCAAATTAGTACAGCCTCGATCCGGTGAGTTGAACAGCCAAATACAATTGAATTTTATTGGTCTAAGCAATGAGGCCAGGGAACCTGCTTGGGGGAATGGTCCCGACCAGTCCCTGCAGATTCTCATCATTATGCCTTTAAGTGCCATCTCTATGAGGCGGTTCTAATGAGTGTAAGTATCCTAAGAGTGTTTTAATAAATACCCATATGCTAAGTCATCATACTGGTACAGTTAAAAGGAGTAAGCACTCATAGCACATTTCAGTAGAAAAGGGAATACAATCACAAAAATCAACTTGCACAGCAGTGCTAGCCAGTCTGCAAAAACGGAGTATCACGGTCAGCCTGCTCGGATTGATTAGTCAAATCCTGGTCAAACCTGTTTGTGTATGGCCATTTAATTGCATTTTCTGGTATATAATGCAATTTGAGTCTTTCCTCGAGAGAACCAGGCTTTAAAAATGATTTTAAGAAAAATTTAAAATTTAAACTAAAATTCAATAAAATTTTAAAATTCAAATTTAAATTTCTTCCAAAAATACATTCAAATTATTTCTATTTTGATTCCTGATCTGTGTGCGAAATTTCATCTGAATTCATTGAAAAATGACTGTTTTACAAAGTTTTTAGTTTTTTTCACCTTCTCTCTTATTCAAGAATCTGCAAATTTTCGAATTTCTAAATTTTGTCTCTGTGACATATCAAACTCATAATAGTTAAGCAAATAATCGTCCAAAAAGACTAACTCAGTCACCAAAAAGCGATACAAATCCAGGATTTCATATGTGACCCCCTCACAAGCTGACACATGCAAAAGTTCAATTATTCAAACTAGTCTGATGAAAAAGTTCATAGTTTCAATTATTTCAACGAATCTCAATAACCCAAAAGCAAAAAGGAAAGGTTAGGCATCTGTAAGAGTCATTAAAGGATAATCTCACATAAACTTTAGTTACAAAATTTAAAAACTGAAGCTAAAAATTCAAATTTTAAAGTGATTTTAAGCAAAATCGCGAACAGTTTTGAATCACATTCAAATTTGCCCCCAAAACCAAGCTACGTTGCACCCAAGCATGCTGAAAACAGCAATTTATACCACTTACTTTGTGTCTGATCAAGAGCAGCTTCACTGATGAGTGCCTGATGCTGGACGAAACACATCATTTCATTCTAATCATGATCTACACTGCTAGTTCTGAGTGTGAAATATTCCGTAATTTACATGCTACCAAAATGGTAAGAGTGGGATAGATTTGAGACCTAGGTCTAGATTTAATGCCCATATCATAATGGAAATTGCTCATCCTCATTTTTTTGATGAAACTATATCCCAAATTTGAAATTCCTGAAAAGACTGTAAGTAAAGATTACTCATTAGAGCGGCCTCGTCGAACGAGAAATATCACAACCCGCTTAAGCACATAATACGAGTATCTGTGTGAAAGTGCTTCATTGGGGGTTAGGTAACTAAATGAGCTTTAATAACTGTGTTATATCATTATCTATGCGAGGCGGCTCTAATGAGTAGCTTCATAAACAATTTTGAGTGTGAGGCGACTCTAATGAGTACCAAACAATACTACTGCTTGCATGGTCGAATTAAGAACAAAATTTGATCTCGGGTGAAGCTGGGGGGGGGGGGGCCTGCAGTTGATTTGTTTAGCTGAAAAAGTTTAAGTTTGTGTTCAAATTAGTACAGCCTCGATCCGGTGAGTTGAACAGCCAAATACAATTGAATTTTATTGGTCTAAGCAATGAGGCCAGGGAACCTGCTTGGGGGAATGGTCCCGACCAGTCCCTGCAGATTCTCATCATTATGCCTTTAAGTGCCATCTCTATGAGGCGGTTCTAATGAGTGTAAGTATCCTAAGAGTGTTTTAATAAATACCCATATGCTAAGTCATCATACTGGTACAGTTAAAAGGAGTAAGCACTCATAGCACATTTCAGTAGAAAAGGGAATACAATCACAAAAATCAACTTGCACAGCAGTGCTAGCCAGTCTGCAAAAACGGAGTATCACGGTCAGCCTGCTCGGATTGATTAGTCAAATCCTGGTCAAACCTGTTTGTGTATGGCCATTTAATTGCATTTTCTGGTATATAATGCAATTTGAGTCTTTCCTCGAGAGAACCAGGCTTTAAAAATGATTTTAAGAAAAATTTAAAATTTAAACTAAAATTCAATAAAATTTTAAAATTCAAATTTAAATTTCTTCCAAAAATACATTCAAATTATTTCTATTTTGATTCCTGATCTGTGTGCGAAATTTCATCTGAATTCATTGAAAAATGACTGTTTTACAAAGTTTTTAGTTTTTTTCACCTTCTCTCTTATTCAAGAATCTGCAAATTTTCGAATTTCTAAATTTTGTCTCTGTGACATATCAAACTCATAATAGTTAAGCAAATAATCGTCCAAAAAGACTAACTCAGTCACCAAAAAGCGATACAAATCCAGGATTTCATATGTGACCCCCTCACAAGCTGACACATGCAAAAGTTCAATTATTCAAACTAGTCTGATGAAAAAGTTCATAGTTTCAATTATTTCAACGAATCTCAATAACCCAAAAGCAAAAAGGAAAGGTTAGGCATCTGTAAGAGTCATTAAAGGATAATCTCACATAAACTTTAGTTACAAAATTTAAAAACTGAAGCTAAAAATTCAAATTTTAAAGTGATTTTAAGCAAAATCGCGAACAGTTTTGAATCACATTCAAATTTGCCCCCAAAACCAAGCTACGTTGCACCCAAGCATGCTGAAAACAGCAATTTATACCACTTACTTTGTGTCTGATCAAGAGCAGCTTCACTGATGAGTGCCTGATGCTGGACGAAACACATCATTTCATTCTAATCATGATCTACACTGCTAGTTCTGAGTGTGAAATATTCCGTAATTTACATGCTACCAAAATGGTAAGAGTGGGATAGATTTGAGACCTAGGTCTAGATTTAATGCCCATATCATAATGGAAATTGCTCATCCTCATTTTTTTGATGAAACTATATCCCAAATTTGAAATTCCTGAAAAGACTGTAAGTAAAGATTACTCATTAGAGCGGCCTCGTCGAACGAGAAATATCACAACCCGCTTAAGCACATAATACGAGTATCTGTGTGAAAGTGCTTCATTGGGGGTTAGGTAACTAAATGAGCTTTAATAACTGTGTTATATCATTATCTATGCGAGGCGGCTCTAATGAGTAGCTTCATAAACAATTTTGAGTGTGAGGCGACTCTAATGAGTACCAAACAATACTACTGCTTGCATGGTCGAATTAAGAACAAAATTTGATCTCGGGTGAAGCTGGGGGGGGGGGGCTGCAGTTGATTTGTTTAGCTGAAAAAGTTTAAGTTTGTGTTCAAATTAGTACAGCCTCGACCCGGTGAGTTGAACAGCCAAATACAATTGAATTTTATTGGTCTAAGCAATGAGGCCAGGGAACCTGCTTGGGGGAATGGTCCCGACCAGTCCCTGCAGATTCTCATCATTATGCCTTTAAGTGCCATCTCTATGAGGCGGTTCTAATGAGTGTAAGTATCCTAAGAGTGTTTTAATAAATACCCATATGCTAAGTCATCATACTGGTACAGTTAAAAGGAGTAAGCACTCATAGCACATTTCAGTAGAAAAGGGAATACAATCACAAAAATCAACTTGCACAGCAGTGCTAGCCAGTCTGCAAAAACGGAGTATCACGGTCAGCCTGCTCGGATTGATTAGTCAAATCCTGGTCAAACCTGTTTGTGTATGGCCATTTAATTGCATTTTCTGGTATATAATGCAATTTGAGTCTTTCCTCGAGAGAACCAGGCTTTAAAAATGATTTTAAGAAAAATTTAAAATTTAAACTAAAATTCAATAAAATTTAAAAATTCAAATTTAAATTTCTTCCAAAAATACATTCAAATTATTTCTATTTTGATTCCTGATCTGTGTGCGAAATTTCATCTGAATTCATTGAAAAATGACTGTTTTACAAAGTTTTTAGTTTTTTTCACCTTCTCTCTTATTCAAGAATCTGCAAATTTTCGAATTTCTAAATTTTGTCTCTGTGACATATCAAACTCATAATAGTTAAGCAAATAATCGTCCAAAAAGACTAACTCAGTCACCAAAAAGCGATACAAATCCAGGATTTCATATGTGACCCCCTCACAAGCTGACACATGCAAAAGTTCAATTATTCAAACTAGTCTGATGAAAAAGTTCATAGTTTCAATTATTTCAACGAATCTCAATAACCCAAAAGCAAAAAGGAAAGGTTAGGCATCTGTAAGAGTCATTAAAGGATAATCTCACATAAACTTTAGTTACAAAATTTAAAAACTGAAGCTAAAAATTCAAATTTTAAAGTGATTTTAAGCAAAATCGCGAACAGTTTTGAATCACATTCAAATTTGCCCCCAAAACCAAGCTACGTTGCACCCAAGCATGCTGAAAACAGCAATTTATACCACTTACTTTGTGTCTGATCAAGAGCAGCTTCACTGATGAGTGCCTGATGCTGGACGAAACACATCATTTCATTCTAATCATGATCTACACTGCTAGTTCTGAGTGTGAAATATTCCGTAATTTACATGCTACCAAAATGGTAAGAGTGGGATAGATTTGAGACCTAGGTCTAGATTTAATGCCCATATCATAATGGAAATTGCTCATCCTCATTTTTTTGATGAAACTATATCCCAAATTTGAAATTCCTGAAAAGACTGTAAGTAAAGATTACTCATTAGAGCGGCCTCGTCGAACGAGAAATATCACAACCCGCTTAAGCACATAATACGAGTATCTGTGTGAAAGTGCTTCATTGGGGGTTAGGTAACTAAATGAGCTTTAATAACTGTGTTATATCATTATCTATGCGAGGCGGCTCTAATGAGTAGCTTCATAAACAATTTTGAGTGTGAGGCGACTCTAATGAGTACCAAACAATACTACTGCTTGCATGGTCGAATTAAGAACAAAATTTGATCTCGGGTGAAGCTGGGGGGGGGGGGGGCTGCAGTTGATTTGTTTAGCTGAAAAAGTTTAAGTTTGTGTTCAAATTAGTACAGCCTCGACCCGGTGAGTTGAACAGCCAAATACAATTGAATTTTATTGGTCTAAGCAATGAGGCCAGGGAACCTGCTTGGGGGAATGGTCCCGACCAGTCCCTGCAGATTATCATCATTATGCCTTTAAGTGCCATCTCTATGAGGCGGTTCTAATGAGTGTAAGTATCCTAAGAGTGTTTTAATAAATACCCATATGCTAAGTCATCATACTGGTACAGTTAAAAGGAGTAAGCACTCATAGCACATTTCAGTAGAAAAGGGAATACAATCACAAAAATCAACTTGCACAGCAGTGCTAGCCAGTCTGCAAAAACGGAGTATCACGGTCAGCCTGCTCGGATTGATTAGTCAAATCCTGGTCAAACCTGTTTGTGTATGGCCATTTAATTGCATTTTCTGGTATATAATGCAATTTGAGTCTTTCCTCGAGAGAACCAGGCTTTAAAAATGATTTTAAGAAAAATTTAAAATTTAAACTAAAATTCAATAAAATTTTAAAATTCAAATTTAAATTTCTTCCAAAAATACATTCAAATTATTTCTATTTTGATTCCTGATCTGTGTGCGAAATTTCATCTGAATTCATTGAAAAATGACTGTTTTACAAAGTTTTTAGTTTTTTTCACCTTCTCTCTTATTCAAGAATCTGCAAATTTTCGAATTTCTAAATTTTGTCTCTGTGACATATCAAACTCATAATAGTTAAGCAAATAATCGTCCAAAAAGACTAACTCAGTCACCAAAAAGCGATACAAATCCAGGATTTCATATGTGACCCCCTCACAAGCTGACACATGCAAAAGTTCAATTATTCAAACTAGTCTGATGAAAAAGTTCATAGTTTCAATTATTTCAACGAATCTCAATAACCCAAAAGCAAAAAGGAAAGGTTAGGCATCTGTAAGAGTCATTAAAGGATAATCTCACATAAACTTTAGTTACAAAATTTAAAAACTGAAGCTAAAAATTCAAATTTTAAAGTGATTTTAAGCAAAATCGCGAACAGTTTTGAATCACATTCAAATTTGCCCCCAAAACCAAGCTACGTTGCACCCAAGCATGCTGAAAACAGCAATTTATACCACTTACTTTGTGTCTGATCAAGAGCAGCTTCACTGATGAGTGCCTGATGCTGGACGAAACACATCATTTCATTCTAATCATGATCTACACTGCTAGTTCTGAGTGTGAAATATTCCGTAATTTACATGCTACCAAAATGGTAAGAGTGGGATAGATTTGAGACCTAGGTCTAGATTTAATGCCCATATCATAATGGAAATTGCTCATCCTCATTTTTTTGATGAAACTATATCCCAAATTTGAAATTCCTGAAAAGACTGTAAGTAAAGATTACTCATTAGAGCGGCCTCGTCGAACGAGAAATATCACAACCCGCTTAAGCACATAATACGAGTATCTGTGTGAAAGTGCTTCATTGGGGGTTAGGTAACTAAATGAGCTTTAATAACTGTGTTATATCATTATCTATGCGAGGCGGCTCTAATGAGTAGCTTCATAAACAATTTTGAGTGTGAGGCGACTCTAATGAGTACCAAACAATACTACTGCTTGCATGGTCGAATTAAGAACAAAATTTGATCTCGGGTGAAGCTGGGGGGGGGGGGCTGCAGTTGATTTGTTTAGCTGAAAAAGTTTAAGTTTGTGTTCAAATTAGTACAGCCTCGACCCGGTGAGTTGAACAGCCAAATACAATTGAATTTTATTGGTCTAAGCAATGAGGCCAGGGAACCTGCTTGGGGGAATGGTCCCGACCAGTCCCTGCAGATTATCATCATTATGCCTTTAAGTGCCATCTCTATGAGGCGGTTCTAATGAGTGTAAGTATCCTAAGAGTGTTTTAATAAATACCCATATGCTAAGTCATCATACTGGTACAGTTAAAAGGAGTAAGCACTCATAGCACATTTCAGTAGAAAAGGGAATACAATCACAAAAATCAACTTGCACAGCAGTGCTAGCCAGTCTGCAAAAACGGAGTATCACGGTCAGCCTGCTCGGATTGATTAGTCAAATCCTGGTCAAACCTGTTTGTGTATGGCCATTTAATTGCATTTTCTGGTATATAATGCAATTTGAGTCTTTCCTCGAGAGAACCAGGCTTTAAAAATGATTTTAAGAAAAATTTAAAATTTAAACTAAAATTCAATAAAATTTTAAAATTCAAATTTAAATTTCTTCCAAAAATACATTCAAATTATTTCTATTTTGATTCCTGATCTGTGTGCGAAATTTCATCTGAATTCATTGAAAAATGACTGTTTTACAAAGTTTTTAGTTTTTTTCACCTTCTCTCTTATTCAAGAATCTGCAAATTTTCGAATTTCTAAATTTTGTCTCTGTGACATATCAAACTCATAATAGTTAAGCAAATAATCGTCCAAAAAGACTAACTCAGTCACCAAAAAGCGATACAAATCCAGGATTTCATATGTGACCCCCTCACAAGCTGACACATGCAAAAGTTCAATTATTCAAACTAGTCTGATGAAAAAGTTCATAGTTTCAATTATTTCAACGAATCTCAATAACCCAAAAGCAAAAAGGAAAGGTTAGGCATCTGTAAGAGTCATTAAAGGATAATCTCACATAAACTTTAGTTACAAAATTTAAAAACTGAAGCTAAAAATTCAAATTTTAAAGTGATTTTAAGCAAAATCGCGAACAGTTTTGAATCACATTCAAATTTGCCCCCAAAACCAAGCTACGTTGCACCCAAGCATGCTGAAAACAGCAATTTATACCACTTACTTTGTGTCTGATCAAGAGCAGCTTCACTGATGAGTGCCTGATGCTGGACGAAACACATCATTTCATTCTAATCATGATCTACACTGCTAGTTCTGAGTGTGAAATATTCCGTAATTTACATGCTACCAAAATGGTAAGAGTGGGATAGATTTGAGACCTAGGTCTAGATTTAATGCCCATATCATAATGGAAATTGCTCATCCTCATTTTTTTGATGAAACTATATCCCAAATTTGAAATTCCTGAAAAGACTGTAAGTAAAGATTACTCATTAGAGCGGCCTCGTCGAACGAGAAATATCACAACCCGCTTAAGCACATAATACGAGTATCTGTGTGAAAGTGCTTCATTGGGGGTTAGGTAACTAAATGAGCTTTAATAACTGTGTTATATCATTATCTATGCGAGGCGGCTCTAATGAGTAGCTTCATAAACAATTTTGAGTGTGAGGCGACTCTAATGAGTACCAAACAATACTACTGCTTGCATGGTCGAATTAAGAACAAAATTTGATCTCGGGTGAAGCTGGGGGGGGGGGGGGCTGCAGTTGATTTGTTTAGCTGAAAAAGTTTAAGTTTGTGTTCAAATTAGTACAGCCTCGACCCGGTGAGTTGAACAGCCAAATACAATTGAATTTTATTGGTCTAAGCAATGAGGCCAGGGAACCTGCTTGGGGGAATGGTCCCGACCAGTCCCTGCAGATTATCATCATTATGCCTTTAAGTGCCATCTCTATGAGGCGGTTCTAATGAGTGTAAGTATCCTAAGAGTGTTTTAATAAATACCCATATGCTAAGTCATCATACTGGTACAGTTAAAAGGAGTAAGCACTCATAGCACATTTCAGTAGAAAAGGGAATACAATCACAAAAATCAACTTGCACAGCAGTGCTAGCCAGTCTGCAAAAACGGAGTATCACGGTCAGCCTGCTCGGATTGATTAGTCAAATCCTGGTCAAACCTGTTTGTGTATGGCCATTTAATTGCATTTTCTGGTATATAATGCAATTTGAGTCTTTCCTCGAGAGAACCAGGCTTTAAAAATGATTTTAAGAAAAATTTAAAATTTAAACTAAAATTCAATAAAATTTTAAAATTCAAATTTAAATTTCTTCCAAAAATACATTCAAATTATTTCTATTTTGATTCCTGATCTGTGTGCGAAATTTCATCTGAATTCATTGAAAAATGACTGTTTTACAAAGTTTTTAGTTTTTTTCACCTTCTCTCTTATTCAAGAATCTGCAAATTTTCGAATTTCTAAATTTTGTCTCTGTGACATATCAAACTCATAATAGTTAAGCAAATAATCGTCCAAAAAGACTAACTCAGTCACCAAAAAGCGATACAAATCCAGGATTTCATATGTGACCCCCTCACAAGCTGACACATGCAAAAGTTCAATTATTCAAACTAGTCTGATGAAAAAGTTCATAGTTTCAATTATTTCAACGAATCTCAATAACCCAAAAGCAAAAAGGAAAGGTTAGGCATCTGTAAGAGTCATTAAAGGATAATCTCACATAAACTTTAGTTACAAAATTTAAAAACTGAAGCTAAAAATTCAAATTTTAAAGTGATTTTAAGCAAAATCGCGAACAGTTTTGAATCACATTCAAATTTGCCCCCAAAACCAAGCTACGTTGCACCCAAGCATGCTGAAAACAGCAATTTATACCACTTACTTTGTGTCTGATCAAGAGCAGCTTCACTGATGAGTGCCTGATGCTGGACGAAACACATCATTTCATTCTAATCATGATCTACACTGCTAGTTCTGAGTGTGAAATATTCCGTAATTTACATGCTACCAAAATGGTAAGAGTGGGATAGATTTGAGACCTAGGTCTAGATTTAATGCCCATATCATAATGGAAATTGCTCATCCTCATTTTTTTGATGAAACTATATCCCAAATTTGAAATTCCTGAAAAGACTGTAAGTAAAGATTACTCATTAGAGCGGCCTCGTCGAACGAGAAATATCACAACCCGCTTAAGCACATAATACGAGTATCTGTGTGAAAGTGCTTCATTGGGGGTTAGGTAACTAAATGAGCTTTAATAACTGTGTTATATCATTATCTATGCGAGGCGGCTCTAATGAGTAGCTTCATAAACAATTTTGAGTGTGAGGCGACTCTAATGAGTACCAAACAATACTACTGCTTGCATGGTCGAATTAAGAACAAAATTTGATCTCGGGTGAAGCTGGGGGGGGGGGGGCTGCAGTTGATTTGTTTAGCTGAAAAAGTTTAAGTTTGTGTTCAAATTAGTACAGCCTCGACCCGGTGAGTTGAACAGCCAAATACAATTGAATTTTATTGGTCTAAGCAATGAGGCCAGGGAACCTGCTTGGGGGAATGGTCCCGACCAGTCCCTGCAGATTCTCATCATTATGCCTTTAAGTGCCATCTCTATGAGGCGGTTCTAATGAGTGTAAGTATCCTAAGAGTGTTTTAATAAATACCCATATGCTAAGTCATCATACTGGTACAGTTAAAAGGAGTAAGCACTCATAGCACATTTCAGTAGAAAAGGGAATACAATCACAAAAATCAACTTGCACAGCAGTGCTAGCCAGTCTGCAAAAACGGAGTATCACGGTCAGCCTGCTCGGATTGATTAGTCAAATCCTGGTCAAACCTGTTTGTGTATGGCCATTTAATTGCATTTTCTGGTATATAATGCAATTTGAGTCTTTCCTCGAGAGAACCAGGCTTTAAAAATGATTTTAAGAAAAATTTAAAATTTAAACTAAAATTCAATAAAATTTTAAAATTCAAATTTAAATTTCTTCCAAAAATACATTCAAATTATTTCTATTTTGATTCCTGATCTGTGTGCGAAATTTCATCTGAATTCATTGAAAAATGACTGTTTTACAAAGTTTTTAGTTTTTTTCACCTTCTCTCTTATTCAAGAATCTGCAAATTTTCGAATTTCTAAATTTTGTCTCTGTGACATATCAAACTCATAATAGTTAAGCAAATAATCGTCCAAAAAGACTAACTCAGTCACCAAAAAGCGATACAAATCCAGGATTTCATATGTGACCCCCTCACAAGCTGACACATGCAAAAGTTCAATTATTCAAACTAGTCTGATGAAAAAGTTCATAGTTTCAATTATTTCAACGAATCTCAATAACCCAAAAGCAAAAAGGAAAGGTTAGGCATCTGTAAGAGTCATTAAAGGATAATCTCACATAAACTTTAGTTACAAAATTTAAAAACTGAAGCTAAAAATTCAAATTTTAAAGTGATTTTAAGCAAAATCGCGAACAGTTTTGAATCACATTCAAATTTGCCCCCAAAACCAAGCTACGTTGCACCCAAGCATGCTGAAAACAGCAATTTATACCACTTACTTTGTGTCTGATCAAGAGCAGCTTCACTGATGAGTGCCTGATGCTGGACGAAACACATCATTTCATTCTAATCATGATCTACACTGCTAGTTCTGAGTGTGAAATATTCCGTAATTTACATGCTACCAAAATGGTAAGAGTGGGATAGATTTGAGACCTAGGTCTAGATTTAATGCCCATATCATAATGGAAATTGCTCATCCCTATTTTTGATGAAACTATATCCCAAATTTGAAATTCCTGAAAAGACTGTAAGTAAAGATTACTCATTAGAGCGGCCTCGTCGAACGAGAAATATCACAACCCGCTTAAGCACATAATACGAGTATCTGTGTGAAAGTGCTTCATTGGGGGTTAGGTAACTAAATGAGCTTTAATAACTGTGTTATATCATTATCTATGCGAGGCGGCTCTAATGAGTAGCTTCATAAACAATTTTGAGTGTGAGGCGACTCTAATGAGTACCAAACAATACTACTGCTTGCATGGTCGAATTAAGAACAAAATTTGATCTCGGGTGAAGCTGGGGGGGGGGGCTGCAGTTGATTTGTTTAGCTGAAAAAGTTTAAGTTTGTGTTCAAATTAGTACAGCCTCGACCCGGTGAGTTGAACAGCCAAATACAATTGAATTTTATTGGTCTAAGCAATGAGGCCAGGGAACCTGCTTGGGGGAATGGTCCCGACCAGTCCCTGCAGATTCTCATCATTATGCCTTTAAGTGCCATCTCTATGAGGCGGTTCTAATGAGTGTAAGTATCCTAAGAGTGTTTTAATAAATACCCATATGCTAAGTCATCATACTGGTACAGTTAAAAGGAGTAAGCACTCATAGCACATTTCAGTAGAAAAGGGAATACAATCACAAAAATCAACTTGCACAGCAGTGCTAGCCAGTCTGCAAAAACGGAGTATCACGGTCAGCCTGCTCGGATTGATTAGTCAAATCCTGGTCAAACCTGTTTGTGTATGGCCATTTAATTGCATTTTCTGGTATATAATGCAATTTGAGTCTTTCCTCGAGAGAACCAGGCTTTAAAAATGATTTTAAGAAAAATTTAAAATTTAAACTAAAATTCAATAAAATTTTAAAATTCAAATTTAAATTTCTTCCAAAAATACATTCAAATTATTTCTATTTTGATTCCTGATCTGTGTGCGAAATTTCATCTGAATTCATTGAAAAATGACTGTTTTACAAAGTTTTTAGTTTTTTTCACCTTCTCTCTTATTCAAGAATCTGCAAATTTTCGAATTTCTAAATTTTGTCTCTGTGACATATCAAACTCATAATAGTTAAGCAAATAATCGTCCAAAAAGACTAACTCAGTCACCAAAAAGCGATACAAATCCAGGATTTCATATGTGACCCCCTCACAAGCTGACACATGCAAAAGTTCAATTATTCAAACTAGTCTGATGAAAAAGTTCATAGTTTCAATTATTTCAACGAATCTCAATAACCCAAAAGCAAAAAGGAAAGGTTAGGCATCTGTAAGAGTCATTAAAGGATAATCTCACATAAACTTTAGTTACAAAATTTAAAAACTGAAGCTAAAAATTCAAATTTTAAAGTGATTTTAAGCAAAATCGCGAACAGTTTTGAATCACATTCAAATTTGCCCCCAAAACCAAGCTACGTTGCACCCAAGCATGCTGAAAACAGCAATTTATACCACTTACTTTGTGTCTGATCAAGAGCAGCTTCACTGATGAGTGCCTGATGCTGGACGAAACACATCATTTCATTCTAATCATGATCTACACTGCTAGTTCTGAGTGTGAAATATTCCGTAATTTACATGCTACCAAAATGGTAAGAGTGGGATAGATTTGAGACCTAGGTCTAGATTTAATGCCCATATCATAATGGAAATTGCTCATCCTCATTTTTTTGATGAAACTATATCCCAAATTTGAAATTCCTGAAAAGACTGTAAGTAAAGATTACTCATTAGAGCGGCCTCGTCGAACGAGAAATATCACAACCCGCTTAAGCACATAATACGAGTATCTGTGTGAAAGTGCTTCATTGGGGGTTAGGTAACTAAATGAGCTTTAATAACTGTGTTATATCATTATCTATGCGAGGCGGCTCTAATGAGTAGCTTCATAAACAATTTTGAGTGTGAGGCGACTCTAATGAGTACCAAACAATACTACTGCTTGCATGGTCGAATTAAGAACAAAATTTGATCTCGGGTGAAGCTGGGGGGGGGGGGGCTGCAGTTGATTTGTTTAGCTGAAAAAGTTTAAGTTTGTGTTCAAATTAGTACAGCCTCGACCCGGTGAGTTGAACAGCCAAATACAATTGAATTTTATTGGTCTAAGCAATGAGGCCAGGGAACCTGCTTGGGGGAATGGTCCCGACCAGTCCCTGCAGATTCTCATCATTATGCCTTTAAGTGCCATCTCTATGAGGCGGTTCTAATGAGTGTAAGTATCCTAAGAGTGTTTTAATAAATACCCATATGCTAAGTCATCATACTGGTACAGTTAAAAGGAGTAAGCACTCATAGCACATTTCAGTAGAAAAGGGAATACAATCACAAAAATCAACTTGCACAGCAGTGCTAGCCAGTCTGCAAAAACGGAGTATCACGGTCAGCCTGCTCGGATTGATTAGTCAAATCCTGGTCAAACCTGTTTGTGTATGGCCATTTAATTGCATTTTCTGGTATATAATGCAATTTGAGTCTTTCCTCGAGAGAACCAGGCTTTAAAAATGATTTTAAGAAAAATTTAAAATTTAAACTAAAATTCAATAAAATTTTAAAATTCAAATTTAAATTTCTTCCAAAAATACATTCAAATTATTTCTATTTTGATTCCTGATCTGTGTGCGAAATTTCATCTGAATTCATTGAAAAATGACTGTTTTACAAAGTTTTTAGTTTTTTTCACCTTCTCTCTTATTCAAGAATCTGCAAATTTTCGAATTTCTAAATTTTGTCTCTGTGACATATCAAACTCATAATAGTTAAGCAAATAATCGTCCAAAAAGACTAACTCAGTCACCAAAAAGCGATACAAATCCAGGATTTCATATGTGACCCCCTCACAAGCTGACACATGCAAAAGTTCAATTATTCAAACTAGTCTGATGAAAAAGTTCATAGTTTCAATTATTTCAACGAATCTCAATAACCCAAAAGCAAAAAGGAAAGGTTAGGCATCTGTAAGAGTCATTAAAGGATAATCTCACATAAACTTTAGTTACAAAATTTAAAAACTGAAGCTAAAAATTCAAATTTTAAAGTGATTTTAAGCAAAATCGCGAACAGTTTTGAATCACATTCAAATTTGCCCCCAAAACCAAGCTACGTTGCACCCAAGCATGCTGAAAACAGCAATTTATACCACTTACTTTGTGTCTGATCAAGAGCAGCTTCACTGATGAGTGCCTGATGCTGGACGAAACACATCATTTCATTCTAATCATGATCTACACTGCTAGTTCTGAGTGTGAAATATTCCGTAATTTACATGCTACCAAAATGGTAAGAGTGGGATAGATTTGAGACCTAGGTCTAGATTTAATGCCCATATCATAATGGAAATTGCTCATCCTCATTTTTTTGATGAAACTATATCCCAAATTTGAAATTCCTGAAAAGACTGTAAGTAAAGATTACTCATTAGAGCGGCCTCGTCGAACGAGAAATATCACAACCCGCTTAAGCACATAATACGAGTATCTGTGTGAAAGTGCTTCATTGGGGGTTAGGTAACTAAATGAGCTTTAATAACTGTGTTATATCATTATCTATGCGAGGCGGCTCTAATGAGTAGCTTCATAAACAATTTTGAGTGTGAGGCGACTCTAATGAGTACCAAACAATACTACTGCTTGCATGGTCGAATTAAGAACAAAATTTGATCTCGGGTGAAGCTGGGGGGGGGGGGGCTGCAGTTGATTTGTTTAGCTGAAAAAGTTTAAGTTTGTGTTCAAATTAGTACAGCCTCGACCCGGTGAGTTGAACAGCCAAATACAATTGAATTTTATTGGTCTAAGCAATGAGGCCAGGGAACCTGCTTGGGGGAATGGTCCCGACCAGTCCCTGCAGATTATCATCATTATGCCTTTAAGTGCCATCTCTATGAGGCGGTTCTAATGAGTGTAAGTATCCTAAGAGTGTTTTAATAAATACCCATATGCTAAGTCATCATACTGGTACAGTTAAAAGGAGTAAGCACTCATAGCACATTTCAGTAGAAAAGGGAATACAATCACAAAAATCAACTTGCACAGCAGTGCTAGCCAGTCTGCAAAAACGGAGTATCACGGTCAGCCTGCTCGGATTGATTAGTCAAATCCTGGTCAAACCTGTTTGTGTATGGCCATTTAATTGCATTTTCTGGTATATAATGCAATTTGAGTCTTTCCTCGAGAGAACCAGGCTTTAAAAATGATTTTAAGAAAAATTTAAAATTTAAACTAAAATTCAATAAAATTTTAAAATTCAAATTTAAATTTCTTCCAAAAATACATTCAAATTATTTCTATTTTGATTCCTGATCTGTGTGCGAAATTTCATCTGAATTCATTGAAAAATGACTGTTTTACAAAGTTTTTAGTTTTTTTCACCTTCTCTCTTATTCAAGAATCTGCAAATTTTCGAATTTCTAAATTTTGTCTCTGTGACATATCAAACTCATAATAGTTAAGCAAATAATCGTCCAAAAAGACTAACTCAGTCACCAAAAAGCGATACAAATCCAGGATTTCATATGTGACCCCCTCACAAGCTGACACATGCAAAAGTTCAATTATTCAAACTAGTCTGATGAAAAAGTTCATAGTTTCAATTATTTCAACGAATCTCAATAACCCAAAAGCAAAAAGGAAAGGTTAGGCATCTGTAAGAGTCATTAAAGGATAATCTCACATAAACTTTAGTTACAAAATTTAAAAACTGAAGCTAAAAATTCAAATTTTAAAGTGATTTTAAGCAAAATCGCGAACAGTTTTGAATCACATTCAAATTTGCCCCCAAAACCAAGCTACGTTGCACCCAAGCATGCTGAAAACAGCAATTTATACCACTTACTTTGTGTCTGATCAAGAGCAGCTTCACTGATGAGTGCCTGATGCTGGACGAAACACATCATTTCATTCTAATCATGATCTACACTGCTAGTTCTGAGTGTGAAATATTCCGTAATTTACATGCTACCAAAATGGTAAGAGTGGGATAGATTTGAGACCTAGGTCTAGATTTAATGCCCATATCATAATGGAAATTGCTCATCCTCATTTTTTTGATGAAACTATATCCCAAATTTGAAATTCCTGAAAAGACTGTAAGTAAAGATTACTCATTAGAGCGGCCTCGTCGAACGAGAAATATCACAACCCGCTTAAGCACATAATACGAGTATCTGTGTGAAAGTGCTTCATTGGGGGTTAGGTAACTAAATGAGCTTTAATAACTGTGTTATATCATTATCTATGCGAGGCGGCTCTAATGAGTAGCTTCATAAACAATTTTGAGTGTGAGGCGACTCTAATGAGTACCAAACAATACTACTGCTTGCATGGTCGAATTAAGAACAAAATTTGATCTCGGGTGAAGCTGGGGGGGGGGGCTGCAGTTGATTTGTTTAGCTGAAAAAGTTTAAGTTTGTGTTCAAATTAGTACAGCCTCGACCCGGTGAGTTGAACAGCCAAATACAATTGAATTTTATTGGTCTAAGCAATGAGGCCAGGGAACCTGCTTGGGGGAATGGTCCCGACCAGTCCCTGCAGATTATCATCATTATGCCTTTAAGTGCCATCTCTATGAGGCGGTTCTAATGAGTGTAAGTATCCTAAGAGTGTTTTAATAAATACCCATATGCTAAGTCATCATACTGGTACAGTTAAAAGGAGTAAGCACTCATAGCACATTTCAGTAGAAAAGGGAATACAATCACAAAAATCAACTTGCACAGCAGTGCTAGCCAGTCTGCAAAAACGGAGTATCACGGTCAGCCTGCTCGGATTGATTAGTCAAATCCTGGTCAAACCTGTTTGTGTATGGCCATTTAATTGCATTTTCTGGTATATAATGCAATTTGAGTCTTTCCTCGAGAGAACCAGGCTTTAAAAATGATTTTAAGAAAAATTTAAAATTTAAACTAAAATTCAATAAAATTTTAAAATTCAAATTTAAATTTCTTCCAAAAATACATTCAAATTATTTCTATTTTGATTCCTGATCTGTGTGCGAAATTTCATCTGAATTCATTGAAAAATGACTGTTTTACAAAGTTTTTAGTTTTTTTCACCTTCTCTCTTATTCAAGAATCTGCAAATTTTCGAATTTCTAAATTTTGTCTCTGTGACATATCAAACTCATAATAGTTAAGCAAATAATCGTCCAAAAAGACTAACTCAGTCACCAAAAAGCGATACAAATCCAGGATTTCATATGTGACCCCCTCACAAGCTGACACATGCAAAAGTTCAATTATTCAAACTAGTCTGATGAAAAAGTTCATAGTTTCAATTATTTCAACGAATCTCAATAACCCAAAAGCAAAAAGGAAAGGTTAGGCATCTGTAAGAGTCATTAAAGGATAATCTCACATAAACTTTAGTTACAAAATTTAAAAACTGAAGCTAAAAATTCAAATTTTAAAGTGATTTTAAGCAAAATCGCGAACAGTTTTGAATCACATTCAAATTTGCCCCCAAAACCAAGCTACGTTGCACCCAAGCATGCTGAAAACAGCAATTTATACCACTTACTTTGTGTCTGATCAAGAGCAGCTTCACTGATGAGTGCCTGATGCTGGACGAAACACATCATTTCATTCTAATCATGATCTACACTGCTAGTTCTGAGTGTGAAATATTCCGTAATTTACATGCTACCAAAATGGTAAGAGTGGGATAGATTTGAGACCTAGGTCTAGATTTAATGCCCATATCATAATGGAAATTGCTCATCCTCATTTTTTTGATGAAACTATATCCCAAATTTGAAATTCCTGAAAAGACTGTAAGTAAAGATTACTCATTAGAGCGGCCTCGTCGAACGAGAAATATCACAACCCGCTTAAGCACATAATACGAGTATCTGTGTGAAAGTGCTTCATTGGGGGTTAGGTAACTAAATGAGCTTTAATAACTGTGTTATATCATTATCTATGCGAGGCGGCTCTAATGAGTAGCTTCATAAACAATTTTGAGTGTGAGGCGACTCTAATGAGTACCAAACAATACTACTGCTTGCATGGTCGAATTAAGAACAAAATTTGATCTCGGGTGAAGCTGGGGGGGGGGGCTGCAGTTGATTTGTTTAGCTGAAAAAGTTTAAGTTTGTGTTCAAATTAGTACAGCCTCGACCCGGTGAGTTGAACAGCCAAATACAATTGAATTTTATTGGTCTAAGCAATGAGGCCAGGGAACCTGCTTGGGGGAATGGTCCCGACCAGTCCCTGCAGATTCTCATCATTATGCCTTTAAGTGCCATCTCTATGAGGCGGTTCTAATGAGTGTAAGTATCCTAAGAGTGTTTTAATAAATACCCATATGCTAAGTCATCATACTGGTACAGTTAAAAGGAGTAAGCACTCATAGCACATTTCAGTAGAAAAGGGAATACAATCACAAAAATCAACTTGCACAGCAGTGCTAGCCAGTCTGCAAAAACGGAGTATCACGGTCAGCCTGCTCGGATTGATTAGTCAAATCCTGGTCAAACCTGTTTGTGTATGGCCATTTAATTGCATTTTCTGGTATATAATGCAATTTGAGTCTTTCCTCGAGAGAACCAGGCTTTAAAAATGATTTTAAGAAAAATTTAAAATTTAAACTAAAATTCAATAAAATTTTAAAATTCAAATTTAAATTTCTTCCAAAAATACATTCAAATTATTTCTATTTTGATTCCTGATCTGTGTGCGAAATTTCATCTGAATTCATTGAAAAATGACTGTTTTACAAAGTTTTTAGTTTTTTTCACCTTCTCTCTTATTCAAGAATCTGCAAATTTTCGAATTTCTAAATTTTGTCTCTGTGACATATCAAACTCATAATAGTTAAGCAAATAATCGTCCAAAAAGACTAACTCAGTCACCAAAAAGCGATACAAATCCAGGATTTCATATGTGACCCCCTCACAAGCTGACACATGCAAAAGTTCAATTATTCAAACTAGTCTGATGAAAAAGTTCATAGTTTCAATTATTTCAACGAATCTCAATAACCCAAAAGCAAAAAGGAAAGGTTAGGCATCTGTAAGAGTCATTAAAGGATAATCTCACATAAACTTTAGTTACAAAATTTAAAAACTGAAGCTAAAAATTCAAATTTTAAAGTGATTTTAAGCAAAATCGCGAACAGTTTTGAATCACATTCAAATTTGCCCCCAAAACCAAGCTACGTTGCACCCAAGCATGCTGAAAACAGCAATTTATACCACTTACTTTGTGTCTGATCAAGAGCAGCTTCACTGATGAGTGCCTGATGCTGGACGAAACACATCATTTCATTCTAATCATGATCTACACTGCTAGTTCTGAGTGTGAAATATTCCGTAATTTACATGCTACCAAAATGGTAAGAGTGGGATAGATTTGAGACCTAGGTCCAGATTTAATGCCCATATCATAATGGAAATTGCTCATCCTCATTTTTTTGATGAAACTATATCCCAAATTTGAAATTCCTGAAAAGACTGTAAGTAAAGATTACTCATTAGAGCGGCCTCGTCGAACGAGAAATATCACAACCCGCTTAAGCACATAATACGAGTATCTGTGTGAAAGTGCTTCATTGGGGGTTAGGTAACTAAATGAGCTTTAATAACTGTGTTATATCATTATCTATGCGAGGCGGCTCTAATGAGTAGCTTCATAAACAATTTTGAGTGTGAGGTGACTCTAATGAGTACCAAACAATACTACTGCTTGCATGGTCGAATTAAGAACAAAATTTGATCTCGGGTGAAGCTGGGGGGGGCTGCAGTTGATTTGTTTAGCTGAAAAAGTTTAAGTTTGTGTTCAAATTAGTACAGCCTCGACCCGGTGAGTTGAACAGCCAAATACAATTGAATTTTATTGGTCTAAGCAATGAGGCCAGGGAACCTGCTTGGGGGAATGGTCCCGACCAGTCCCTGCAAATTATCATCATTATGCCTTTAAGTGCCATCTCTATGAGGCGGTTCTAATGAGTGTAAGTATCCTAAGAGTGTTTTAATAAATACCCATATGCTAAGTCATCATACTGGTACAGTTAAAAGGAGTAAGCACTCATAGCACATTTCAGTAGAAAAGGGAATACAATCACAAAAATCAACTTGCACAGCAGTGCTAGCCAGTCTGCAAAAACGGAGTATCACGGTCAGCCTGCTCGGATTGATTAGTCAAATCCTGGTCAAACCTGTTTGTGTATGGCCATTTAATTGCATTTTCTGGTATATAATGCAATTTGAGTCTTTCCTCGAGAGAACCAGGCTTTAAAAATGATTTTAAGAAAAATTTAAAATTTAAACTAAAATTCAATAAAATTTTAAAATTCAAATTTAAATTTCTTCCAAAAATACATTCAAATTATTTCTATTTTGATTCCTGATCTGTGTGCGAAATTTCATCTGAATTCATTGAAAAATGACTGTTTTACAAAGTTTTTAGTTTTTTTCACCTTCTCTCTTATTCAAGAATCTGCAAATTTTCGAATTTCTAAATTTTGTCTCTGTGACATATCAAACTCATAATAGTTAAGCAAATAATCGTCCAAAAAGACTAACTCAGTCACCAAAAAGCGATACAAATCCAGGATTTCATATGTGACCCCCTCACAAGCTGACACATGCAAAAGTTCAATTATTCAAACTAGTCTGATGAAAAAGTTCATAGTTTCAATTATTTCAACGAATCTCAATAACCCAAAAGCAAAAAGGAAAGGTTAGGCATCTGTAAGAGTCATTAAAGGATAATCTCACATAAACTTTAGTTACAAAATTTAAAAACTGAAGCTAAAAATTCAAATTTTAAAGTGATTTTAAGCAAAATCGCGAACAGTTTTGAATCACATTCAAATTTGCCCCCAAAACCAAGCTACGTTGCACCCAAGCATGCTGAAAACAGCAATTTATACCACTTACTTTGTGTCTGATCAAGAGCAGCTTCACTGATGAGTGCCTGATGCTGGACGAAACACATCATTTCATTCTAATCATGATCTACACTGCTAGTTCTGAGTGTGAAATATTCCGTAATTTACATGCTACCAAAATGGTAAGAGTGGGATAGATTTGAGACCTAGGTCTAGATTTAATGCCCATATCATAATGGAAATTGCTCATCCTCATTTTTTTGATGAAACTATATCCCAAATTTGAAATTCCTGAAAAGACTGTAAGTAAAGATTACTCATTAGAGCGGCCTCGTCGAACGAGAAATATCACAACCCGCTTAAGCACATAATACGAGTATCTGTGTGAAAGTGCTTCATTGGGGGTTAGGTAACTAAATGAGCTTTAATAACTGTGTTATATCATTATCTATGCGAGGCGGCTCTAATGAGTAGCTTCATAAACAATTTTGAGTGTGAGGCGACTCTAATGAGTACCAAACAATACTACTGCTTGCATGGTCGAATTAAGAACAAAATTTGATCTCGGGTGAAGCTGGGGGGGGGGGGGGCTGCAGTTGATTTGTTTAGCTGAAAAAGTTTAAGTTTGTGTTCAAATTAGTACAGCCTCGACCCGGTGAGTTGAACAGCCAAATACAATTGAATTTTATTGGTCTAAGCAATGAGGCCAGGGAACCTGCTTGGGGGAATGGTCCCGACCAGTCCCTGCAGATTATCATCATTATGCCTTTAAGTGCCATCTCTATGAGGCGGTTCTAATGAGTGTAAGTATCCTAAGAGTGTTTTAATAAATACCCATATGCTAAGTCATCATACTGGTACAGTTAAAAGGAGTAAGCACTCATAGCACATTTCAGTAGAAAAGGGAATACAATCACAAAAATCAACTTGCACAGCAGTGCTAGCCAGTCTGCAAAAACGGAGTATCACGGTCAGCCTGCTCGGATTGATTAGTCAAATCCTGGTCAAACCTGTTTGTGTATGGCCATTTAATTGCATTTTCTGGTATATAATGCAATTTGAGTCTTTCCTCGAGAGAACCAGGCTTTAAAAATGATTTTAAGAAAAATTTAAAATTTAAACTAAAATTCAATAAAATTTTAAAATTCAAATTTAAATTTCTTCCAAAAATACATTCAAATTATTTCTATTTTGATTCCTGATCTGTGTGCGAAATTTCATCTGAATTCATTGAAAAATGACTGTTTTACAAAGTTTTTAGTTTTTTTCACCTTCTCTCTTATTCAAGAATCTGCAAATTTTCGAATTTCTAAATTTTGTCTCTGTGACATATCAAACTCATAATAGTTAAGCAAATAATCGTCCAAAAAGACTAACTCAGTCACCAAAAAGCGATACAAATCCAGGATTTCATATGTGACCCCCTCACAAGCTGACACATGCAAAAGTTCAATTATTCAAACTAGTCTGATGAAAAAGTTCATAGTTTCAATTATTTCAACGAATCTCAATAACCCAAAAGCAAAAAGGAAAGGTTAGGCATCTGTAAGAGTCATTAAAGGATAATCTCACATAAACTTTAGTTACAAAATTTAAAAACTGAAGCTAAAAATTCAAATTTTAAAGTGATTTTAAGCAAAATCGCGAACAGTTTTGAATCACATTCAAATTTGCCCCCAAAACCAAGCTACGTTGCACCCAAGCATGCTGAAAACAGCAATTTATACCACTTACTTTGTGTCTGATCAAGAGCAGCTTCACTGATGAGTGCCTGATGCTGGACGAAACACATCATTTCATTCTAATCATGATCTACACTGCTAGTTCTGAGTGTGAAATATTCCGTAATTTACATGCTACCAAAATGGTAAGAGTGGGATAGATTTGAGACCTAGGTCTAGATTTAATGCCCATATCATAATGGAAATTGCTCATCCTCATTTTTTTGATGAAACTATATCCCAAATTTGAAATTCCTGAAAAGACTGTAAGTAAAGATTACTCATTAGAGCGGCCTCGTCGAACGAGAAATATCACAACCCGCTTAAGCACATAATACGAGTATCTGTGTGAAAGTGCTTCATTGGGGGTTAGGTAACTAAATGAGCTTTAATAACTGTGTTATATCATTATCTATGCGAGGCGGCTCTAATGAGTAGCTTCATAAACAATTTTGAGTGTGAGGCGACTCTAATGAGTACCAAACAATACTACTGCTTGCATGGTCGAATTAAGAACAAAATTTGATCTCGGGTGAAGCTGGGGGGGGGGGGCTGCAGTTGATTTGTTTAGCTGAAAAAGTTTAAGTTTGTGTTCAAATTAGTACAGCCTCGACCCGGTGAGTTGAACAGCCAAATACAATTGAATTTTATTGGTCTAAGCAATGAGGCCAGGGAACCTGCTTGGGGGAATGGTCCCGACCAGTCCCTGCAGATTATCATCATTATGCCTTTAAGTGCCATCTCTATGAGGCGGTTCTAATGAGTGTAAGTATCCTAAGAGTGTTTTAATAAATACCCATATGCTAAGTCATCATACTGGTACAGTTAAAAGGAGTAAGCACTCATAGCACATTTCAGTAGAAAAGGGAATACAATCACAAAAATCAACTTGCACAGCAGTGCTAGCCAGTCTGCAAAAACGGAGTATCACGGTCAGCCTGCTCGGATTGATTAGTCAAATCCTGGTCAAACCTGTTTGTGTATGGCCATTTAATTGCATTTTCTGGTATATAATGCAATTTGAGTCTTTCCTCGAGAGAACCAGGCTTTAAAAATGATTTTAAGAAAAATTTAAAATTTAAACTAAAATTCAATAAAATTTTAAAATTCAAATTTAAATTTCTTCCAAAAATACATTCAAATTATTTCTATTTTGATTCCTGATCTGTGTGCGAAATTTCATCTGAATTCATTGAAAAATGACTGTTTTACAAAGTTTTTAGTTTTTTTCACCTTCTCTCTTATTCAAGAATCTGCAAATTTTCGAATTTCTAAATTTTGTCTCTGTGACATATCAAACTCATAATAGTTAAGCAAATAATCGTCCAAAAAGACTAACTCAGTCACCAAAAAGCGATACAAATCCAGGATTTCATATGTGACCCCCTCACAAGCTGACACATGCAAAAGTTCAATTATTCAAACTAGTCTGATGAAAAAGTTCATAGTTTCAATTATTTCAACGAATCTCAATAACCCAAAAGCAAAAAGGAAAGGTTAGGCATCTGTAAGAGTCATTAAAGGATAATCTCACATAAACTTTAGTTACAAAATTTAAAAACTGAAGCTAAAAATTCAAATTTTAAAGTGATTTTAAGCAAAATCGCGAACAGTTTTGAATCACATTCAAATTTGCCCCCAAAACCAAGCTACGTTGCACCCAAGCATGCTGAAAACAGCAATTTATACCACTTACTTTGTGTCTGATCAAGAGCAGCTTCACTGATGAGTGCCTGATGCTGGACGAAACACATCATTTCATTCTAATCATGATCTACACTGCTAGTTCTGAGTGTGAAATATTCCGTAATTTACATGCTACCAAAATGGTAAGAGTGGGATAGATTTGAGACCTAGGTCTAGATTTAATGCCCATATCATAATGGAAATTGCTCATCCTCATTTTTTTGATGAAACTATATCCCAAATTTGAAATTCCTGAAAAGACTGTAAGTAAAGATTACTCATTAGAGCGGCCTCGTCGAACGAGAAATATCACAACCCGCTTAAGCACATAATACGAGTATCTGTGTGAAAGTGCTTCATTGGGGGTTAGGTAACTAAATGAGCTTTAATAACTGTGTTATATCATTATCTATGCGAGGCGGCTCTAATGAGTAGCTTCATAAACAATTTTGAGTGTGAGGCGACTCTAATGAGTACCAAACAATACTACTGCTTGCATGGTCGAATTAAGAACAAAATTTGATCTCGGGTGAAGCTGGGGGGGGGGGCTGCAGTTGATTTGTTTAGCTGAAAAAGTTTAAGTTTGTGTTCAAATTAGTACAGCCTCGACCCGGTGAGTTGAACAGCCAAATACAATTGAATTTTATTGGTCTAAGCAATGAGGCCAGGGAACCTGCTTGGGGGAATGGTCCCGACCAGTCCCTGCAGATTCTCATCATTATGCCTTTAAGTGCCATCTCTATGAGGCGGTTCTAATGAGTGTAAGTATCCTAAGAGTGTTTTAATAAATACCCATATGCTAAGTCATCATACTGGTACAGTTAAAAGGAGTAAGCACTCATAGCACATTTCAGTAGAAAAGGGAATACAATCACAAAAATCAACTTGCACAGCAGTGCTAGCCAGTCTGCAAAAACGGAGTATCACGGTCAGCCTGCTCGGATTGATTAGTCAAATCCTGGTCAAACCTGTTTGTGTATGGCCATTTAATTGCATTTTCTGGTATATAATGCAATTTGAGTCTTTCCTCGAGAGAACCAGGCTTTAAAAATGATTTTAAGAAAAATTTAAAATTTAAACTAAAATTCAATAAAATTTTAAAATTCAAATTTAAATTTCTTCCAAAAATACATTCAAATTATTTCTATTTTGATTCCTGATCTGTGTGCGAAATTTCATCTGAATTCATTGAAAAATGACTGTTTTACAAAGTTTTTAGTTTTTTTCACCTTCTCTCTTATTCAAGAATCTGCAAATTTTCGAATTTCTAAATTTTGTCTCTGTGACATATCAAACTCATAATAGTTAAGCAAATAATCGTCCAAAAAGACTAACTCAGTCACCAAAAAGCGATACAAATCCAGGATTTCATATGTGACCCCCTCACAAGCTGACACATGCAAAAGTTCAATTATTCAAACTAGTCTGATGAAAAAGTTCATAGTTTCAATTATTTCAACGAATCTCAATAACCCAAAAGCAAAAAGGAAAGGTTAGGCATCTGTAAGAGTCATTAAAGGATAATCTCACATAAACTTTAGTTACAAAATTTAAAAACTGAAGCTAAAAATTCAAATTTTAAAGTGATTTTAAGCAAAATCGCGAACAGTTTTGAATCACATTCAAATTTGCCCCCAAAACCAAGCTACGTTGCACCCAAGCATGCTGAAAACAGCAATTTATACCACTTACTTTGTGTCTGATCAAGAGCAGCTTCACTGATGAGTGCCTGATGCTGGACGAAACACATCATTTCATTCTAATCATGATCTACACTGCTAGTTCTGAGTGTGAAATATTCCGTAATTTACATGCTACCAAAATGGTAAGAGTGGGATAGATTTGAGACCTAGGTCTAGATTTAATGCCCATATCATAATGGAAATTGCTCATCCTCATTTTTTTGATGAAACTATATCCCAAATTTGAAATTCCTGAAAAGACTGTAAGTAAAGATTACTCATTAGAGCGGCCTCGTCGAACGAGAAATATCACAACCCGCTTAAGCACATAATACGAGTATCTGTGTGAAAGTGCTTCATTGGGGGTTAGGTAACTAAATGAGCTTTAATAACTGTGTTATATCATTATCTATGCGAGGCGGCTCTAATGAGTAGCTTCATAAACAATTTTGAGTGTGAGGCGACTCTAATGAGTACCAAACAATACTACTGCTTGCATGGTCGAATTAAGAACAAAATTTGATCTCGGGTGAAGCTGGGGGGGGGGGGGCTGCAGTTGATTTGTTTAGCTGAAAAAGTTTAAGTTTGTGTTCAAATTAGTACAGCCTCGACCCGGTGAGTTGAACAGCCAAATACAATTGAATTTTATTGGTCTAAGCAATGAGGCCAGGGAACCTGCTTGGGGGAATGGTCCCGACCAGTCCCTGCAGATTATCATCATTATGCCTTTAAGTGCCATCTCTATGAGGCGGTTCTAATGAGTGTAAGTATCCTAAGAGTGTTTTAATAAATACCCATATGCTAAGTCATCATACTGGTACAGTTAAAAGGAGTAAGCACTCATAGCACATTTCAGTAGAAAAGGGAATACAATCACAAAAATCAACTTGCACAGCAGTGCTAGCCAGTCTGCAAAAACGGAGTATCACGGTCAGCCTGCTCGGATTGATTAGTCAAATCCTGGTCAAACCTGTTTGTGTATGGCCATTTAATTGCATTTTCTGGTATATAATGCAATTTGAGTCTTTCCTCGAGAGAACCAGGCTTTAAAAATGATTTTAAGAAAAATTTAAAATTTAAACTAAAATTCAATAAAATTTTAAAATTCAAATTTAAATTTCTTCCAAAAATACATTCAAATTATTTCTATTTTGATTCCTGATCTGTGTGCGAAATTTCATCTGAATTCATTGAAAAATGACTGTTTTACAAAGTTTTTAGTTTTTTTCACCTTCTCTCTTATTCAAGAATCTGCAAATTTTCGAATTTCTAAATTTTGTCTCTGTGACATATCAAACTCATAATAGTTAAGCAAATAATCGTCCAAAAAGACTAACTCAGTCACCAAAAAGCGATACAAATCCAGGATTTCATATGTGACCCCCTCACAAGCTGACACATGCAAAAGTTCAATTATTCAAACTAGTCTGATGAAAAAGTTCATAGTTTCAATTATTTCAACGAATCTCAATAACCCAAAAGCAAAAAGGAAAGGTTAGGCATCTGTAAGAGTCATTAAAGGATAATCTCACATAAACTTTAGTTACAAAATTTAAAAACTGAAGCTAAAAATTCAAATTTTAAAGTGATTTTAAGCAAAATCGCGAACAGTTTTGAATCACATTCAAATTTGCCCCCAAAACCAAGCTACGTTGCACCCAAGCATGCTGAAAACAGCAATTTATACCACTTACTTTGTGTCTGATCAAGAGCAGCTTCACTGATGAGTGCCTGATGCTGGACGAAACACATCATTTCATTCTAATCATGATCTACACTGCTAGTTCTGAGTGTGAAATATTCCGTAATTTACATGCTACCAAAATGGTAAGAGTGGGATAGATTTGAGACCTAGGTCTAGATTTAATGCCCATATCATAATGGAAATTGCTCATCCTCATTTTTTTGATGAAACTATATCCCAAATTTGAAATTCCTGAAAAGACTGTAAGTAAAGATTACTCATTAGAGCGGCCTCGTCGAACGAGAAATATCACAACCCGCTTAAGCACATAATACGAGTATCTGTGTGAAAGTGCTTCATTGGGGGTTAGGTAACTAAATGAGCTTTAATAACTGTGTTATATCATTATCTATGCGAGGCGGCTCTAATGAGTAGCTTCATAAACAATTTTGAGTGTGAGGCGACTCTAATGAGTACCAAACAATACTACTGCTTGCATGGTCGAATTAAGAACAAAATTTGATCTCGGGTGAAGCTGGGGGGGGGGCTGCAGTTGATTTGTTTAGCTGAAAAAGTTTAAGTTTGTGTTCAAATTAGTACAGCCTCGACCCGGTGAGTTGAACAGCCAAATACAATTGAATTTTATTGGTCTAAGCAATGAGGCCAGGGAACCTGCTTGGGGGAATGGTCCCGACCAGTCCCTGCAGATTATCATCATTATGCCTTTAAGTGCCATCTCTATGAGGCGGTTCTAATGAGTGTAAGTATCCTAAGAGTGTTTTAATAAATACCCATATGCTAAGTCATCATACTGGTACAGTTAAAAGGAGTAAGCACTCATAGCACATTTCAGTAGAAAAGGGAATACAATCACAAAAATCAACTTGCACAGCAGTGCTAGCCAGTCTGCAAAAACGGAGTATCACGGTCAGCCTGCTCGGATTGATTAGTCAAATCCTGGTCAAACCTGTTTGTGTATGGCCATTTAATTGCATTTTCTGGTATATAATGCAATTTGAGTCTTTCCTCGAGAGAACCAGGCTTTAAAAATGATTTTAAGAAAAATTTAAAATTTAAACTAAAATTCAATAAAATTTTAAAATTCAAATTTAAATTTCTTCCAAAAATACATTCAAATTATTTCTATTTTGATTCCTGATCTGTGTGCGAAATTTCATCTGAATTCATTGAAAAATGACTGTTTTACAAAGTTTTTAGTTTTTTTCACCTTCTCTCTTATTCAAGAATCTGCAAATTTTCGAATTTCTAAATTTTGTCTCTGTGACATATCAAACTCATAATAGTTAAGCAAATAATCGTCCAAAAAGACTAACTCAGTCACCAAAAAGCGATACAAATCCAGGATTTCATATGTGACCCCCTCACAAGCTGACACATGCAAAAGTTCAATTATTCAAACTAGTCTGATGAAAAAGTTCATAGTTTCAATTATTTCAACGAATCTCAATAACCCAAAAGCAAAAAGGAAAGGTTAGGCATCTGTAAGAGTCATTAAAGGATAATCTCACATAAACTTTAGTTACAAAATTTAAAAACTGAAGCTAAAAATTCAAATTTTAAAGTGATTTTAAGCAAAATCGCGAACAGTTTTGAATCACATTCAAATTTGCCCCCAAAACCAAGCTACGTTGCACCCAAGCATGCTGAAAACAGCAATTTATACCACTTACTTTGTGTCTGATCAAGAGCAGCTTCACTGATGAGTGCCTGATGCTGGACGAAACACATCATTTCATTCTAATCATGATCTACACTGCTAGTTCTGAGTGTGAAATATTCCGTAATTTACATGCTACCAAAATGGTAAGAGTGGGATAGATTTGAGACCTAGGTCTAGATTTAATGCCCATATCATAATGGAAATTGCTCATCCTCATTTTTTTGATGAAACTATATCCCAAATTTGAAATTCCTGAAAAGACTGTAAGTAAAGATTACTCATTAGAGCGGCCTCGTCGAACGAGAAATATCACAACCCGCTTAAGCACATAATACGAGTATCTGTGTGAAAGTGCTTCATTGGGGGTTAGGTAACTAAATGAGCTTTAATAACTGTGTTATATCATTATCTATGCGAGGCGGCTCTAATGAGTAGCTTCATAAACAATTTTGAGTGTGAGGCGACTCTAATGAGTACCAAACAATACTACTGCTTGCATGGTCGAATTAAGAACAAAATTTGATCTCGGGTGAAGCTGGGGGGGGGGGGGGCTGCAGTTGATTTGTTTAGCTGAAAAAGTTTAAGTTTGTGTTCAAATTAGTACAGCCTCGACCCGGTGAGTTGAACAGCCAAATACAATTGAATTTTATTGGTCTAAGCAATGAGGCCAGGGAACCTGCTTGGGGGAATGGTCCCGACCAGTCCCTGCAGATTCTCATCATTATGCCTTTAAGTGCCATCTCTATGAGGCGGTTCTAATGAGTGTAAGTATCCTAAGAGTGTTTTAATAAATACCCATATGCTAAGTCATCATAATGGTACAGTTAAAAGGAGTAAGCACTCATAGCACATTTCAGTAGAAAAGGGAATACAATCACAAAAATCAACTTGCACAGCAGTGCTAGCCAGTCTGCAAAAACGGAGTATCACGGTCAGCCTGCTCGGATTGATTAGTCAAATCCTGGTCAAACCTGTTTGTGTATGGCCATTTAATTGCATTTTCTGGTATATAATGCAATTTGAGTCTTTCCTCGAGAGAACCAGGCTTTAAAAATGATTTTAAGAAAAATTTAAAATTTAAACTAAAATTCAATAAAATTTTAAAATTCAAATTTAAATTTCTTCCAAAAATACATTCAAATTATTTCTATTTTGATTCCTGATCTGTGTGCGAAATTTCATCTGAATTCATTGAAAAATGACTGTTTTACAAAGTTTTTAGTTTTTTTCACCTTCTCTCTTATTCAAGAATCTGCAAATTTTCGAATTTCTAAATTTTGTCTCTGTGACATATCAAACTCATAATAGTTAAGCAAATAATCGTCCAAAAAGACTAACTCAGTCACCAAAAAGCGATACAAATCCAGGATTTCATATGTGACCCCCTCACAAGCTGACACATGCAAAAGTTCAATTATTCAAACTAGTCTGATGAAAAAGTTCATAGTTTCAATTATTTCAACGAATCTCAATAACCCAAAAGCAAAAAGGAAAGGTTAGGCATCTGTAAGAGTCATTAAAGGATAATCTCACATAAACTTTAGTTACAAAATTTAAAAACTGAAGCTAAAAATTCAAATTTTAAAGTGATTTTAAGCAAAATCGCGAACAGTTTTGAATCACATTCAAATTTGCCCCCAAAACCAAGCTACGTTGCACCCAAGCATGCTGAAAACAGCAATTTATACCACTTACTTTGTGTCTGATCAAGAGCAGCTTCACTGATGAGTGCCTGATGCTGGACGAAACACATCATTTCATTCTAATCATGATCTACACTGCTAGTTCTGAGTGTGAAATATTCCGTAATTTACATGCTACCAAAATGGTAAGAGTGGGATAGATTTGAGACCTAGGTCTAGATTTAATGCCCATATCATAATGGAAATTGCTCATCCTCATTTTTTTGATGAAACTATATCCCAAATTTGAAATTCCTGAAAAGACTGTAAGTAAAGATTACTCATTAGAGCGGCCTCGTCGAACGAGAAATATCACAACCCGCTTAAGCACATAATACGAGTATCTGTGTGAAAGTGCTTCATTGGGGGTTAGGTAACTAAATGAGCTTTAATAACTGTGTTATATCATTATCTATGCGAGGCGGCTCTAATGAGTAGCTTCATAAACAATTTTGAGTGTGAGGCGACTCTAATGAGTACCAAACAATACTACTGCTTGCATGGTCGAATTAAGAACAAAATTTGATCTCGGGTGAAGCTGGGGGGGGGGGGGGCTGCAGTTGATTTGTTTAGCTGAAAAAGTTTAAGTTTGTGTTCAAATTAGTACAGCCTCGACCCGGTGAGTTGAACAGCCAAATACAATTGAATTTTATTGGTCTAAGCAATGAGGCCAGGGAACCTGCTTGGGGGAATGGTCCCGACCAGTCCCTGCAGATTATCATCATTATGCCTTTAAGTGCCATCTCTATGAGGCGGTTCTAATGAGTGTAAGTATCCTAAGAGTGTTTTAATAAATACCCATATGCTAAGTCATCATACTGGTACAGTTAAAAGGAGTAAGCACTCATAGCACATTTCAGTAGAAAAGGGAATACAATCACAAAAATCAACTTGCACAGCAGTGCTAGCCAGTCTGCAAAAACGGAGTATCACGGTCAGCCTGCTCGGATTGATTAGTCAAATCCTGGTCAAACCTGTTTGTGTATGGCCATTTAATTGCATTTTCTGGTATATAATGCAATTTGAGTCTTTCCTCGAGAGAACCAGGCTTTAAAAATGATTTTAAGAAAAATTTAAAATTTAAACTAAAATTCAATAAAATTTTAAAATTCAAATTTAAATTTCCTCCAAAAATACATTCAAATTATTTCTATTTTGATTCCTGATCTGTGTGCGAAATTTCATCTGAATTCATTGAAAAATGACTGTTTTACAAAGTTTTTAGTTTTTTTCACCTTCTCTCTTATTCAAGAATCTGCAAATTTTCGAATTTCTAAATTTTGTCTCTGTGACATATCAAACTCATAATAGTTAAGCAAATAATCGTCCAAAAAGACTAACTCAGTCACCAAAAAGCGATACAAATCCAGGATTTCATATGTGACCCCCTCACAAGCTGACACATGCAAAAGTTCAATTATTCAAACTAGTCTGATGAAAAAGTTCATAGTTTCAATTATTTCAACGAATCTCAATAACCCAAAAGCAAAAAGGAAAGGTTAGGCATCTGTAAGAGTCATTAAAGGATAATCTCACATAAACTTTAGTTACAAAATTTAAAAACTGAAGCTAAAAATTCAAATTTTAAAGTGATTTTAAGCAAAATCGCGAACAGTTTTGAATCACATTCAAATTTGCCCCCAAAACCAAGCTACGTTGCACCCAAGCATGCTGAAAACAGCAATTTATACCACTTACTTTGTGTCTGATCAAGAGCAGCTTCACTGATGAGTGCCTGATGCTGGACGAAACACATCATTTCATTCTAATCATGATCTACACTGCTAGTTCTGAGTGTGAAATATTCCGTAATTTACATGCTACCAAAATGGTAAGAGTGGGATAGATTTGAGACCTAGGTCTAGATTTAATGCCCATATCATAATGGAAATTGCTCATCCTCATTTTTTTGATGAAACTATATCCCAAATTTGAAATTCCTGAAAAGACTGTAAGTAAAGATTACTCATTAGAGCGGCCTCGTCGAACGAGAAATATCACAACCCGCTTAAGCACATAATACGAGTATCTGTGTGAAAGTGCTTCATTGGGGGTTAGGTAACTAAATGAGCTTTAATAACTGTGTTATATCATTATCTATGCGAGGCGGCTCTAATGAGTAGCTTCATAAACAATTTTGAGTGTGAGGCGACTCTAATGAGTACCAAACAATACTACTGCTTGCATGGTCGAATTAAGAACAAAATTTGATCTCGGGTGAAGCTGGGGGGGGGGGCTGCAGTTGATTTGTTTAGCTGAAAAAGTTTAAGTTTGTGTTCAAATTAGTACAGCCTCGACCCGGTGAGTTGAACAGCCAAATACAATTGAATTTTATTGGTCTAAGCAATGAGGCCAGGGAACCTGCTTGGGGGAATGGTCCCGACCAGTCCCTGCAGATTCTCATCATTATGCCTTTAAGTGCCATCTCTATGAGGCGGTTCTAATGAGTGTAAGTATCCTAAGAGTGTTTTAATAAATACCCATATGCTAAGTCATCATACTGGTACAGTTAAAAGGAGTAAGCACTCATAGCACATTTCAGTAGAAAAGGGAATACAATCACAAAAATCAACTTGCACAGCAGTGCTAGCCAGTCTGCAAAAACGGAGTATCACGGTCAGCCTGCTCGGATTGATTAGTCAAATCCTGGTCAAACCTGTTTGTGTATGGCCATTTAATTGCATTTTCTGGTATATAATGCAATTTGAGTCTTTCCTCGAGAGAACCAGGCTTTAAAAATGATTTTAAGAAAAATTTAAAATTTAAACTAAAATTCAATAAAATTTTAAAATTCAAATTTAAATTTCTTCCAAAAATACATTCAAATTATTTCTATTTTGATTCCTGATCTGTGTGCGAAATTTCATCTGAATTCATTGAAAAATGACTGTTTTACAAAGTTTTTAGTTTTTTTCACCTTCTCTCTTATTCAAGAATCTGCAAATTTTCGAATTTCTAAATTTTGTCTCTGTGACATATCAAACTCATAATAGTTAAGCAAATAATCGTCCAAAAAGACTAACTCAGTCACCAAAAAGCGATACAAATCCAGGATTTCATATGTGACCCCCTCACAAGCTGACACATGCAAAAGTTCAATTATTCAAACTAGTCTGATGAAAAAGTTCATAGTTTCAATTATTTCAACGAATCTCAATAACCCAAAAGCAAAAAGGAAAGGTTAGGCATCTGTAAGAGTCATTAAAGGATAATCTCACATAAACTTTAGTTACAAAATTTAAAAACTGAAGCTAAAAATTCAAATTTTAAAGTGATTTTAAGCAAAATCGCGAACAGTTTTGAATCACATTCAAAATTGCCACCAAAACCAAGCTACGTTGCACCCAAGCATGCTGAAAACAGCAATTTATACCACTTACTTTGTGTCTGATCAAGAGCAGCTTCACTGATGAGTGCCTGATGCTGGACGAAACACATCATTTCATTCTAATCATGATCTACACTGCTAGTTCTGAGTGTGAAATATTCCGTAATTTACATGCTACCAAAATGGTAAGAGTGGGATAGATTTGAGACCTAGGTCTAGATTTAATAATGCCCATATCATAATGGAAATTGCTCATCCTCATTTTTTTGATGAAACTATATCCCAAATTTGAAATTCCTGAAAAGACTGTAAGTAAAGATTACTCATTAGAGCGGCCTCGTCGAACGAGAAATATCACAACCCGCTTAAGCACATAATACGAGTATCTGTGTGAAAGTGCTTCATTGGGGGTTAGGTAACTAAATGAGCTTTAATAACTGTGTTATATCATTATCTATGCGAGGCGGCTCTAATGAGTAGCTTCATAAACAATTTTGAGTGTGAGGCGACTCTAATGAGTACCAAACAATACTACTGCTTGCATGGTCGAATTAAGAACAAAATTTGATCTCGGGTGAAGCTGGGGGGGGGGGGGGGCTGCAGTTGATTTGTTTAGCTGAAAAAGTTTAAGTTTGTGTTCAAATTAGTACAGCCTCGACCCGGTGAGTTGAACAGCCAAATACAATTGAATTTTATTGGTCTAAGCAATGAGGCCAGGGAACCTGCTTGGGGGAATGGTCCCGACCAGTCCCTGCAGATTATCATCATTATGCCTTTAAGTGCCATCTCTATGAGGCGGTTCTAATGAGTGTAAGTATCCTAAGAGTGTTTTAATAAATACCCATATGCTAAGTCATCATACTGGTACAGTTAAAAGGAGTAAGCACTCATAGCACATTTCAGTAGAAAAGGGAATACAATCACAAAAATCAACTTGCACAGCAGTGCTAGCCAGTCTGCAAAAACGGAGTATCACGGTCAGCCTGCTCGGATTGATTAGTCAAATCCTGGTCAAACCTGTTTGTGTATGGCCATTTAATTGCATTTTCTGGTATATAATGCAATTTGAGTCTTTCCTCGAGAGAACCAGGCTTTAAAAATGATTTTAAGAAAAATTTAAAATTTAAACTAAAATTCAATAAAATTTTAAAATTCAAATTTAAATTTCTTCCAAAAATACATTCAAATTATTTCTATTTTGATTCCTGATCTGTGTGCGAAATTTCATCTGAATTCATTGAAAAATGACTGTTTTACAAAGTTTTTAGTTTTTTTCACCTTCTCTCTTATTCAAGAATCTGCAAATTTTCGAATTTCTAAATTTTGTCTCTGTGACATATCAAACTCATAATAGTTAAGCAAATAATCGTCCAAAAAGACTAACTCAGTCACCAAAAAGCGATACAAATCCAGGATTTCATATGTGACCCCCTCACAAGCTGACACATGCAAAAGTTCAATTATTCAAACTAGTCTGATGAAAAAGTTCATAGTTTCAATTATTTCAACGAATCTCAATAACCCAAAAGCAAAAAGGAAAGGTTAGGCATCTGTAAGAGTCATTAAAGGATAATCTCACATAAACTTTAGTTACAAAATTTAAAAACTGAAGCTAAAAATTCAAATTTTAAAGTGATTTTAAGCAAAATCGCGAACAGTTTTGAATCACATTCAAATTTGCCCCCAAAACCAAGCTACGTTGCACCCAAGCATGCTGAAAACAGCAATTTATACCACTTACTTTGTGTCTGATCAAGAGCAGCTTCACTGATGAGTGCCTGATGCTGGACGAAACACATCATTTCATTCTAATCATGATCTACACTGCTAGTTCTGAGTGTGAAATATTCCGTAATTTACATGCTACCAAAATGGTAAGAGTGGGATAGATTTGAGACCTAGGTCTAGATTTAATGCCCATATCATAATGGAAATTGCTCATCCTCATTTTTTTGATGAAACTATATCCCAAATTTGAAATTCCTGAAAAGACTGTAAGTAAAGATTACTCATTAGAGCGGCCTCGTCGAACGAGAAATATCACAACCCGCTTAAGCACATAATACGAGTATCTGTGTGAAAGTGCTTCATTGGGGGTTAGGTAACTAAATGAGCTTTAATAACTGTGTTATATCATTATCTATGCGAGGCGGCTCTAATGAGTAGCTTCATAAACAATTTTGAGTGTGAGGCGACTCTAATGAGTACCAAACAATACTACTGCTTGCATGGTCGAATTAAGAACAAAATTTGATCTCGGGTGAAGCTGGGGGGGGGGGCTGCAGTTGATTTGTTTAGCTGAAAAAGTTTAAGTTTGTGTTCAAATTAGTACAGCCTCGACCCGGTGAGTTGAACAGCCAAATACAATTGAATTTTATTGGTCTAAGCAATGAGGCCAGGGAACCTGCTTGGGGGAATGGTCCCGACCAGTCCCTGCAGATTCTCATCATTATGCCTTTAAGTGCCATCTCTATGAGGCGGTTCTAATGAGTGTAAGTATCCTAAGAGTGTTTTAATAAATACCCATATGCTAAGTCATCATACTGGTACAGTTAAAAGGAGTAAGCACTCATAGCACATTTCAGTAGAAAAGGGAATACAATCACAAAAATCAACTTGCACAGCAGTGCTAGCCAGTCTGCAAAAACGGAGTATCACGGTCAGCCTGCTCGGATTGATTAGTCAAATCCTGGTCAAACCTGTTTGTGTATGGCCATTTAATTGCATTTTCTGGTATATAATGCAATTTGAGTCTTTCCTCGAGAGAACCAGGCTTTAAAAATGATTTTAAGAAAAATTTAAAATTTAAACTAAAATTCAATAAAATTTTAAAATTCAAATTTAAATTTCTTCCAAAAATACATTCAAATTATTTCTATTTTGATTCCTGATCTGTGTGCGAAATTTCATCTGAATTCATTGAAAAATGACTGTTTTACAAAGTTTTTAGTTTTTTTCACCTTCTCTCTTATTCAAGAATCTGCAAATTTTCGAATTTCTAAATTTTGTCTCTGTGACATATCAAACTCATAATAGTTAAGCAAATAATCGTCCAAAAAGACTAACTCAGTCACCAAAAAGCGATACAAATCCAGGATTTCATATGTGACCCCCTCACAAGCTGACACATGCAAAAGTTCAATTATTCAAACTAGTCTGATGAAAAAGTTCATAGTTTCAATTATTTCAACGAATCTCAATAACCCAAAAGCAAAAAGGAAAGGTTAGGCATCTGTAAGAGTCATTAAAGGATAATCTCACATAAACTTTAGTTACAAAATTTAAAAACTGAAGCTAAAAATTCAAATTTTAAAGTGATTTTAAGCAAAATCGCGAACAGTTTTGAATCACATTCAAATTTGCCCCCAAAACCAAGCTACGTTGCACCCAAGCATGCTGAAAACAGCAATTTATACCACTTACTTTGTGTCTGATCAAGAGCAGCTTCACTGATGAGTGCCTGATGCTGGACGAAACACATCATTTCATTCTAATCATGATCTACACTGCTAGTTCTGAGTGTGAAATATTCCGTAATTTACATGCTACCAAAATGGTAAGAGTGGGATAGATTTGAGACCTAGGTCTAGATTTAATGCCCATATCATAATGGAAATTGCTCATCCTCATTTTTTTGATGAAACTATATCCCAAATTTGAAATTCCTGAAAAGACTGTAAGTAAAGATTACTCATTAGAGCGGCCTCGTCGAACGAGAAATATCACAACCCGCTTAAGCACATAATACGAGTATCTGTGTGAAAGTGCTTCATTGGGGGTTAGGTAACTAAATGAGCTTTAATAACTGTGTTATATCATTATCTATGCGAGGCGGCTCTAATGAGTAGCTTCATAAACAATTTTGAGTGTGAGGCGACTCTAATGAGTACCAAACAATACTACTGCTTGCATGGTCGAATTAAGAACAAAATTTGATCTCGGGTGAAGCTGGGGGGGGGGGGGCTGCAGTTGATTTGTTTAGCTGAAAAAGTTTAAGTTTGTGTTCAAATTAGTACAGCCTCGACCCGGTGAGTTGAACAGCCAAATACAATTGAATTTTATTGGTCTAAGCAATGAGGCCAGGGAACCTGCTTGGGGGAATGGTCCCGACCAGTCCCTGCAGATTATCATCATTATGCCTTTAAGTGCCATCTCTATGAGGCGGTTCTAATGAGTGTAAGTATCCTAAGAGTGTTTTAATAAATACCCATATGCTAAGTCATCATACTGGTACAGTTAAAAGGAGTAAGCACTCATAGCACATTTCAGTAGAAAAGGGAATACAATCACAAAAATCAACTTGCACAGCAGTGCTAGCCAGTCTGCAAAAACGGAGTATCACGGTCAGCCTGCTCGGATTGATTAGTCAAATCCTGGTCAAACCTGTTTGTGTATGGCCATTTAATTGCATTTTCTGGTATATAATGCAATTTGAGTCTTTCCTCGAGAGAACCAGGCTTTAAAAATGATTTTAAGAAAAATTTAAAATTTAAACTAAAATTCAATAAAATTTTAAAATTCAAATTTAAATTTCTTCCAAAAATACATTCAAATTATTTCTATTTTGATTCCTGATCTGTGTGCGAAATTTCATCTGAATTCATTGAAAAATGACTGTTTTACAAAGTTTTTAGTTTTTTTCACCTTCTCTCTTATTCAAGAATCTGCAAATTTTCGAATTTCTAAATTTTGTCTCTGTGACATATCAAACTCATAATAGTTAAGCAAATAATCGTCCAAAAAGACTAACTCAGTCACCAAAAAGCGATACAAATCCAGGATTTCATATGTGACCCCCTCACAAGCTGACACATGCAAAAGTTCAATTATTCAAACTAGTCTGATGAAAAAGTTCATAGTTTCAATTATTTCAACGAATCTCAATAACCCAAAAGCAAAAAGGAAAGGTTAGGCATCTGTAAGAGTCATTAAAGGATAATCTCACATAAACTTTAGTTACAAAATTTAAAAACTGAAGCTAAAAATTCAAATTTTAAAGTGATTTTAAGCAAAATCGCGAACAGTTTTGAATCACATTCAAATTTGCCCCCAAAACCAAGCTACGTTGCACCCAAGCATGCTGAAAACAGCAATTTATACCACTTACTTTGTGTCTGATCAAGAGCAGCTTCACTGATGAGTGCCTGATGCTGGACGAAACACATCATTTCATTCTAATCATGATCTACACTGCTAGTTCTGAGTGTGAAATATTCCGTAATTTACATGCTACCAAAATGGTAAGAGTGGGATAGATTTGAGACCTAGGTCTAGATTTAATGCCCATATCATAATGGAAATTGCTCATCCTCATTTTTTTGATGAAACTATATCCCAAATTTGAAATTCCTGAAAAGACTGTAAGTAAAGATTACTCATTAGAGCGGCCTCGTCGAACGAGAAATATCACAACCCGCTTAAGCACATAATACGAGTATCTGTGTGAAAGTGCTTCATTGGGGGTTAGGTAACTAAATGAGCTTTAATAACTGTGTTATATCATTATCTATGCGAGGCGGCTCTAATGAGTAGCTTCATAAACAATTTTGAGTGTGAGGCGACTCTAATGAGTACCAAACAATACTACTGCTTGCATGGTCGAATTAAGAACAAAATTTGATCTCGGGTGAAGCTGGGGGGGGGGGCTGCAGTTGATTTGTTTAGCTGAAAAAGTTTAAGTTTGTGTTCAAATTAGTACAGCCTCGACCCGGTGAGTTGAACAGCCAAATACAATTGAATTTTATTGGTCTAAGCAATGAGGCCAGGGAACCTGCTTGGGGGAATGGTCCCGACCAGTCCCTGCAGATTATCATCATTATGCCTTTAAGTGCCATCTCTATGAGGCGGTTCTAATGAGTGTAAGTATCCTAAGAGTGTTTTAATAAATACCCATATGCTAAGTCATCATACTGGTACAGTTAAAAGGAGTAAGCACTCATAGCACATTTCAGTAGAAAAGGGAATACAATCACAAAAATCAACTTGCACAGCAGTGCTAGCCAGTCTGCAAAAACGGAGTATCACGGTCAGCCTGCTCGGATTGATTAGTCAAATCCTGGTCAAACCTGTTTGTGTATGGCCATTTAATTGCATTTTCTGGTATATAATGCAATTTGAGTCTTTCCTCGAGAGAACCAGGCTTTAAAAATGATTTTAAGAAAAATTTAAAATTTAAACTAAAATTCAATAAAATTTTAAAATTCAAATTTAAATTTCTTCCAAAAATACATTCAAATTATTTCTATTTTGATTCCTGATCTGTGTGCGAAATTTCATCTGAATTCATTGAAAAATGACTGTTTTACAAAGTTTTTAGTTTTTTTCACCTTCTCTCTTATAGGGTTCGGTGCACAATTAATCGGTCCCATTCAACTCCATGTAAAAAGGCAGAATTCGAGCATCTGCAAATTTTTCCAGGACATTGCTTGGACCTTTTTCTGTCTGTGAGTGGCAAGATCTGTCATTCACCTGTGAAAAAAGTGAAAAGACAACCTACCTTGATAATCTCGTTTTCTCAGCATTCTCCGTTCTTTGGGGAACAGTCAAAAAATCCGGGCTGAAATCCGACCCGCGTCAGACGTTACCTGGGGAGTGCGTCGGGGAGTCTGTGACAAAATAGTCCACACAAAGATGCATTTTTCTGCATCAGCCTGACAAATATAGACCAATGTTGAATCACATGTACATTTAAAGTCGAATAAAGCACCCATTTACGCCATAAAGGGCCCAGAAACGGCAAGTGCTAAATTTCTAAAGGTACTATTTTCGTGGGCTACCAAACCGGAAGACTGTAATTGTGTACTAACACCATAAATAAGTTAATTACTTTCAAGAATGTCCACAGCGCCTTGTACACTATCATTTCGCCTCATTGTAAGATCGTTAGCGCCTTTAATTTGTATCGTCAAATCCCATTGGAACATAACGCTTTGCATGCTGGGTAAGCGCACACACTTTTTGGCCACTGTTTTGCCTCAATAGTAACTTATTAGTCTACAAATGATTTCAGATTGTCAAACAGCTTTGGATCCAGACCAGGCCCGACAAAATGTCGGGCCTGGTCTGGATCCAAACTGTTTGCAAAAGGCTATCAGCAGGCAACTCTAGCAGACACAAAGTTATTGATGTAAATCTTCATTAAAGTCAAAGTAGGGCTTCGTACTATTTCTAGTTACGTAAGCATGGTAATGACTCTTATTCTGTTTCGACGAAGCACATTCAAAATTGGATATTATTAAACAGTGTAGACCTAGATAACGTTGCATATCTCATCAACGTGCTGCTTTCATAATCGCCATATACAGCAGCAGAGTTAATTGGAGTGTCAATCATTGGCATACTTTTTAACCCGTTAAAGCCACCTTTATCAATAGGACAAGCCTATTTTCAATTTCAGGGGTATTGGGCAAGTGCTATTTTTTTTCTTTTTCCTTGAAAATATATTTATTTGAACATACTAAGCAACCGGTGAACATCATGATTAGAAGCATAGTGGGGCGTCTGATCTGGGTCAGCACAGTTTGCCTTTGTCCAATGAAACCATATAGGCGTATATATAGGATGGAAAATTACATAAAGTCTTAACCCCGTAGAGTACTAGAGCACATGTTTCCTTGTTAGTGCACGAGATCATAATCAAAAATAGTTCAATTTACGCTTAATACTTATACATGTGTTTGTATAATTGAGCCAGTGCATGAGATTTCCAACAATGTGGTATGTGCTACCAGCAAATGCTCAGACCAGCCTGCGCCCTTTGCTCGTCGCTTGAATATTCTATGAGTGTTAAGCTACTGACCAAACATCCTTTGGAGCTTCTAATGTTAAAAGGAGGCTGCACATGCTCGACTGAGTCTATACATATAAAAATACCACATTGTTGGAAATCACATGTCACGGCTCATATTTATAAATCCCGTGATAATAACGTTGATAAGGCATAATATGATCAATGTCTGTTAAATATGTTTACTATCTTCTCCTATGTTTTGAACAGTCATAGAACGGTGCACTGGATCTCATTAATTTGTCACTTCTCCTCACTTCAATGCGATTCTGAAAAATGAAAAAGGTTTTCCGTAACATGAAAGGAATTGTCAGAATATATATGAGCCGCGACATGTGATTTCCAACAATGTGGCATTTTGACAAGTGTAGACTTAGACTAGCCTGTGCAGCCTCATTTGAAGCTTAGAAACCCCAAATGGTGTTCAGTCAGTAGCTTAACACTCATAGAATATTCAAGCGACTAGCAAAGGCTCTGATCAGACTGCGCGTACACGCAGGCTGATCTGAGGCTTTGCAGGTCGCACATACCACATTGTTGGAAATCTCATGCGGCGGCTCATATCATACAATTCATACTTTGCACTATAGAATATGTGAATATATCCAGCAATAAAAGAAAGACAAGACAAACTTATCTTAACTGGGGCATTTTAGAGTAAAGCTGCCATTTTTGTGACGAATGAGACCACGTGATCCCCTACCCTGTAAAACATAGTCGCGGTTGTGATTTCATGCTTGGTGGTCAACCCAATCACGGTTGGCAACTTTGCTTTCCTCTTAAATTGCACGCCGGTGGGTCGGACTTCAGACTCAATGACGGTTCCGACTTAAAGACTTATCTATTGGTGAGATGGTAGGGGCATGATACTTTGGCTGTTTGTCGGGCCCTCTGGGGGTTTACCTGTTGGATTTCTTTTGGGTTAAATATATTTTATTCATTCTCTTTTATACAATAAGCATAGCACTAATAATATAACAAAGCAGTTGAGTTGGATTTCTTTTGCTCCAGTATTCAGTTTTATTTACTGTTGTCCTTATCTTTGCTTTATCTCCTTGTTATATCTTGATTTATATGTTATAGGAGATGATACATTGATAAGTAAGGGGTCTTTCATGCAAACCAAATATCTATGTGTCTTGATCCACATCTGAACTAAGGGTGGGGTTGGCGCCGTTAAACCGGTTTAAGCCCTCCAGTAGAATATTTTACTGACCGTTCCAAGGCGGTACTTCTTTTGTGGATCTTTTATGTTTTTTTCTGTCTTGTGTTAGCTATGTCTTTGTGCGCGTCTGTTTATATGTGCTTTGTGGTCACCTGCTGGGAAAGGGCTGACCTCTTGGCTCTCGTTTGTGGTGTATAACTGTGAGTTTGTCACTTTCCTATTGGTATCCTGTGTCAGGTGTGGTACTTGATTGTATCGATTCCTGATCTTTGCACCCTTACTTATTTTAACGTCACTTTCAACATAGTCCTATCCCAAAATTCAGCTATAGTATCACACGATTTATGAACAGGCTGCTCTTAAGCGGTTTACCAGTACTTTTAAAATAAGTGCATGTGTAGTATCAACTGCTCTTATTGAAAAAGCGGTAGGGTTAGAATAATCTAGCTGGATCACGGTTTTAACTCAAGACCGACCTCTCAATTTCAGTCCATGGAAGTCAGATTATCAATCCAACTCGGTACCAACTGCACTACATTGATCTGCCAATAGATCATGTACCAATATTCGTTGAAACTCGCCCTATTTTTATGAGCCTTTAATTGCATGCGGGTGGGTCGGACTTCAGACTCACTTATGACGGTTCCGACTTAAATATTTATCTATTGATGAGATGGTAGGGGCCTGATGCTCTGGCTGTTGTCAGGCCCACCGGGGTTTACCTGTTGGATTTCTTTGGTTCCGTTATTCAGTTTTATTTACTGTTGAGTCCTTATCTTTGCTTTATCTCCTTTTTATATTTTGATTTATATGTGCTAGGAGATGATGCATTGATAAGTTATGGCTCTTTCATGCAAGCCAAACATCTATGTGTCTTGATCCACGTCTTAACTGAGGGTGAGGTTGGCACACCGTGAAACCGGTTAAAGCCCTCCATCAAAATATTTTATATTGTTTTGTTATGCTTTTGTGCGCATCTGTTTATTGATGTCTTCTGGTCACCTGCTGGGAAAGGGCTGACCTCTTGGCTCTCGTTTGTGATGTCGAATTGTGAAGTAGTCACTTTCCCATGGTATCCTGGGTCAAGTGTGGTGCTTGATTGTATCGATTCCTGATCTTTGCCCTCTTTCTTACTTTTATACTGGTACAGGTTATGTTTATTCCAGTGCTTATCGACTGTCCTTTTTGGTTTGTTGCTTTGCTGAATTTGATCATCACTATTCTAATTAATGATTACTTAATTATTTGTGACGGAAGAAAAAATGGTCAATTGGGACGTTCTTAGTAATTTTAAGCTGCCCTAATGCTTGATAAAGACATATTCCATTAGAGCCAACAATAGAAAGCGAGACAAAATCATTCAAAGACAATCGTTACGATTTATGAAAAAAGCTACGACATACTACGTTAGAACAATGTCGTATCTATGTCGATGCTACATCATTCGACGTAGATATATATACAACGTTGTTCCAAAGTTATATGTTTGTTGGAAAGATTTTTGGGACGATTTTAGTCTTGTTTTATTTTGGTAGCCAGCTTGTGTCTCCGTGGCGACACACCGTGCGTTTTAACGACAGCCCAACAGACACACAACCTTAAAACAACGTCACATCAACGTCGATGCGACGTCATGACGTCGCATTGACGTCGATGCGACGTTGTTTTGACGTCATGTGCCTGCTGGGAGTACATTCGTCATTTGGGCAAGCAGCTGGAACCCAAAAGAAGCGATTTGGCCAATCAGAGTATAGCTCAGCAAAACGTACTACAGACATAGCCATAGAAGATTCTTTGTCAGCTGTTGAACAGTTTAACCCTAGTAGAAGTTACTATACACAAATCTGGCAATTTACGTATTGTTATAAACTAGCAGCTTCTGATTTCTAGGCATATACTACATTGTGTATATAGTTTTGGGTTTCGACTTATGTTGAAGGTGGGTATGATCAAAATCAAATGGACCATTTAAAAAAAGAAGAAGCTTATACTGATTTTAATCTTAAAAGATGCCTATCTAAGAAATGAAAAAATATAACAATATAGAGACGCTCCAAAGAGTTTTTGGGAACAGAGGAAAATGGCATTTATTTCAGGGGAACAATGGCCAAATTTTGAAAGGAACAGGGAAACAAAGAAAAAATTGGGGAACAGGGAACATAAAGAAACTTTTTTTTATTTTGGGGGACCATGGAAACAAGCCAATTTATTTCAGGGGAACAAGTGAACAAGTACCCCCTGGGAGGACCTCAACATAACAACTTAAAGGACAATTCACACAATGCGCTTTAACCATATATCATTAAATTCGCAGCCAGCAAATGCGCTTACTTAAAGACTTATCTATATATGAAATGGTTGGGGCCTGATGCTACGTCTGCTGTCTGGCTTACTGGGGTTAACTGTTGGATTTCTTTTGCTCTGGTATTCAGTTGTATGTACACTTGAGTCCTTATCTTTGTTTTATCTCCTTTTTATATCTTGATTTATATGTTGTAGCTGATGATTCATGGATAAGTTAGGAATCTTTTATGCAAACAAAACATCTATGTGTCTTGATCCACATCAGAAGTAAGGGTTAGGTTGGTACCGTGAAACTAGTTTATACCCTCCAGTAATTTTCTTTCTGACTGTTCCAAGGCGGTGCTTCTTTTATGGGTCTTTTTTGTTATTTGTGTTTGTCTTTGCCTTCTGTGATGTCTGTTTCTTGCAGCCTTGTGGTCACCTGTTGGTGAATGGCTGACCTCTTGCTCTCTTGTATGTGATGTTTTCTTGTGCTTTTTTCACTTTCCAATACGGTGTCCTGGCTCAGGTGTGGTACTTGATTGTATCGATTCCTAATCGTTGCTGTCTCTCTTACTTTAATCGATGCGTATCACCAATGTAGGAAGCGAGGTCTGAGACCAGCCCACATAAATGTACAGTCTCGCCAAAGCATTTGCTACTCGCACAATCAAAGTGTAGATGACGGCTCAGCACGAGCAGCTATAGCTCTGCGAGATTGCGCAGGTATGTCTGAGCCTTCGCTAATCGCTGCTGCAATAAGTACCAAAATGCCATGTGTTAGCTCAATTACCTGTCATCATGTGCGGATCCAGAGGGGGGGACAGGGGGTCCGGACCTCTTCTGGAAAATTACAAAAATATAAGGTTCCTTAGCAATATTGGTCCGGATCCCCTGAAAAATCGCAGCTACCAAGTCAGCATTCAATGTTAGTCCATCATCGGCACGCCAGCGAAACGCCACTTAATGGCGTTTCGCTGGCGGGCCGAAGATGGCCTGTTTATAGTGGTACTTGGATCCTCCCTCCCCTCATCAACTAAAAAAAAAAAAAAAACAAACTTGGACCCCCTCTGACAAAACTTTCTGGATCCGCGCATGTATCATGTACGTTTTTCTTCCAGGAATTTATTTGACATCTTCAGCACCAGTGGACGTCTATATTTCCACTGCACGTAATCTTCTAAGAGTACATCCTGTCACTCAACTGGGACAACGATATATTTTCACACCATTCTATCATGGACTCAATCAGACTAGTGAATCATTGTTTGTCTACTCGTTAAATGACTCCACTGAACTAAAAGTGTGTTCAGACGATTTTCATGAAAACAATCCATCTAATCTATTACGTTCAAGTATTGCCTACAATGTGTCATCGGAGAAATGCTTCCAAGTGAAGTTGTCATTGGATAACAGATTGTCATTTAGTTGTTTAGCAGGGATATTTCGACTACAAATTACGTCTAATAATCCAGTTGGTATTCTGTATGGATTAGAGCTATCAAAAGACGACAATGTATCTATTTCACAAGTGGATAAAGAAAAGAACGGATTAAATGATTGGCAGTATCTTCCGCCAGTGTCAACATGGGGAAGTAGATTTGTCATTGTTCCCAATGAACAAGGTGTCAATGTTGACCTTACTATAATTGGTAAGTATAAGTACTGTGTCGTCACGTGCAAATGCTGGCCATACTATCATAAGTATATTTACTCTGCCATCACGAGTAAATGTTTACTTTACTATCATAGGTAAATAGAAGTACTGTACCATCACATGCAAATGTTGACGACGTGTAAATGTTGAGCATACTTTCATTGTTAAGCAAAAGTACTGTTACACAAAATGTAAACGTTGATCTTACTACCATTGGTGCGTATGTGTAATTCACCACCACACGTAATTGTTGACCTTACTATCAGGATAAATATAAGTACTGTACCATCTCGTGTAATATCAGTGCTGTTTCACCAAGTGTAAATATTTTACCCTATTCTCATTGTTATGCATAACTACAGTACTGTGTGACCTTACTTTCATTGTTATTAAGCATAAGTATTGTTACACCAGGTACAAACGCTTACCTTATTATCATCATTGATAAGTATATGTAATCCACCACCACACGTAAATGTTGACCACATTATGATTGGTAAGTATAAGTACTGTGTCACCTGGTGTAAATGTTAACATTATTAGAATTTGCTATATAGAGAATACTAGGCAAGGCTTTGTCTGCGGTTTGTGATTGTGGTATTTCCTGATCATACTAACTTACTATTTTTGAGAACCCTTGTTGACACCGTGAGACTTACCGAGCAATTCAACATGGGTTCACAAAGCCGAGCCTGGTGAACTTGAGTTCAAGAGACACGAACGTGTTATTTTATTCATCAGTTTTCCCATTGTTTCACTCATCAAACTAGCGTTTATGTCATTATTTTCGATTTTTGTGTCGATTCAGCGCCGTTAGCGACGTCATTCAAAAAGTGCAACGTCATCATGATCTGATAAAGGCAGATGCCTTGAGATAGACAACGTTTATCAGGCAACGCGCAACAATGCAGTTATATGAGAGGTTACTGATAAATATAAATACTGTTCCATCATAGCATTAGCATAAAAAACGCTACATCTAAGTCAAAAAGTAATAGATGACTACATATTATTGAGTATTGGTCAGTATTTACCAACCTTACCTCCTGAAGGCTATTGAATACATGCTAAATACAAAAAAAAATCATATATTCAGATTCAAACGTTTTCACATTTCTGCACTTTGTATCGCATGATGATACGAAAAGTATAGGTTAGTAAGGATATACAAAAGAAATGATATCTTCAAAAATGACTGTCTATCCTCTTTCTGACTTTTTAGTTCATTTTACCCATCAGAAAAAAATCATAATAAAGTGTTGCTTAGTTGACAGTTACAGTAGTGTATATGTATTTTGATCATCAATAGAACCTTGGCTTAGAACTTTAATTAACCATATCCCCTTAATTTTAGTGGAATGTAAAATGTACCAAAGTGTATCAAAACAAATGCATGAGTAAAAGTTTCACTGAATCCTTAATTTTATGTCGCATTTTGTAGATATTCTTAGTAGGTATCTAAATATAGAAGAAATAAGAAAATATATATCACCATTTACGAGTAGCAAAGCAATAAGAAACCTTCAAGTACAACAAAAGTCGTTTAATATTCTCGTCTGACGAAATGTTTAAGAAGCCTCTATGGCAAACAGTGTGGACCCAGATCAGACTGCTCCTATAGGAGCCGTCTGTTCTGGGTCCACACTGTTTGCTTCTTTACTTAATTCGTCAGGAATGTTAGGAAATTATTTGCAGCAGACCACTTCAGCAGACGACATTTTCAGATGCATTGTTTCTTGGCGCTTTAAGGGTTAACTGTTTTATCAACCTTTTTATCAGTATTCCCAGTCGACTGACATACTTTTGAAATATAAATCTAACAGACTTAAACTAGCTAGTCCGGCCAAGAAAATATGCACACTCTAGTTTCAGTTTTAGTGCATTCTTTGCTTCCAAAGGATACCCTTTTAAGAACATATTTGACTTCACTACAGCTGGTGACTGGGACTGTTTGGCGGCGGTAGAACGTCTCCCTGCCCTTCACTATAGTGTAGATTTTATTTTCTTGTCCTTTAGGATCATGGATTTCATTGTGGAACTTTGAAACTATTAGAGGGACACTGATAAGGCCTAAATGGCTGAAACTAGCTAGTCTGGCCCAGCAAATATGCACACTCTAGTTTCAGTTTTTAGTGCAATCCTTGCTTCCAAAGGATACCCTTTTAAGATAATATTATAATGTTGGTGGGCTTATTTGAAGCAATAATCGCTGTGCACATAATCTTGAATATTGCTTTATTGGTCTTTTTGCAGCGGTACTGCAGAGAAATATTTACATGGCTTGATAGCTAGGGCATTACTTTAGTCTGCTATATGCTGTCATAGACAAATACTTTTGAATGTCAAACAGCTCCTTAAGTAGATAATGTATAAGTAAATGTCATTTATTGAATCAACTGAATACCCAGTACTGTATACCGACAATCATAATAAATAAGTTAACATATATTAACCCATTTAAGCCTAAAGTATTTTGTAGGGATATAAGTAAGAAATGGAGGCACAGATCAAGCCCCGAGGTTATAAAACTTGAATTCATTCTCAAACTCAAAATAAAGCACAATGGTTGGCTGCCAATCATTGCGCTTTATTTTCAGTTTGAGACTGTACTCAAGTTTATTGCCTGGAGGTCTGAAGCCACATAATGTGGCGTCTGATCATGGTCTCCATTGATTTCTTACATTATTTTCATTTAAAAATTTGAGTATTACCAGGAAATGCCAGATTCACAGAACAAAGACCAAATCCACGGCACCAAGAGGAAGAGACAACACAGAACACAGACTGCCACACGAAAGCAGTAGCAAAATTAAAGTAAAGCAACCAGTTTGAATTTTAAAAAAATGAATAAAAATGATCACTACTACCTTATAACGATAATATTGGAAATTGCTACATTGTTGGAAATCTCATGCTACGGCTCAAATGTGTATGATGAGGAATTGCCAGATTCACAGAGCACAGACCAAATCCACGCACCAAGAGGAAGAGACAACACAGAACACAGACTGCCACACGAAAGCAGTAGCAAAATTAAAGCAACGCAACCAGTTTGAATTTAAAAAATGAGTAAAAATTAATACTACCACCTTATAACGATTAAATGAGCCATGACATGTGATTTCCAAAGATGTGGCATTTTGACAAGTGTAGACTCAGATGAGCCTGTGCAGCCTCCTTTTTAGCTTAGAAACTCAAAATGATGTTCGTTCAATAGCTTAATATTCATATTATATTCAAGCGATTAGCAAAGGCTCTGATCAGACTACTCGTATGCGCAGTCTGATCTGAGGCTTTGCTGGTCGCACACACCACATTATTGTAAATCTTATGTCACAGCTCAAAGGACCTCGGACAGTCTTAATGAAGTATTGCCCATAAAAATGACCAGAAAAAAAGTTTCAAAGAAAATGATATTTTTTCTATGAAAAAGATTGTAGGTTCAACCCTCGACTTATCCACAAAAGCCGTTTTCTCATTGGACAAGTACCAATTGAAAAATATGGGTTGAAAGCTCAGTTTTTGCTATTCAACATATAGAAATTAGAAAAAGTTTTACTGAAGTGCTTCCCCCCCCCCGTGACCAAACTAATCCTTTTGCATACAGTTGTAGTTTTACACTTCACACATCATATAAAAACGGCATGATTGGTCACGGGGGGGAACGCTGTCAAAATGCTCAAAAACACTTTAGTATAAAAAACGTATTAAAAATTTATTTTGTAAAAGCCTGTAGGTAAATATCAATATGCAATGGCATGTTTCAGGGCTTTAGTTATGAGTGCTTACAAAGTAATTAATTGTCTCATTTCTCAACCAAAGCATATGCTATTGGGACTCAAAAGAACCGTCTCAATGAGACGGTTCTTTTAAGCACCAAAGTATAGGTTAAATATAATGTGTAAGAAAATATAAACGATTTTACGCTCAAAAACTGTGTTTATCTAGACTGTGATATATACAGTATGCAGTAATAATACACCTCAGTGCACAAGTCACACCGGTTGACCTTGAAACATTACAGGTAATAGTCAAAAGCAATTGACAGCACTCTTATTTAGATGAAACAATGGGATCTTCTCAACCCGAATTTCATGCAAACGCATCACTTTCACCGCAAGTTTTATGCAGCAAACATAATATTTAAATGTATTTAGGTGAATACTCGTCGAAACTTTTACTTTCTGTGAAATAAAATTTGGTCACAACAAATACCCCCACCTCCTAAACCCTAGAGTCCTGGCATAATTCTGCAATATTTTCAAAATATTTTTATTGTGCTAGGTGCACCTAATGTAAAGGTTTGATTTAAGCCCAAAACTATAGTTGTCAGTTATGCATTATCCTAGCCAGAGGCTGTCAAAATTTGGGCAGATTGAATAGGAAACTGTCCGAGGTCCTTGGAAATTGACTTGTGTATGTTATAGGGATTGGAATGTCCTCACGGCTTAAACCATCACTAGACTATAATTTGAGCAAATTGGATGTAAACACAACTCATCTCGGGTGGTTAAAACCACCAAAGGCACTGTGTTGAGTCATTGAACAACACACCTTATCCATATTGCTTAGAAAAGATTACATGTGGCACCAGACTATTTTCTTAACTGACATAACTTGTTGACTTGGCGTTGAGCAAATCGCACAGATGTCATATTTTGTACAAATTCGTCAATTTTACAACAGAAAAATAGAACTTGCACTATTTTGACAAATAGTCAGTTAATGTTTTTAAGTATTGTGAAGGTACACATGATGACCAATGCACAATGTATAGAATGGAAATTTATCTTTATATCAGATATGAGCGATTAATTTTTTTGACCATTTGTATTTTTTTTAAAAATATGTATGTAAGTGCTCAATGTCCTCATCTATTTTCTGTTCTAATGTGGTGATTCCGTTCATGGTGTTGTATTGTATCTCGTTGCTTCTGCTGTGTTTGGGATTTTTGTTGTTGGGTTCTTGTTTGGTAAATTGCAGTTCTTTGTGTCCTTTCTTGTTTTTGTAATAATCTTGCGGAGATAAAGAGAGAGCCGGTTGCTTTACTTTCTATGGTGTGTGTCTCTCCCTCCAAGCGCCATTGCTTGGCATGTTATTTCTGATTGTGACAATTTCTGGTCATAATTATAACTTGTGTTTTTATCGTTTCAATAATTTTATTGAGCTCTATCAATAAGAAAAGGTCTCCATATTGGCACAACATCTTGGTTTGTGTACCCACAATTCATTTGCTATTTTGTGATGCCATATTTCTATTAACATCTTTAATGAATGACTACCCAGGTATGCTATTGCCACAAGCGTTGACCAATATAATGAGCTGTCTGAATACAAAGAGAATACTAGGCGAGTGTCTTTTGATATCAAGTTTACCAGGCAAGGCTTTGAAAATGTTTGTTGACATCCCGAGGCTTGCCGAGCAATTTATCATGCGTTCTCAAAGCCGAGCCTGGTCAACTTGATTAGCGACGTCATTCAAAAAGTGTAACGTCATCATGACCTGATAAAGGCAAACGCCATGAGATAGACCAACGTTTATCAAGCAATGTGCAACACTGCTGTTAATATGAGAGGTGACTGATAACGTGATTTCCTGGCATATGTTGGTCCATTTAGTGGATTTTTGTTTCTTTTACAGGTACAGAAAATACCAGTGTTGTGATAAAGACCCGGCGATGGTCACGAATTTATAACATAACTTCTAATGAAGCTACACGAATTCCCATTCATCAGGAGAGTACATTCAGTATTCAAGCAAGCAGCAGCATTCTTATCTTTATCAAAGAAATGACGAGAACAATATCGTTCAGTTATTTTGCTCAGCCAATAGTGTTTGACAATGGTACAGATAAAGGTGAGCCGGAAGAAACGACAAAGATATTAGTTCCAAACGTATTACAAAATGTTACATTTATATGCAAGGATTCAAATGTGACAATAACGGCTAAGAATGGAGGTATTATTTTATCCAATGTTACATTTATAGATTTGTTTGAAAATAAATGGCTTTATGTCTTATATTATGTTATTCAAGGGGACAAAATTACAGAAATAGAGTACCCAAAATTCAATTGTTACCCAATAGAACAGGGAGTAGTGATACATGCTGGTGTCTTTGAGCGAGGAACCATCACTAATAGCAGCCGAAACACAACAAAAACAATACCATTTCACCAGTCACTTTATAATGGCGTAAGTATGAATCAAATAGTTTTGAGTGGAAACGAAACGGTAAAAATCTCAGACACAGTCCAGTCAGAAGAAAGAAAACCAAATGCTTCTGTATTAATAGGTAAAGTACATGCCTCTCAAAATTCAAGTGAAAAACAAATCAAAACTCAAATAAAATCAAAACTTTCTCTCGTCCTCCGTCCAGACATTAAGTCTCACGAGGTAGACAATCAAAATGATTATGAAGTTAAAGGATATCTTTCAACCAATCATACAGAATATCCAACGGTTGACTTTAGCAGAGTTTCAAATATTTCCAGAACAGAGCCAGTGACTCCAGACTTCGTTTTGCTAAAATTATTCAATTTGACAAGAATATCGACAGAAGTTTATAATGGTAAGCCTGTATTATTATCAGAAAGCAGTATTTCAACAACGGAGAGTACGGAAACATCAAAAGTGAAGGGAATAATGACCGATACACAAAAGAAAACTTCAGTCACAACGATACCAGACGTGAACAGGGATTTCAAAATGGTTTTAGATTTATTTCAATCAGAAGATGGGAGGGTTGTTAATCTTGCTGAAGGCAGCTCGAGCAAAGACATTAATAAAGCACAGAACATCCTAAGTAAAGATGCATCAGTACAAGAGCATAATCCACCATACGTTATTGATACAGATATTTTCTTAAACTCTGTGACAGATCTAGACGGTAAAAGCTCAGTGGCTGTAATCATTAGTCTGCTTTCTGCATTGGGGGCTGTGCTTGTTGTCATTTTGATATTTTTCTTAATTGAAGTATTTTCAAGGCGGAAATACGTAAGAAATTCCAGAATAAGGCCTTCATTTTCATACTATTAAAAGTATCTGTCAAATAAACATTTTCATGTTACGCAAGTACCATTCAAGCATAGTCATGATAAACATATTTTATTTGATCTTTTATATCAGGTGAAAAATGCCCAATTTAATGGATGTACAGTAAAACCTGTCTAAAGCGACCACTCTCAAAAAGCCAAAAAAATGGTTTTTAAGACCAGTTATCGTTTAATTCAGGCCAAAAGTATTGCAGAATGCTCCAAGGGGAGCATTCTGCAATACTTTCGACCTTCATTAAGCTACCATTTGTCATTAGGATATTTGTTTCATCTATTTTGAGTGGTCGCTTAAGACAGGTTTTACTGTAGCTTGGGCGTCTAAACAGCAAAGCGGAAAAACTGGAATAAGCATTATTAAGGCATTTCAATGTGCACACACAGCTCTAGTATGAGGTATGGTGTGTAGTTCATCTACTCACAAAGTGTACATATTTCAATATTTTCAATTTTCAAAACTGACAGTTGCCTCAACTCAGTTGCATGTGAATAGTAAATTCATTTGTCAGTAGTGACAATGTACTGTGATATTAAAACGGCGAGCAAAAACTGATTTGGAGGTGCAAAGACGCCATTTGATTTCTTTTTGGGCTATTTGAGCTCACGTTGGCTGTTCCGTTGCTCAATTTTACAATCCTAATCCAGCAAAACGGGTACAAGGCTTTTGCACTAATTTGGTGAATATCACCCAGTATTAATAAATTCTTTGCTGTATATCTTTTATGAAGATGTAAATGTAAGAGATAAATTTCCCTTTTTGAGGTGCATGTACGTATGAACGCCATAGGTTAAGTTCAAAGTTAATAAGATGTGGAGTAAAGTCGGACAATCGGCTTAAATCGAAAAGCGACATTGTTTCTTGCGTATTTCAGTTATTGGAATAAAAAATAAATTAACTAAACAAATAGTGAAAATCCTGATGATACGGCTCATCTGGATTTTCACTATTTGCAAATGTTTGGCGGAGTTTACCCGCTGTCCAAATGTTCCTGCTTTTACCCTTCGGGTGGCACAATAGCTTTGAACTGACCCCATGGCTCATGTCATGAACAGTAGTAAGTGAGTACGATCAGATAATATCACAATCACATACTGCAGACAAACCCATGGCACCACGAGGAAGAGCCACACAACAATCACGAGACACCAGGAAGACAAACTAAGCAAAACCAGCTCTCTCTTCCCAATCAAGATGATTGCAAAACTAGAAGGGACATAAAGTAACGTACAACAAAACATAGAACATTTACAGACTCCCACAATGGGAGTAACAATAAACAAAATGTCAACGACAACAGAACCACCGCCTTAGAACGGACAGCAGCCTAAGCCACCGGGAAGGGGGGGGGGGGGCTTAAATGCATTTTACCGGTACCAAACCTTCGCCCTCTATAGATTCTGCTGTTGTTGAAGTACAAGAAATGTTCAGGTCGCATTTAAATCTTCTAACTATTGAAAACTGAAAATGGAGACACTTCTCTAGTATTCTCTTGTTTCCTCCATGATATTGGAGAGTGTATGTTTGTTGACTTGACTGTGCTGATGTTTTACGTCCCAGTCAATAAGTTTTTAGTTATGCCGGGAGATTTTCGCGTCTGCCTGTGTTAGGCCAGTACTAAGCAGAGGATAAAGTGTCTTGCTAATAAAGGACACAACGTAATGCATCCGGTGAATCTTAAACCGATAAACTTGTTTAAGCCCCAAATAAATATATTTTACTGACCGTTCCAAGGCGGTACTTGTTCTGTGGGTCTTTTTTCTGTCTTATGTTTGCTATGCTTTTGTGCGCGCCTGTTTATATGTGCCTTGTGGTCACCTGCTGGGAAAGGACTGACCTCTTGGCTCTCGTTTGTGGTGTCCTACTGTGAGTTTATCATTTTCTCATTGGTATCCTGGGTCAGATGTGATACTTGATTGTATCGATTCCTGATCTTTACACCCTTACTTACTTTGAACAAGCTACCCCTCGATCTCAAGTATAAAATTATCCCACTCGGCTACCGCGCTCCTCATGATAGCATATGTGATGAGCGCCTAACTCCCGTAGGAAAACAAATATCTGTATTATGGGGTAAAGTCAGGTATATTCGAACATCAGGTAAATTCAGACAGCGACCTTGTTTGTTTCATTTTTTATTTTTTTTGGAATAAAAAAATAAAGAAACAAAGCAAACAGTGAAAATCCTGATGAGACGGCCCATAAGGAGCAACCAGCTCACAAGGAACCGTCTCATCAGGAGTTCCACTGTTTGCAAATGTATGTCCGAATTTACCTGACTTTATCCTAGAAGCCAGCAGATCTGGATATGCACTGATTTAACCCTTAAAGCACCTCCTATAATTTGCAGCAGACGACAATTTCAAATTTTGCTGCTTTTTCAAAAATAACAAATAAGGCGTGATATTTCATGAGAATCGTTTGCTGGCAGACGATTCTCATGAAATATCATTCCTTATTTCTTACGAAAATGAGGAAAGATGTCACAAGATTTGTCGTCTTCTGCAGTCGTGATTGGCGAGGGTTAAAAGAGATTATCAGAAATAAGAGAAAAATCATGTATTGTTATTTTTTGAGCTAGTATATTTGGATCTATAATTGTGTTCTTATCTATCATACATATATTAATTTTTAAATTTTCGAAGCAAGCGTTTAATGAATCTTTAGATTTCACAACCGATCATAGCCTAATGAATTACACAAATTTGATTGACAGCTGCCAAGCTCACTTGCCCGTGCAATTCGCTTCGATAATCAAATTCATTTGCCAGATTTGACACTGGTGTTGTGATTGACAGTGAGCCATACCTGCGTCGCACGTGCAAAACAAGCCTCTTGTTGGCTCCATTGGCTGTCCATGTACACACTAGCTGTTCCGTTTTTCCGTTTAACACTCCAACAAAACCTTAAACACTCCAACAAAACCGTTAATACGATTAAATATTAAATACAAAATCGTTTTGTTTCATAAATTATAAATAGATTCTACATTCAAGATATTTATAATAAAATGTATATATAAGCAATAAATTCCATTTTCGAAATGTTCATGGAGTCATGAATGCTTCGTGTCTCTTGCAATGTTAACGTGAAGCCCTTCGAGCTTCACTTACTTTGCAAGAGACCTGAAGTATTCATGATTCCATGAACATTTCAAAAATTGAATTCATTTCTTAAATGACATTACGAAATAAAACCTTTAGTCTTTAAGACTATGAATTTACAAAATTCTACTGTACTTGATTTGGGTGAATGTTGTTTCTTATCAGTTTTACAATGTAGCTCTAATAGTCAGATTTAGTCAAAATATGTCTCAACTTTTCTCCTGTCAATATTTTCTCATGAATATGTCATCTGTTTTTAGGTCGGCTGCATATTCTCAGGTCCTTGTGAATGGTTGTTTTATCAGCATTAATCAAGTATTGACGTTACCTTGTAAATAGTGTTATCTATGAAATAAATTTTATGAACCAAAATGCTATCTCCTTATCTTTGACTTCTTTACTTTTATAAATATCTCACAAAAACGTAAGTGAGTATGATGCGGGAATATGACAATCACATACTGCAGACCAACCCAGAGCTCCGTGAGGAAGAGCCACAGAACATTTATAGTAACACTACATCTGTAAGACAATAATGGCAAAGCAAACAGCTTTCTCTTCCTCTTCAAGATGATTGCAAAACTAGAATGGACACAAAGTCAAACACAGAACTCCCACAAGCAATGGAAAGTACATCAAACAATAGATCAACAACAACAGAACTACCGCCTTAGAACGGACAGCAGCCTAAGCCATCGGGGGGGGGGGGGGATGGGGGGGGGGGGGCTAAATGCATTTTACTAGTGCTACATCGTCGCCCAAGATTATGTTGTTGTTAAAACACAAAATTGTTTAGCTCGCATGAAGGCTTCCTAACAAATGTGATGTATCATCACAGAGAAACAATAAAATCAAATTAGCACATTCTGATGATACAAAGAAAAGAGCTGATTCCAAGATATTCTGAGCTTTAGAAAACCTCAAGTTGAGATATGGTGGGCCCAGCCAACGAAAAGCATCAGGCACCAACCAACGGATTAAACTTTACGTCAGAGCCGTCATTTAGCCTGAGGCCTGACCCACCGTCTTGCAATTAAAGAGAGTCTGGATGGGGGGTTCTGGTTTTCACTATTCATTAAAAAATAGCTCATTATTCATCTCATTAAAATTTTGGGTTATTAATTAAAATAAGACCAATTATTCATTAAAAGTAAGAAAGGTGGCAAAAAATCTGATTATTCACTATTCATTAATTTTTTTCTTCAATTCATTAAAAAATAGGATTATTCATTAATTTTTATGCCCTCATTATTCACTATTCATCATTTTTTTTGCTCATGATTTACTATTCATTATAAAAAAGGGTCATTATTCACTGATCATTATACCCCATCCAAACCCTCATTAAAGAGGAAACCATAGCTATCAGCCAATTGTTAGAATGGTCTAATTTTCAATACCTTCGTAAAGAATCTCCAGATTGGTAGGTTTATCTCCATACATTGGTGACCCCAAATTACCAACTTAAACATAAGGATGATACTCCATCCTTTGTAATGAATATGTCCCCAACCTTATGTCAATCCATAAGGGTTTAAGAAAATTACCACAAGACAGCTGCCTGAAGGACAGCTAAATACTCCTCCACAGAATGGCTTTGTCAGAGAGGTTAAAACTTAGGCAGCGAGACCGAGTGATCAGCGCTCACAACTCTAATAATAATAAAATAATAGACTTTATTTCTAGAGGGTGATAAATTTAGCAAAAATTAATCTTCCATGAGGCCCTCACTTACTACAAAAATGTACAAACTGAAAATACTAGGACATGAAGTTTATAAACATGAAAAACTAAAATATGTAAAGTGATAAGGAAAAAAGTGTGCATATATACATATATACATGTACATATATATTAAATATATTTACACACCTAAATTGTTAACAAAGATAAAATGCAATAAAATTAACGCTTTAACCCCTTGTTAACATAGGAACAGTGCAATCAGAGAAGGCCCAGATGGAATGCGGCATAACAACACAGCATTTCACCAGAGTCCTCACTGTTAGCAAAATCGAAAACAATCACTAGGGTCATTTATAAAAGACCATCAAAACTATACTGTCAGGAAGGATTAACACATATGTTATCATAAGCTGCAAGATGTAAGGCATTTCATCCATAAACTCTGGACCACAGAGTCCAGGGTTCTATCCAAGAATATATGGAACAGACACACAATTGAAAGCTAAACCCTCTGATCTTTAATTTTGTCATTGACCTTGAGTCTGCATGGCTGATTAATGGGTTCTGTGCACTATCTCACTGACATTTGATCAAAGTTAAATGAACATCTTTATATGCTCAGGAGATGTGGAGCGGACACGAAATTGAAGGGTATAATCCATGACCTTGAAGTGTGACCTTGACGTTGAGTCTGCGTAGCTGAGTGTTGGTATCTGCACACCGTCTCACTGGGAGGAGAATTTAGGCATTGTTTAATGAAAATCGTTCAAAGGACTCAGGAGATGTGGCGAGGACAAGAAACTGAAGGGTAAATCCCATGGTCCTGAAGTGTGCCTTGACCTGGATCTGCGTAGCTGGGTATTGGGGTCTGCACATCGTCTCATTGAGAGGAACATTTGGGTCGAGTTAATGAAAATTGTTCTAAAAGGTTCAGGCCCTTTGAATAAGCCACGAAATTGAAGGGCTAAAACAGTGACCTTGACCTTGAGTCGTCTTAGTTGAGTCATGGGTCCTGCACACCGTCTGACTAAATGGAACATTTGTGTGAGGTTTAATGAAGTTGTTACCCACAGACTGCATGATGGAGGGACATAGTTACAGGACGGACGTTCTGAGGTTCATAATGGTCAGTTGCCATTACAAATTTATGGACTTAACCCCAGTAGATTAACCCCACAAGCTCTTTTTTTAACCACCTAACACCGAGCTACCCTAACCCTAAGCTCATTAAACAAGGCCGTACAGATTGCATAATCCCATTATCGACTTGGTGGCTGCCCCGACTGACTGACTGACTGACGGACAGCCTATGGTCATTCATATAACACCATCCGCTTCGATGAATTAATGAGATGAACAGCCGCATAAGTTTTTTTACACAATATAAAACCCGCACTTAGCTGCGCATGTGTCAAGTTAAAACAAAAGAAAATTCAAAATCATGTTGAAAGCTATTTGACGTTTTAAATACGTCACACAGACAGACACACAGATGACAGACAGACATACAATTACAATGCAGCCCAACCAGCCAAAATCAATGTGAATAAACTTTGCGAACGAAAACATTTGTATTCTAGATGTCTCCTGTTTGAATGCTTGTATCAAATTTCTAATTGGCCACTTTTTAAACTCATTATTTCTGACCAAGCGCTATAATAACATTCAAATTATGTATTTCCTAAATATGCACAGTTTAATGCGCAAAAGTTTAACGGTCTTTAGGAAAAGTTGTCTTTCAATCCACGGTTTTTGGGTATAAAAAATGCGTCTAGCTGACTTCAAAAAACACCAAACACTTGAAATGTTGACTAAAGAAGATGTTTTTCGCATTTTTTAAAAAACATCACATTTTTCAAGATTTTTGAAATTCATAAGTAGCTCGTGCTAAGATTGTTGTATGCATTTTATTTTATCTGAACAAGATAGCCCAAACAGAATAGAACTTGATTCGACCATTTTGTGATAACAAACATTTCACTGCGCACTTCTGGTTTGAATGTAAAACTTAAAAAAAATCAATTTGACGGTAGTTAGCATTATTTTTTTTCAATTTCCAAACTAGAACAGTGGCATCTGGTAGTAATGAACAATTACTGAAAATTTCAATGCCGTGTCGCAGGTAATAAAGCGTATAGCACAGTGCGAACTTCCTATGTATATTGCATGCATGAAGCTGAATTTCTATGATTTAGCTGCTGATAGTGTTTGTCCTCATGCTATTACGTAACAGAAAAGAGGAGTCTGATTGAAGCACGGCAGTCAGAAACATCTTACAACAAACCAACATACAAATGGATGGCGTCTCTGTGGAATATTTCACAATGTATATTTTGCAATGAGTGTACCTTTACTATAGCATCGTCCGTGCAAGAAGTACCCGCCATTTTTAAAATGAAATGACCTGCAGAGTCTCGGCAAAGACTTGGTTGATTTATAGAAGCATGAATTTTTCATAACCGAATCTTATTTTCAAAAACTAGTGTAAAATGTTAGGTGACCAATTAGAAATTTTGAAGGTTGTAGTTTGCTGTTGAAAAAATCGTTAAAAATTTGAAAAGCTATCAATATTCGAGCGTGTACAAAATGAGCCACGACATGTGATTTCCAACAATGTGAGATTTTGACAAGTGTAGACGCAGATGAGCCTATGTAGCTTCCTTTTAAGCTTAGAAAGTCCAAATGATGTTTGGTAAGTTGCTTAATAGTCAAAGAATATTCAAGCGACCAGCAAAGGCTCTGATCAGACTGCGAGTATACGCAGGCTGGTCTGACATACCACATTTGGTGGTCGCACATACCACATTGTTAAAAATCTCATGTCGCGGCTCAAATGTATATTACGAAGATGCCACGTGTTATGTCTTCGTATCTAACATACCATTCATAAAACAATGTGTAAAACTGTGTGAAACTAACACCACCATGAATATATTTGGAAAAGATGAACAATTCAATTTAAGTTTAAGTCTAAATATGTCAGTCAATTTCTTGAGAATTCGCCATGGATTTCTATAGGTGTTATACCATTATTTCATTGCTTTTCATTCTCTAAGTGAAATGCATAAAACAAAACAAGAATACTATACAGCGAGGTTGCTAACGCATATAATAGTGATTTTTTAGACAGAACGTTTGATAGATTCTCTGATAAGACTACCAATGCCTCTAAGTCAGCGTAAAATTGTAAATATTTTCTTACCCATATTTTTAGCGTATTTTTGGGTGCACAAAAGAACCGTCTCACTGAGACGGTTCTTTTGAGTACCCACAACATATGTTTGGTCGAGAAATAAGAAAAAAAATCTGTTACGCACTCTTAACTAAAAACAAAATATACTCAACAAAAAAGTTAAGGAAATTGTGTTTGATGGGATATGACAAAAATTCTAAAACAATTAAATACTTTTGAATTTCACAATAGTATAATGTGACCATTTTTCTTTATAATGACGCTTTATCTGGGTCTGTAGCGCCCATAGCAGCTTAGTAAATCTATGTCAAAGTTGACTGGTCTTCACTTCATTTTTCGCAAAAAATCAATTTACGGAGCACACATTGGTTTTCGTACATTAATTTTCGTCAGGTCCCTCGGGAGATGGAGATGTATAAAACCTAGGACGACGTATCTGGTGGTTATAGAGGGACACTTGATCAGTCAATTGTACATGAATGAGATGTTGAGGTCTGTGGTCCTGCCTTTCTGTGCGAAAACCAGTGACAGTACCAGGCCTAAGATGACAATGCCAGAACACACCTCACAAAAAATCAGCAAAAACGATGTTGTAGGCATTGACTGGTCAGTTCGTTCATCAGACATATCTACATTTTTAACATGTCTATGAAATTTTCGACAGAGGGCCCAACACATAATAATGGCATAAAAAAAACAGTCTGTCGTTTCAGTGTAGCAGGAGATATTGATGCTGATCCATCAGCACCAAATCACCAGTATTCAGAGTATGCAAAACCGGTGCTTATCCTAATTTGCCGCTGACTGGCATCTTGTCATACCAAGGGTTGCGATTCCCTATCTTGTCGAAAGGTAAATACGACGAAACCTTCGCTGGTGAAGATGCTGACTGGGGACACACTCGTTACTGATAAGGGTATTCTCACCTTCAAATAATGAGGTTTAAGGCTATCAAGTTAATTTCATGTGACATTCATAGGAATTGCATTTCAAGTTTTGAAAACTTACATGTTTTTCATGTGTTTATGAGGGACTTTTGCAAAAAATGACTTTGACCCCTGGTTTACTTGACACTGTGCCACTACAAAGATATTGGTGCTAGCAAACTAAGTTAACATTTTTCTCAACCGATGACATGTATCTAAACAAATAAATAAAAATTGAATAATTCTTGCCCTTGGTGTTCTTATGTTGCATGGTTTTCTGAGATTTCCTTAACGTTTTTTGTTGAGTATATATATCTGTCCCTTGAAATCATTTTGTGGGTAAAATATATCATTGTTTCCCCTACATCAAGAGAAGCATTTTCTCCCTTACAGAATCACATACATTTCAAAGAATTTCTAGCGATAAGGCGAGCAATCTCCCTAAACGAGACGTTCGTTTTATTTTGTTGAAATAACGACTGGAGAAACTGGGCACATTAAACAAATATATATAGACGGGCCGTCGATGCACCATTGCCCCCGAATTAGTATATCTAAAACGGGATTTCCTTTATGAATGTAATAACTCTACTTCTTATTGAATGGGAATTTATTTCGATCATCAACTGTACTTGTTATTCAGTAACATATATGGGAACTAGACCGTTAAACAAGGGTACCAATCGTCCTATCACGCTATGTACAGTAAAACTATTTATACAGTTGATGTACAATAAAAACGACCATCTTGCAAAGTGGTCTATTTTTTGTCAGATATTTGATGTCTTCTTTCGCTTATACAACCCCTTTCCCCCCCTAGACCCAAGACGCCCTTTACATATGTTGTGTATTTGTATAGCGACATTTAATTGTTCAAAGGGCATCTTGGGTCTAGGGGGGAAAGCATCTAAAAACAAACTGAAAGACGCCAGTTTCATCTTTTCAATGACAAGCGTCACAATTTTAAGTATATTTCATACGCATGCGCAGAAGGAAAACCGCAAAGTTTCGAAAATGAAGGGCACTTATATCCTTAATATTTTAGCACCTTTACTTTTTGAAAACCTGCAAAGGATTTACTAAAACTCTCATCTAAACGGCACCCAGTCTAAAGACGTAAAATGAGGGGTGGGAGTAGAAGGCGCAAGTTTTAACGGTTTTGTAAATGATGAATCGCTTTGAAACCTATTTTGATGCTTTCTATGTAAATTTTACTACCGGAACAGACCAATTTTAAAAACATTAGGGAAATTTCAAAATTTAGGTTTTGTAATCATGTCAACTAGGGAAAATATACGCCTAATCGCTAGAACTCCTTGGTAATCTATGTATGTTTCATTTTTTTTTTAAAAAAATCACACTTACTCTGAAGACTAATCACCAGGCAGCTGACAATCTTAATATTTGAGCCGTGGCATGTGATTTCCAACAATGTGGCATTTTGACAAGTGTAGACTCTGACGAGCCTCTGCAGCCTCCTCTTAAGCTTAGAAACTCCAAATGATGTTCAGTCAGTAGCTTAACAGTCATAGAATACTCAAGCAACTAGCAATGGCTCTGATCAGACTGCACGTATGCGCAGGCTGATCAGAGGCTTTGCTGTTCGCACATACCACATTGTTGGAAATCTCATGCGCTGGCTCATTTGGCTTCATATTTCATCAGAAATGACGACTGTTCTAACTATAGCATGCTCTTAAGTTTTCACGTTAATTTATGACAACCTGATCTTTTTATGAATGTCTTTTTGTATCTTGTAAGTTTTCAAGTTTAGCAACATTGGATAGTATTGTTGTGCAGTAAAAATAAGACCAAAATAAATAATAAAATAATAAAATAATAAATAATAAATAACAAAATAATAAATAATAAACTATTAATTTAAAAACTGTGTCAAATTTGGTAAATCTAAAAGTCGAACCATGTATAGTCTGACTACAAGCAAAACATTAGAAAAGTTCAGATAGAAGAACGTAAGGCCTGTTTAGCATTGAACTTGAATAATATTTCACAACGCTGGTCCGGTGGCGTTATATTGAGTTGTTTACGAGATTAATTGCGTAAGTTCGAATTAACAAGATCTTAAGAATGTTTGTTTGGCTTGATTAATACCTTGAGGCATTCACGTCAACGCCATGTCACATCTAGTAGAAAGGAAACAAAGAAAGAAAGAAAAAATAGGAAAAATGTACGTTTGCAAATATATGAAATTAATTTTTAAATATGACTTTGAAAGTTTGATTTTTGAAATCAGTATCTTACGCCGATCACTCGATGCAAAAAGATGAATTTGAAGTACCAGCTTCATAAACTGAATATAAAGTCCGAAATGGTCTAAGTAAGTACGGCAAACCACAAGTAACCGAAAAGTACAACAACAATAACAACAACTGCTACTACTATCACGACTGCTACTACACAAATCTCATATTGATGACAACAACTACTGCTACAGCTTGGAAAGTCAGTGATAAATGCAAGTTACTGAAGCAAGCATGTACGGAGACAACAACAACAACAACAACAACAATCACAATCACTATTACTATTATCATTACTACTACCAAAATGTGGTACTTTGTTGAACAACTACCGCTACAGCTTGGCAAATCAGTGATAAATGCAAGTTACTGAAGCAAGCACATATTGAGACAACAACAACAACAACCACAATCACTACTACTATTATCATTACTACTACCAAAATGCGTTACTTTGTGTTGAATGATAACAACTATCACTGCTACTGCAGCATGATACAACGATAAACAAATGCAAGTAACTAAGTCAACCGTGAGGATACAACAACAACAACAGTTCTACTACTACTACTACTACTACTACTACTACTACTACTACTACTACTACTACTACTACTACTACTAAAATAATAATTATCATTATAATCAAGAAAGTTTGAAATTGGTATAGGATGATTTAGGAATACAGAAAGTTGGAATTTTAAAGGTCTTGAACATTGGTTCAAATAAGGGAAACTTGGTGTAAGAAAAATACTTAAAAAATATAATTGATTAAGATTCATAAGACAAACCCGCACAACAAACATAACTTGTGGGTAACAGCATTTGCACATGCGCAGTCTTGGTCTCGACAGACACGCCCACATAGAGCGGTACCCTTTATGGAGAAGACATTTGATTGGTCGGCGCATCGTCACGCTATGGCGGATTTCGGACAAGTTCTGTCCAGGGGTTTCCTAGGTCATAATACGTTTGACCATTGATTTGAACAGTTTAAAATAAAATAAGGAAACCCTGGACACGGACTTAGTCTACTTTATATCTTTTAGGTGAGTGAAGTTGTTTGTTATTTTGTATTGTATAAGAAAGCATGTATGTATTTTGGCAAATGTCCAACTTAGTTGCAAACACATTTCAAACTTAAGAGAAAATATGAAATATTATTTCAAATGATGAAATTTAATAAGATCCTGAACTTTCCAGTTTTAAGCATATGAACTGGCCACATGCGCTGAAACCTAAAAGGAAAGATTATTTTGCAGTAATAGAATGGTGTACAGGCGGGCAAATCTTGAACTTAGAATATCACTAAGTTCGAGAGTTTGACCGTTCCTGTACAGATGAAAGACCGATTTGCCGCAAAATTTGGATCTATTTTATCGGCTAACTGTACACTTTGAAAGTCTGTAGAGTACAGCATAAATCTCGCATCGTTATTTGAGAAAAGTATTATTTATATAAGCTTTGTAGATTTTGGAAAGTTCAAGACTAAATAATTCTTAAGTCAGTTTAATTAGAATTTGTCAAATTTATATTCAGACATAGAATTTCCGAGTTATCTAGTCAAAGCATGCAAATGCAGTTTCAATTTGATATACTAGTTTGGAAGGAATGGTATGAGTATATTTGTTTCAATTACAGTAACCTATATATGCTTGTCCTCCTGTATATGCTAAGTGGATAACCAGTGTAGACCCAGACGAGATGACATTGAGTATGGCATCTCGTAAAGCTCTGCACTGTTTGAGATCATACAAGATAAATGATATTTATTAATTAAAATGATTTTATCTTTTAAAAAAAAATTCAACCAGAGACCCCTGTTAATGGATAATGGGAGATCCCAACAATTTCGTAAGAAGATATGGCATATATGGGTTAAGTTAAATATTAGTATAGATATTCAATTCATGCTATTTAAATTTAACCTAACAGTGCGAAAGGACCAGTCTGAGCGTGTATTTGTCTCAATTTTATTTTCAACCTATTTATGCCTGGCCTCCCAGCTGTGTGAGGTGGACAAACAGTGTAGACCCAGATGAGATGACATTGAAAGTGCCATCTCATAAAGCTCTACACTGTTTATAATCATAAAAGCTTAAAATTAACCGAAATACTTGTCTTTCGATCAGAAATCCCTATTTAGGAAAAATGGAATATCCCAGCGTAGTAATGAAATTATAAATCATAATATCGGCATAGATAGGTTAGTAATACAGAGTGCATTTGAGAGGGTGAGTGTGGTCTCAAAATTATATTAGCATCATTGTAAGAATGGGCGGCGGTTACGCACAATCATGTCGACGTCCGCTAGTGTTCTTTTTATATTAAGGTAGCGTCTGCCATTATATAGGCAGCTAGCCATTTGATAGTTAATTTCAGTAAAAAGACCTGCTAGATATATTTCTAGTAAAGTTTATGTACATGATTGTGATTGGAACCGTCGTGTGCGTGAGTGCGTTATGTTAATTTTAATTCTATAAAATATTCTTAGGGCTTTCATATATTTTGTCATCATTTGACAAACGTTATTCCTTGTAAAATAAGGAATGTCAAGCATGCCATTCGTTTCGGTGTCGCCGATTTGTCCGTGCACGTTAGGGGGCTAAAATCATTGGTTCTTCTGGCTTGCTTTTACTGGTAAGCTCGGATCCTTATGAGTAGGCCTCTGCGTGTGCGTACCATCGATAACGGACACCGATGCGACTGCAGTTTGACATTACATTAGAGATAATACGTTTGACCATTGATTTGAACAGTTTAAAATAAAATAAGGAAACCCTGGACACGGACTTAGTCTACTTTATATCTTTTAGATAATCCCCATTCGACGTCGAGTGACGGCACGACACCATTATCATTTAAGCAAATTGACTCAAGCTAGCGAACAGTGTCCTCTTGAAAGACTTGCACATTTAACCTAGAACCATTAAACCTATTAAAAGAGCATGTTTTATTTGCTTTTTGTCCATTAATATCAGCAGAGAAAGTGCAAGAGCATGCGCTCATCCAACTTCTTAATGGTTGGACCCGCATTTTACAATCTGATTAGGCAATTATGTTTCGAGCGAAATGGTTCTTTGAAATCCTATTTATTAAAATTGCAGAGCATTTTTTTCTGTGAAGAGGTAGATGACCTGTCAGCTCGAAAATGTTGGTATCAGTCACAGCCTTATTAAATGTTCCAAATTAGGTTGCTGAGTATTGAGAGAGAGAGAGAGAGAGAGAGAGAGAGAGAGAGAGAGAGAGAAAAGGAGAGAGAGGGAGAGAAAGAGAGCCTCCCAGTCAACATATAGAGAATACTAGGCGAGTGTCTTTTGATATCAAGTTTACCAGACAAGGCTTTGAGAACGCTTGTTGACATCGCGAGGCTTGCCGAGCGATTCAACATGCGTTCTCAAAGCCTAGCCTGGTAAACTTGATATCAAAAGACGCGAACCTGGTATTCTATTTATCAGTTTACCCATTGTTGAACACTCTTCAAACTAGCGATTATGACGTAATTTTTGATTGTTGTGTTGATTCAGCGTCATTAGCGACGTCATTCAAAAGTGCAACGTCATCATGACCTGATAAAGGTAACATGCCGTGAGATAGGAAACGTTTATTAGGTTATGTTAGAACAATTCAGTTAACATTAGGGGTGACTGATAAATAGTTATATCGGGCCGCTGGCGGCATTATGTCGGCATATATGTATATCGATACTACGTCTCGCTAGTGGACCGCCTTCTGTCTGCTGCCAATTGAATTTTGAAAAAAAGTCATCTAAAGCATTATTTCTTTCCATTTCATTTCCTTATAACTGATTTTTGTCCATATGTTTTACTGCGATCACTCTAATACTTACCGAACAGCTAGTAGGCCGTCAGCGGCCGGTTACCTCGATGGTTGGACCAAAGGGGTACGTGCATTAAGGGGCTATTTTGGCCCCCTCTAGGGCCAAAAACTGAAAGTTGCTTTTCACCAATTTCATCTCATTGGTTTATTAGAAGAATAGCCCAAGTGTAAAATTCTGACGTTTATTATACTTTTATCGGTCGCTATGGTAACCAAAATGGCCGACAAAATAGGCTTAAAACAGAGAAATTGCCATTTTTGGCCAGATGTGAGGCTTTTGGAGACCGATTTTTTAAGAATTAGATACCAGCACAAGCAAATACAAAAAAAAGTTTAACCTTTTAATATATTGTGTGCCGTGATAATTCTCATCATCTGTTAAAATATTTTTGGTATTTGCTTGTGCTCTATATTAATTCCCCTGTTACATGTCTCAAATTTGCTCCAAAATGGTTATTTTCCTATTTTCAGCCTATTTTAGCGGCCATTTTTGTTACCATAGCAACCGTAAAAGTCGAATCAATACCAGACCTTTACACTTTGGCTATTGTTCTAATAAACTAATAAGAAGAAACTTGTGAAGAGCAATTTTTTATTTTTTGACCTCATAGGGGGGCCAAAATAGCCTCTTAATGCATGTCCCCCTTTGATCTAAGAGAGACAACTATGTAAAATAAATAGAGGATCTTACATGAGTGCTCATGTTTTATAGAATTTATTAAACGAGTTGGGGAAAAGAGATAAAATGCGAGGCTTGCCGAGCATTTTATCTCTTTTTCGCAACGAGTTTAATAAATTCAATAAAACATGAGCACGAATGTTAGATTCTATTTATCATATGACAAATACTTTGAAATCTTATTTCTGGCGTAAAAACGTTATGATTTTGTCATCATGTACGCAACGTTGTTATGGACGTCATAAAGTTTCCCGAAAATCGATAAACCACTAGTGGTTTACAGATTTTATTGCATGGCGTTATTTCACTCCCAGACGCGACGTCATATGATAAATATTGAAAATTTATTTTTTATGAAACAAAGCCCATATGAATTTAGGGATCAAACATGTTTTTCTATGCATTTTTATCTGCTGGACCCCGAGAGTGGTGTTGAAACCCGAGCCTGAAAGGCTTTGATCGTTATTATAACATAAAGTCATTTTATCACTTGAAAACTTTGGAAAAAACACTTCAAAAACTTCATTATTGAATTACTGTAATGGCGCGCAAAAGCATGAAGGAGTCGTATGTTTTGAAAAAGGCTGTTCCAGAGCAAAGACTTACGTCATCCTAACGTCACTAAATTACGTTCATTTCTATGCACGTTACTGTTGATGACGTCATTTTTTGTGACGGCCTAGAATGCGTATATCAGTAGGAACGCAAAGAGCGTATTTTGAGTTAAAGTATTTTAAAATTGTAAAAATGCGCGACGCAAAATATTCCCTTAAAATGGCGGCCGAAAAATGGCGCCAAATATTCCCTTTTTTAAACGCTCTTTATTCTTAATTTGTAATTAATGACAGTGTATTCTCGCTATATATTTAGATTCTGCAACCTTTAATCGCCAATTTCCTTTTTTGAAAATGTTTAATGATATATTGCTTTGCAACGAAATCAAGCTCTGAAATGCACCACCGTCAGGCGCTTAAAAACAGAAATGAAATATAAGCTCTGGCATATAATGGAACGTTTTTTGTCTCCAGAACCGATTTTGATGAAATAGATTAAAACATATTCACCTTTGCCCCGTCCATCTTTCAGCTGAGTATAAATGCGGGACAAAGCTCTAAAATGACGTAGTCACTAGTCGAAGTTGTCCCATATTTACGTCACAATATTACGAGTAAGCGTGTTGTAATCGATAAGTTTTATCTATAAAATGTGATTCTAAAGGAATAATGCCAATACATATTCTTCTGTAAAATGGCGAAGAACTGTGATGTTCAAATACCTTATCTCTGGGGCCTCAGAGGTGCATCCTAGGTATGCAGATTTCATTTTTAGTTCGTTTCGTTCGCCTGAAAATGGGCTTTCCCGTTACTTTGAAATGAGAAATCTTAAATGTTCCCTTCTTCCCGGGTTGCCGATTCTTCCCCTTTCGACTTTATTCATGCATGTACGTGCAGATCCAGAGGGAGTGGGGGGGGGGGGTTAGGGGGTCCGGACCCCATCCCTGGTAAATCACAAGTTCTATCAAATTCTATAGAAATTGGCATTTGGACCCCCTCGTAAATAGTTGGACCCCTCCCCGCATCCCCGGAAAATTTTGGACTAAAAAACCCCAAAACAAACATAAAAAATCAAGGCTGTTTTCTCGCCGTTGGGCTTGGACCCCCCCCCCTCTCTGACAAAAAAATCTGGATCTGCGCATGCATTGACCATTCAACAGCTCACCCCCCCCCCCCCCGGGCTCACCCAATGTCAGAAGGAACTTTATGGTTATGTCTGTACCTTGGCTGAATTATCCACTAACCATCGAGGACCTCACGCGGGGGGGGGGGGGGGGGGGGAGGGGGGAGGCTGAAATAAATGTGCTTGTTCCCCAAAAATCGAAAATTTGTTTTCCTGGGTTCCATGTTCCCCAACATTTTCTTTGTTTTTCTTGTTCCCAGGGCTCAAAAGTTGCACTTACCTCCTCTGTTCCCTTGAAATAAATGCCCCTTTACTCTGTTTCCAAAAACCCATGGAAGGCCTCACCAACTACTAACCTACACCCCACCCTCAATCCTCCTCTTGCTCTTATGTCTTCTTTTTTCCTAGCTGTTCCCCAATATTCTTTATTTTTGCAGGGATAATCCTGGATGGGCCTAATCCATTTTGTGAGAAAGTTTTATTGCTTTTAGAAAATAGACTTTACTTTTGGCTTGGCCCCATATAAATTTCTATTCAAATTTCATGTTAATTTTGCTCTAATGTGGATATTAACTTAAGGATTCTTGGGCCCATCAAATTTTGCAAAGGGCCCATAAAAATATTAAAAGGCCCATTGAAATTTTGAAATTTGCATGAATTCGAATGGGATATATGGGTCATTGGCCCATCTTAAGGGCCCATCATCATTTTGGGCAAGGATTATCTCTGTTTTTGTTTACTAATCTTTATCTTTTTTTGTGGGTAATTTTGGTATGGGTGTGCGAGCCAGTATTTTCAGACCAACCCCAATCCGAATCATATACAAAATATCCCTTCATATACTTGATTTCACAGAAAGTTGACCCATTCATAAAATCCGCCCCCCCCCCCACCCCCCCAAAAAAAAGTAAATTTTATAAAAAGCCTAATAGCAGAGCTCACATTTTATTTAGGTGTACAAAACTAAGAAAATGGGAGCCAGTATACCCCTTATTTCAGAGTCAGTGGGATCTTTGCTATTAAATATGAAATTAAAATACAATTTATTGATAAAGCATCCCATTATGACCCAGACCCCAATTAATACATCATAAATACTGAACCATACAATATTCAACCTTCAAGCTAGACCTAACCCTAAATAAGAGAAAAATGTTTTTGCTTTATTTTTATTTCATTTTATTTTTTTTTAAAAATGAGGTGCTTGGGGCTTGGAACAAAGACAACTTTAGTAAGAAAACATAACTATTTCTTGGGGAAAGGGAAGCAGGCTAATGTATGCAGGTAAACATTATGTAACATATCACAAACCCCACTGGCTGGGCCTCATTAATATCATTTTTGTAAAGTGTAGACTGAGATTGCTTTCAATCTGGATAAAAAGTTAAAGAGGTTTAAGTATGTATTCCAAGTTGCAGCATACCAACCACTATATACATGTAATAAGCAGACATGTTCTTATTATAAACCAACAATGATAAAGGATTCAAAATAAGAATTTTTAACTGTCTTACAGGAATCTTAGTCAGACTTAGCTGGTCTGGAACACCAATTTCCCTCATTTTTGAAATAGTTACTTCATTTGTACCAAAGTATGCTTATTATGAAGATTATGGTACTTTATACCTTAAGCTACTATAGCCCCCCTCACCACAACATCTATCACCAATGCTTATAAGAGACTTCACGCCCACAGATAAGAGTGGGTAACTGAAATTTATTTTCTTATTTCTCAACCAAAACATATGTTGTGGGTACTTAAAAGAACCGTCTCGATGAGACGGTTCTTTTGAGCACACAAAACATATGTTTAAACTGATGGATAACTGGCCCTATGAGAGTATTAGATGTCAAAATAACTTGTTTACTTTCAATTACTGCAAATTGCAGAATAAGTCTGTTATACCAGTATTAAGTCTGTTTTGTTATTTTTTTCAATGATCTGTTGGTTTTACACAGTGCTTATGAGAGCCAGAGACCCCCAAAATTGGTCATAGGAATCAAAAACTGATGCCAGCTAGTTATGGTCTCAAATTTGAGAAAGATCTAACCAGCTTTAACCTTTTACACCTTTGAAATATCATGTATTTGAAAATATTATGGAAAATGGAGCATTTGCTCTTTTGGAGCAAATGCTCCATTTTCCATTATATTTTCAAATTCATGACTAATTAGCTTCAATTTTCTTGAATTTTTTCAATGTTGTCTAAAATAGAAAATATTATAATGATCTAAATATAGCCTATGAAGTAAAGGATTAAGGTGATAAAAGAGTAAACTGAGTTTGTTTTTGTCCAAAAAAAGGGTGTTTAACACATATTTTGAGTTAAACCAAACTCTAGGAAGAATATATTTGTAGATTTTTTTTCATTTAGGAGGTCTTTTACAATAAAGACATGTATCTATTTAAATGAATTTAAGTATGCTTATTATGAAGGATACTTTATACCCCAAGCTTCTATAGCATTCCCTCCCCAAAGCACCTATCCCCAAGATAAGACTATTAATGTGTGATTGAATCATTTCTTAATCAAACATATATTGTGGGTACTCAAAAGAACCGTCTCAAAGAGCACCCTAAACACAGTGTCATATGTTTATTTGATATTTAGATCATATAACTTTTGTATTTGTTGGGGTCAGGCAAACACTAAAATATTATTAGGGCATGGGTATTCATCCTATTTAAAGAATCAGGCAGTAACTTGGACCAGAAAATTCTTTGTATTGCAATGTAAATCTGTCTAGAGTATGTATAGTGATACAGATTTAATTGTTTTCTTGATATTTCTGAAAAACTAAACAGGATTCTTTGGCACATTTTGAAGACCAATTTTGAGTCATGTTCCCAATTGCAAAAAAGTATGTTTGTTCCAATATTAAGAGAATATTCCCAATTTAAGAAACAAAAAAAATGTCACTTTTTTGTGACAATGTACCCCAATGAATAGTACCTGTTAAATTCATAATGTTGAAATGTTCTTATTAGCTTAGTTTTGTTTGATTTGATTATAATATATGGTGTGAGTTTTTCCCCAATTTGTATAAAACTATGTGAAAAAATCCCAATTCTGGGGATTGGGTCATGTTCCCTAAATAGAGAGAAAAAATCCTGGGTCACTTTTAATAATAGGGACTGTAACAACGTTGTAGCTTACACATAACCTGTTCTGAAAATGAAATCAAATATGTTTTGGTATACTATTTTCATGTCAATTAAACGTCTGTGTTATTTGGGGGGGGGGGTCCATCACTGAAGCCCTCCCAGGGGTTGGGGTACAGGGGGAAAATAGCATTCATCTCAGGGTAACAGAAGAACAAAGGACCCAATTAATTATGAGGGGAAGGGGAACATTGGGGAACAGGGAAAATATGGGGAACAAGGGAACAGGTAGGTCATCTTCCCTCCCTGGGAGGCCTCATCAGTAGTTTGTAAAGTATTAATTAGTGCATAATTGGGTGTAAAATGGACTATCGCAAGTTTTATCAACCCCCATAGAAACAATCTGCGGGTTATATTTGAATACTGATTGTAAGCAAGATTATTGAAAATCAATAAGACAACAGGAACGGCTTTCTATACCGTGTGCACTAAAAAAGATTGCTTACGTCATTTATTTATCGATGTTGTCGTCATTAACCAGACGGTCAGGAAAGATAACGTTGTCATTGATTGAGAATATTAGTGAAACATGAATTTATCCGAGGTAAATAAGGCCTAGATATCCAATATATTAAATAGATATATATTTTCATTTGAATTTTAATACATTTATTGTGGTCTAGATTGGTTTTGCGCGATATGAACTGGCTTTGCCAGTCGCACCCAATCCTCGTTTTCCACCATCTTGGAAGTTTAACCGTTTGAAGACCGTATGACCTCTCGAAGATAATGGAACGAATTTTGTCTCCAGAACGAATTTCGATAAAAATTGGCACATTGGTAGTTGAAACCCTATATTTTTTCATGACTTATATGCCACAGCGGGACCAAGTCGAAAAAATGAGAAATTTGATATCAAACGTGAACCATTTTTTTACAGTCACATCCATCTTGCAAGTTTTCCGTTTCGCCCATCTCGTTGTTTAAGAGCGTTGTCGTAGATTAAAAATCATACGCTATGGGAAAACTTGAACAAACGACGAACACAAGTGGCCAATTTTTAACAGAATAAGGTTTGGGACATTCGTGCAACAAGCGGTTAAATTCGGGGTGTCGTTCCTCGCTTCGCCGAGAAAGCCGAAAAATTCGAACGTTTTTGTTGCTATGCATGTTTGATAATATTCATACGTCTTCACTACGCGTCCCGACTGTATGTAAAGTACAAAAGCCGTGCATCAACCCCACGTGAATTGCCTGATTAAGACATGGGTTATTGCCGGTTAAACATGGCTGTTAAAAGCATGCGACACGGCCTTTTATGCAATAATATAGGGATCAAACATGTTTTTCTATGCATTAACATCTGCTGGTGGTATTGAAACCGTAGCCTGAAAGGTGAGGATTTAAACGACCCCCAAGGGGTCTAGAAGATGTTAGTGTATCAGAAAACCATGTTTGAGTCATTTTCCACTTGAAAAATTTGAAAAACGCTTCGAAAATTTCATTTTTGTATTACTATAGATCTAATGGCGCCCAAAAGCATGAAGGGTTCGTAGGTTTTGAAAACGCTTATTCCAGAGCAAAGGTTTACGTCACCATAATGTCATTAAATTATGTTCATTTCTATGCACGTAACTGTTGATGACGTCATTTTTTGTGACGGCCTAGAATGCGTATATGTAAAGTACAAAAGCCGTGCATCAACCCCACGTGAATTGCCTGATTAAGACATGGGTTTTTGCCGGTTAAACATGGCTGTTAAAAGCATGCGACACGGCCTTTTAAGCAATAATATAGGGATCAAACATGTTTTTCTATGCATTAACATCTACTGGACCCCGAGGGTGGTATTGAAACCGGAGCCTGAAAGGTGAGGATTTAAACGACCCCCAAGGGGTCTAGCAGATGTTAGTGTATCAGAAAACCATGTTTGAGTCATTTTCCACTTGAAAAATTTGAAAAACGCTTCGAAAATTTCATTTTTGTATTACTATAGATCTAATGGCGCCCAAAAGCATGAAGGGTTCGTAGGTTTTGAAAACACTTATTCCAGAGTAAAGACTTATGTCACCATAACGTCATTAAATTATGTTCATTTTATAGACTTATGTAAAGTACAAAAGCTGTGCATCAACAGCACGTGAAATGCCTGATTTATTCGTGGGTTTCTGCTGGTTCAAACATGTCTGTTGATAGCGTGCGACACGGCTTTTTATGCAATTATTCCGTATAAAAAACAAAACAATAATTTGCTTATTCGAATCATTCAAGAAAAAATAACAATAGCATTTAACCGCCAACGGGCCGCCGAATAATACTGCTTGCGGGCCGCTGTGGAAAGATAAGCGGGCTACTGGCGGACCGGCCCTCGCGTGAAATGTCGGTGCGTACTGTATCAACGAAGGCTCAATAAAATACATATACATATTGTCTGGTATATGGGTAGAATTACCTTTTTTACTGCAATGCGGGTGAAATCAAAATCCGCTTTACCCATACTATCAAGTTTTAAAAAAAACGTTTTGGATTTTAAGGTGATTGTCATAATTTGCTGTCATACACGCACATGGCTTTTTGTGTATTAAAATGGCGTTTTGCAGGCGGGTCTGTGGTAGCCCGGTTTTTGTTGTATATTGGGTTTTCTTAGAAATACTGGTACGGACCCCTCTCGAAAAGCAATTGGACCCCCTCTCCAAACAAAAACAAAAACGTGATCAGAGCTGGACTTTTTCTGTATCCGCGGTCGGGCTTGATGAAAAAATGGATAAAGTGTCTTAAGATTAAATAACAAAAATGTCGCAAAAGGCATGATAGAGTCTCATTGAATCAATCATTTGTAAAATGAGCCGTGACATGTGATTTCTAACATGTGGCATTTTGACAAGTGTAGACTCAGACGAGCCAATGCAGCCACCTTTTAAGCTTAGAAACTCCAAATGCTGTTCATCATTGGCTGAACAGTCGTAGATAATTCAAGAGACCAGCAAAGGCTCTGATCAGATTGCGCGTATGCGCAAGGTGAACTGAGGCTTTGCTGGTCGCACATACCACATTGTTGGAAATTTGATGTCGCGGCTCAATTATGAACCTCAGATTTTTTAACCCTATCTATTTGTATATTTCGATCTTGCGCTAATGGGTTACATTTTTAAAAGAAACAACAGGAAACTTAATCCATTGTTAAAGCACTAAGTAATGGAAATAATTGATTTTGCTGGTCATAAATAATCATGCGGTGAAATGAGCCTTGTACCAGTCGCAAAATACCAGACCCATTTTTACAGTCGAATTTAGCTTCCATTGCATTATACTAAGGGTTGGGCTACGAGACGTTGCAAGTTCATTCACATTAAAAGATGAATAGAGGAAAAACATGGTGCTATTTTTCATATGACACTAAACCTACTTTGAAATCGCGTTTTTGCACGCTAGAGACCCACTTAACTCGAAAAGCGCAGACAACGCGTGGTGGTTGCAGTCGACGAGTGCACAAAATAATGTACCTAGCTATTAAAAAGTGTAATATTTTGGTCAATATTTACTTCAGAAAATATTCATCGCGAATTATTGTCACTTATAAATCCAGGTGTGTATCTGCTTAACACATTTTTGTGGGTTGAGTGATAGTTGCTACAGCGTCAGAGTTATGGCAAAAATGTGATTTTTTTCCTGTAAAAGAGGACGAAAGAAATTTTTTGTTTATGTTCTGGAATGTATGCTTACTTTCGACAAAATGCAAAATACCAGTCCTTTAATGTGCACAAAGTTTGAAATCTGAGGACAGAGCATTTTGAAAGTTATTCAAGATTCTGTAGATCAGGTATTCTGGCCCAGTAGTCGAGTGTCTAAATAAAATCAATATGTTGCAGTCGACGACCCGACCATTGGGCCAGAACACCCGATATACAGAACTATGTGTACAGTATGAAAAGCTTGAATAACTTTCAAAATGCTCAAGCCTCAGATTACGAACTGTTTTAACATTAAAGTACTGTTATTTTGCATTTTCAAATTAAAGTATTGTTATTTTGCATATTAGCTAAAGTAATAGATTCCAGAACGTAAGCAAAAATTTCTTTCATCCTTTTTCAGGAAAAGTCACATTTTTGGCATACCTCTGGCGCTGTAGCGACTATCACTCAACCCGCAAAAAATGTGTTAAGCAGATACACACCTGGATTTGAAAGTGACAATAATTTGCGATTATTGAAATAATCTGCGATGAATATTTTCAGAAGTAAAATATTGCCCAAAATATTACCCTTTTAACAGCTATGTACACTGTTTTGTGCACTCGTCGACTGCAGCCACCACGCGATGACTGCGCTGTTCGCGTACAGTGGTTCTCTAGCGTGCAAAAATGCGAATTCAAAGTAGGTTAAGTGTCATATGAAAAATAGCATCTAACTCGTCGACTGCAACCACCACGCGATGACTGCGCTGTTCGAGTACAGTGGTTCTCTAGCGTGCATTGTGCAATTTCACAGAACAATCTTAGATTGGTATCAGACCAGTACAATATCAAGACTATGCACAGCTATACAAACATACACAACATGTACCACTGTACCAATGTCCCCAAAATGTCTAAATTTTGGCAAAGGGGAAGTAATTACGTATCAATAACCCGTCATATATTTCAATGGTATTTTTGATTTTTCAATCTGTACGCCCTAATACTGATCGGATTCTGATGAAATAATGAGCATGTATAGCAAAATCAATGTGCTCAAGAAATCAAGTTTTAACTTTATCATGCACATTCTGAATACTGCGTTATGGGGACGTCAACGTCAAACTTTGAACGGCTATTTCTCGGTAAACAATGGAAATAATTTTTAATTTTCAACTGCAACGGAAACAGCAGACACCAGAAAACGGTGCATCTAAGAAATGATGAGAAACTGTTAAGTATTGACGGAGAAAATCGATTTTTCCATATCTTAGTTACGTTTTCAAATTTACGTCATCCTCAGCTCTCCACTGAGGACAGATTTTTGAAACTTTAGGGCGGCAATTTGTTTGGCAATCTCCAAACAATATACTTCCGACTTGGTAACACCCAAGCTTCTTGCACGATGTAAATTATCTGAAAAAGTATGGACGCCAGAGTGACGTCGAACGTTGGTGACCACAATTTTAAATTTCATTTGCTTTGTTTTAATTGAAATATTTGACATGACCTATGACTAAATTCTAATTCTTAACCAAATTAATAACGATCCTGGGACCAATTAAAACTGTCGGGTTTCTTTTGTAGTTGAGTTTAGAATTCTCAGTTGGCAGGCTAAGACCAATCTCAGTTCCCCATACAGCGTCCTATTCTGTTAGACGGGTTATTTTCTAATCCTGTTGGACGGGTTATTTTCTTAACTTCGGGCTTATTTTCATTTTGCTGTTTTCCCTTGCTCACTTATTGTAAGAGACAATGGCATTTTATTGATACATTAAAGCTAAGTGTTGCATTAGAGAAACCATTATAAACAATTCAGATTTGAACCAGCGCGTGAAATTTTGGTTTTTATCACATCGGCGAGCAGCGAAGGCTCAGACGAGCCTGCGCGTACGCGCAGTCTCGCCAGAGCCTTCGCTTTCCGCATACACAAAGTATGGAAGTAGAGGAATGCTAAAGCCAAAATTTTAGACCGCTTGCCTCGCTGTTTACATATACATACGTCAGCATGGCGTTTGAAGGACTTGCGTTTGTGCATATGCGATGAGCACTGGCTCAAGTTTCCTGAGCATGGCAAATATGGGCCTCGACGCGACAACACCTGTCTTCGGGGTTTCCGACAAAGCGCGACTCAAACAAATCTCCTCAACTACAGAGACTAGCTAGAAAATTGAAATTTCGCTCGTATTAAGTGTAGATATAATACTTTGGGGAAAACGCGAAAACAAAGACGCTGATCAGCCTGCGCAGATGCGCAGGCTGATCTGCGCTTTTGTTGGTCGCAAACACCGAAGACAGGTTTTCTCGCATCGACGCCAATATCATCCTCGGTAACCCAGGTGTGATCCATTAATCTTCACACACACGAGTTTGCGACTAGTACTCGTATATACTTAAACCAGTCTGTACAGCTACACAGACTAGCTAGAATCTTCAGAAAATTGCAGTGTAGCAATATAAGCTTATATACATGTATGTAATGCTTTCCAAAAAAGCAAATATACTGAACAAAATTTTTTATAGAAACTTTACACTTTTTAGATAGAATTTTTTACCAATTTATCGACTCGGCATAAGAAAACAACGCCAAGATAAGGCCGTTAATTTACACTCGCGCATTGACGTAAGCGGTTCTAGCCGACAACTGTAGATGCTACAGTGAGGTGTCACCTCAACGTTTCATACCAGAATCGGAACAAATGTTTTTTGTTATGTCATTCCAAACACTCGATGTTGCAGCTGCACATATGTTTCCGAGAATTGAACACCCATTAATTTGATATGATTTGTTTTTACATACATTAGGATATATTACTGATAAGTGTAAAGTTTCTATTTTTGTTCAGTATTTTAACGAATGCCCTGATAAGATTGTGCAGGAGAATTCAAGATCCTATCAAAGTGATATGCTGTGCACCGTGGCGTTTGTTTAATTCACTCGAAACGTTCGTTTAATAGAATTCCAGACCCTATCAAAGAGATTGTTTGACGCCCTTCAAATCCACAGAGGGCTGTTATGGCCAGAAATGACAATCTTAATCATTTTTTCTTTCTTGCAAGAAATAATGACGGAGAACAAAGTGTTGTGTCTAGCGGGGTTTTCTATTTTCTGGATAACGCTTCACAGTTTCAGAAGAAAATAATAGTTATATAATAATTTAGCCTCGACGCGATAGTAAGCCCTATTTCATTTTAGTTTTTTTTTTAAAAAACAGAGTACAATGCCTGTGGGCGAGTTGTGAACCTACCCTCCCTGTCTACCCTTCCTGTCTTATAACATACAACAGCAATTTTGCTGTTAGGGCCAGTGCACGAGATTAGGGTACTTATCGCATCGGCGAGCAGCGAAAGGCTCAGATGCGCATATATGCACAGTCTCACCAGAGCCTTCCACTCCCCAATACAAAAAACAACAACAACATGAAAATAGAAGAAGGCTCAGACGAAAAATTAGACCTCTAGCCACACAATTTTGATGCCTATTTAAGCCGAATGGAATTTCCCATTCTTATCAAACGGACCAGTCCTTTTCCATTTTAAGGGGTGTTGGGTGGCATTTTTTTATTTTTATTCAAACTTTGATAGAACATTCTGTGAGCAAACAGTGGAAACCCTGATCAGACGTCGCTTTCTGCCACAGTTTGATCAGGACAGTCTGCACTGTTTGTCCATGTCCTACAAAAAAGGACGCTAGGCTTAAAAAGGTATAGGTTTTGCGCATATGCGACAAGTGCCAAAATCTCGTGTGCTGGCCAGTATACAATGTACCATGTAGCTGCATATCAGCCGTGCCTTATTGTGCTAATAGCCTAACAAAATATACGTTATGAGCCAGAGGAAAACTATGCAAACATGATTCCTCTGGTTTAGTCAGGGGCGATCGGGACTCCCGTGCAAATTTGATGCCGATTTATGGTGACTATACCAAATCAAACTTTAGGGGATAACTAATGAAAATCACCTGGTCACCCATCTGGGTTTCACGTCTGGGCGTCATTATGACGTCATCAAAATAGCGTATATTGTATCAGTGCAATTTAAACGGTATGTCCATTGTAGTCTATGGGGATCAGGACTTTCTTGCATTTTGTGTGCCAATTTCAGTCGAAATGCACCAAATTTAATCTTAGGGGGTAAATGATTAAAATTAACATGTCGCCCATAGTGTCTTCGCATCAGAACAAAAAGATGACGTCATTGAAATGACGCCTAAAATGTAAATACCACATAAATATATGCATTTTGTCCATTTCCAACGCATGGAAATATTCCTTTAATGAACTGGTAGCTTTATCATGACTGAATGCTAACTCTTTCAAATCGTAACATACAAAATATATTCAGATAGGGTGAAGTCAGTTCGAGGGTGGGACGTAAATGCCGTCACGATTTACGAATAAAAAGACAGTGGAGTGAATGAAAAACAAACAGTATTTTTTATAATAAACGGAGTAAATATAATCTCTTATGCTTATATATAAATAGATGTACTGCGACCTCTGACCAATGACCTTTGGGTCTTTCTATTTCAAACGATTGATGCAGAATACGTAAAATGAGCCAGTCCGGCTTAAACATATGTGCATGTCAAAGCGTTTATAGTAAATGTAAATAAATGCTTGAAACCCTTTTTCTAGAACAACATATCAATATTGTAAATAGAGTCACGCTTCAAAGCTTTTGGTTTATCTGTTGCTGCTTATCCTACACCCAAAGAAAAGATAGTAGTAATAATCATTTGCATTCACTATCAACCAAACTCATTATAGTCCGATTTTGACCACCGAAGGATCAAAAGTTAGAAGTCTACTTAGTAGTTCATGATATGGAAATAAGGATAAACCCCTCTACAAGTTACCCATTGTACTTCGATAGCACGGGCAATAGAAAACTGTTACAATCTGATTTATCTTTCGCATGCTACTAGGTAGAATCGTCTTAAAAGGTCAAAATCGGACAATAAGGTATTCTTGTTGAGATACCGCTTAAGAAATATCTGAATCCACATGAAAATAGTTGTTCAATAGTCATAAGCATATTGATCACTGGCAATATTTTACATGAATCCTCTTCTGCTCCACAGCAACACAAATCAGTACAATATAAATGATTTGCTTTGTACTTACACCGAGATGTTTCGCATAAAGACATGCTGCAACCACATTTTATCAGCTGCAGAGGGGTTTCGGGGGAAGGAGGCAACATGCGCGGATCAAGGAATTTTTGTCAGTTTTATTTAGTCCTCAGCTTATTTTACAGTTTAAAGAGGGGTTCCAATGGCTTTATTGCTGAGAAAACTATACTTATACTTTACCAAGGATCCATAGGCGGTCCATTTTATTCCAGGGGGGAGGGTGTCCAACTTTTTCCTGGGGGGGGGGGGGGGTCCAAATGCTAATTTCTATAGAAAACCATATACGTACTTGTTATTTTCCAGGGGGGGGGGGGGTCCGGACCCCCTATCCCCCTCTTGATCCGCACATGGGCAATGTCATCATAACGGGACAATATTTATCACAGTCCGGCTTCTAACCATAATTGTCAGGCATTGATTTGTCAGGATTAATGACAGATGAGGTTTTCCAAATGATTCACTGAACTGCGCACGTTTGACACCTTCGAGAAACACAGCTCTTGGAAGTGGTAGTTCTTGCAATTCAGCTTTTTTTTCTCCAAAACGTCCACCACCTCAACGCAGTGAGTCGAACAATATCGGTGACTGGCTAATGCAAAGTAAGAAAGACGGCAAAGATCAGGAATCGATACAATCAAGTACCACACCAATGGGAAAGTAACAAACTCACAGTTAGACATCACAAACGAGAGCCAAGAGGTCAGGACAATTTACAAATATAGTACTCTAGTGCATCCGCCACAGTGTGCTTTCTAAGGGCACTCAGTCGAGGTGAAAGAATGCTTCGTGGATAGAGTCTCCAGCATAGCTAAATGCCTGCCAATATGATTTCTTGCTCTTTCCTGACATTGAACTAGTTAATACCAGCACCTGAAAGTGCATGGAATTCGATCAGAGCCCTGGTTCTGGCGTCATGGCACATTAACATCTTTAATAAGTGTCCTGATCTTAGAAACTTGATGATATACATATGTATGAGCAAGACTGTTAAGAAAATGTAAAATATCAACACTCTGCAATTGTTTTTTTGTGTTTTATTTAAGCGGCGAAAACAAAATTTGCTCCTCTGCAAAGCTGGGGGTAGGGTTGTGCATAAGCTCATATAAGACAAAATATTTAAGATTGGTTTTGTATTCGTCAATTGAGTATATGTTTGTTAAACCTAATCTAAAACGGTTTGAAACGAACTCAGAGCAGTCGTTAAACTAAATGACGATAGCCAAAATTACCACTTTTAAATTGTAATTAAGTTCATGTAACGCACATAATACAACATGTAGCCGTATAAATGTTAAACAGCCGTCATATGTAGTAGAGACATCCAGTTATTTGCAGACTATTAGAATGTTCATTGATTAGCTAGTTTTAATGTCTTCTTTCTGTACCTCAAACTTTCAATTTTCTTACTCTCAAATTGATAAAATAACATATGTAACAAGCTGATACAGGCTAACACCCATGCTTACAGTGTGCAAACATCTCCTATTCGATGCACCTTGAATTTGTACATACGATAGAACATGTCTTAAAGGGTTTGGGATGGAACAGGTCATTAACTCAGCTTGCAGTCAAAATCTTGTTTGATGATTATTCTGGTTTTTATGATATGAGGAGGACAATTATTTTACCAGAGGAGCAGAAATAATAATCGATATCGTATGTGACTTGGATAAGTATTCGTTTGGAATATTTACATAAGAAAGGGACATTTTCTAAATTATACTGTTTAAATGTGAAAAGATTATTTCCTATGTTCCTCTAGTATGTATCTTTATTTTAGAATTATTCATATTAAGAAATATTGAAAACAATTATTCATAACATCTGTAACATACTTTACTTTTATTTTAATAATCATCAATACCTAAGATTTAGGCACCAGAGGCTAGAGACTTTAGCTAGAAAAACATACAAAATATATTCATTTTTTTCCTGAGATATCATTTCTTACATCAAGTCAATGTCCTTGCTCATATATTATGTCATGTAATATATGTTACAGACTTTAACAGAGCTTCAATCTTGTTGTTTAACCTGCAAAATCTATAATTCTTTATAATATGAGCAAGACAATCCCAAATATGCAAGATATCTAACAGCAGCAAATGTTTTCATATATGTTTACTTAAATGATGCCTACCAAATTCGGCTCCTTAAAATTGGGTGTAGCATTTTGTTTGTTTTTGAAATTGCTCGTATAAGACACTATATTTAAAGTATAAAAGCAAACTTTGGATTTTCTCTAACCCAAATGAGTTTGTTAGTATAAAATAATCAAAACATTTTGGAAAATGCACATATCGGCTAAAAAGTAGATGATATTGGTCACACTTTTCATGTTTAAAGGGTAATCTAATTAAAGTAACGCACATAACACCACAGGAAGCTGTAATTTTGCTCCAAAAGAAATTATATGTAGCTAAAGAAGTCAATATGCAGACCATATGAGTATTTTAAATAATTAGCCTTCTTTCTGTAGCTCAAACTTTTTTTTCTAAATTTAACATGGTAACATATGTAACAGGCTGTCAGAGACTAACGCCCCGGGGAACAAAGTGCAAACATCTATTACAAGACGCAGCTCGAAATCCTCTTTTAGATAGGATAAGTTTGCGAGATTCCCGGGGTGGAGCAATAACATTCTCAGCCATCAGTCTAAAGGTGGCTTGATAAGCTTGGTATTTATAGGAAATCTACGGTATTTTGCATGCAAAATATAGTTCATTGTCAAAGTCAGGTAAAGCATTGATGTAACCATCATATGACTAAAATAATGATATTATGTTAAAAAAACGCGTTCGTGTTGGATAAATATGACCATACCAACACAAACCATAGCTTTTATTAACGAGCAGTTTCTCAATATGGTCGCCATATTTATGACGTCATAACTAGCCTCAGACGCGGATTTGAGATGGGTGACCATCTTTGAATCAAAGGTAAGACTCCAATGAAGGTTTTGATATTGGTCACAATAAATCGGCACACAATTCGCACGGGACCTATATTTTGTCCCTAAGGGCCCTGACTAGTTTGAACCAAATCCATCCCAAACCTTCTTTGACTCAAACAGATAATCTGAGTAATGAGGATTAGATTTGTCAAGAGAACCATGTATCTTAATTAGAAATATCCGGACACTGACATTGTCAACATAATTCGGCCAGTTCATGAGACTCTTGTACTGATCGCATATGGCATACGCGCAACAACTTCGTTTAAGCGCTCATGACTGATGCATCCAGCTGTTGTACAGGTATATATTTTGAACTGGGTCTTCTTTTACATTTAAGCTTTGTGTATGCAAGCAGCGAAGGTTCAGGCGAGTCTGCGCTGCATATGCGCAGACTCGCCTGAACCTTCGTTGCTTGACAAAACGATTGATACTAAATTCCCATGTCCTCACTCAATTAGAGTTACTTAATCGTACTGATAAACATCTTCCATGAGGGCATAGTTCTCGAAGCAGGGCAATGACATATGCTATTGTCTAGGAATGATACCGTCTTAGCCCGAGAGCGAGATTTGCATTATAAACTGATCAGAGAGATTTTTGTGATGCTACAGAGTCTGGGAATAAACCGCTTAATAAACCTATCTCTAAGGCAGCACATGAGATTTTATAGATTGGCTCCATTCCTTAAAACAATTTTTCATCAAAGTGGCATATCATATACTTGTAGCTAGTCTAACTCTGATGGCTCCGTGCTAACATATATTTGGAGCTAGTCTAACTCTGATGGCTCTGTGCTAACATATACTTGTAGCTAGTCTAACTCTGATGGCTCTGTGCTATCATATACTTGTAGCTAGTCTAACTCTGGTGGCTCTGTGCTTAAAACAGAGCCATCGGAGTTAGACTAGCTACAAGTATATTATATGACACGTTGATGAAAATTGTTTTAAGGACTGGAGCCAGGCTAGAGATTTTGGTACTTTTCGCATATGCGCACCCCCTATAAACGCCCTTGCTGGCATATTGAGCGGGGCTGGAGTTCTGTTTTGGTTTAAGCCTTCCTCCCTTTTCATACTTTGTTGACACGAGAAGGGATGACTCTGGCGAGACTGCGCCTAATATTCGCAGGCTCCCCCGAGCCCTCGCTGCTCGCCAATGACGCGATAAGTACCGCTCTCGCGTGCTGGTACATATATCTGTTTTTGCTTTAATTAATCCATAAGCTTAAGCCTAGCGTCCTTTTTGAGGGACATAGGCAAACAGTGCAGACCCAGACCAGACGCCGCAGAACGCGGCGTCTGATCAGAGTCTCCACTGTTTGCTTCCAGATTGTTCTATCAAGATCTGAATAAAAATGAAAAAAAAAATCCACCCAACAACCCTTAAAACGGAAATGGACTGGTCCAGTTGATAAAAGTGGGAAATCCCATCCGGCTTACTTGGGTTATCTTAATCCCATAGAAATATACTCGAGGATCAGTTTTTTGTTAAAGTGGAGCTTCTGGAAGCAGATTCAAAATACAGACTCGGATTAATGACGCATGCTCGTGATATAATATTAAATAGTATGACCAGGAAATGTCATAATCACACACTGAAGACCAACTCACGGCACAGTGAGGAAGAGACACAGAACACTACATGTAACAGTCACATGACTTCAAGGAGACAATTAAAGTAAAGCAACCAGCGCGCGCTCTCTCTCTCTCCAGTGAGATGATTGCAAAACTAGAAACAATACTAAGTATGCACCATACAACACAACAAGGACCAAATTCTCCCCAAACACAAAAGTACTAGTAAGCTATAAATCAACAACAGAACCACTGCCTTATGACGGACCGCAGCCAAAGCCACAGGATCTTCGCGATAGATTCGCTGTTGTCATAACTTTGTTTGCTTCCTAACCTATCCAATGTAATTGGTATCATCTCATGGAAACATACGCCTTATGCGGCATTTCATGTGTGTCTTACCAATATCCAGAATGAATAAGGTTAATATGAGAGTTTTTTAGTTTGGGACACTCCTTCTGATTTAACTAGGAGCTCTGGATTTCGTCGCTCAGAGCCCTGACTTTTTATATGGGCTCTCTGGATTAGTGGTTTGGAGCCCTGATATGCCCTAACTACATGGGTCCTCTGGATTTCAGCTGTTTTGGGCACTGATTTCTCCAAACTGTGCGCACTGGCCTCTAGGTTAGAAAACTTGAGTAGTCTCACTCAAAATAAAGTGCAATGATTGGCTGCTTACGGACACGTCCGCAAGCCAATCATTGCGCTTTATTTTGAGTTGAGAATGAACTCAAGTTTTATAACCTCGGGGTCTGGTGTTCTGGCGTAAGTTTGCTTGGGTGTCATTCCTTAACTAGATGCTCTGGATTTCGATTGTTTGGAGCTCTTTTCTTAAATGGGACCAGGATGCTCTAGAATTTTGATGAATGCAGCTCTGAACTCTAATCAGGCCCGAGGTTATAAAACTTTTTATGCTCAACTCATCTGAGCATGAAATTTCAACTGCTCATAAAAAATAAAATACCGACAAATAAAGAAGCTTCTTGCTTTAAGTCTCTCAGATGTTATATTCATCATGCTGATAAATGTTAAAATGCCAACAATTGTTGGCATTTTAACATTTATGAGTAGGATAAATTTCCTGCTCAGCTGAGTTGAGCATGGGAAGTCTTATAGCCTCGGGGCCTCGGCGGTCTAAATTAATGCACTATCAACCCTTTCTTTGCTGAACATAATGCCACATGTTTAACATATTTTGCAAGTGATAAGGAAACAATTTTCACAATTGATTTTAGCTCTGGTGGTCATTTTGTTCTGTGGAGCAATTTTGGTAGAGGTCATTTTGAACATTTCTGTGAAAAAAATTTAAATTTGGGCCAGTTGCTCAGGGGAAGATGTTGTCTAAACATTGCTCTGGTTGTCATTTGGTTCCATGGTTCATACGGGAAAGCTTGAGTAAAATTCAAAGACTTTTCAAGGACTTCTCAAGACTATTTTACAGTTTTCAAGGACTAAAAGTTTAGGAAAAAATACTGATCACAGTGTTTAAAGTCTTCTTAAAAATGCTAGACTGAGATAATGGAGAAATTAGTACAAGAAAATGAGTATGACATTGTTGTGCCTTTATTTGGTGCAGCATTTGCAGTTTTATACTGATTTATATCTCTATCAACAGTGTAAAGTTCTATATTAAAAAAAGAAGAATTCAAGGACTTTCCAAGGCCTTTGAGTGATTTTCCAGTGTTTTTGAAGGCAGATTTAATTTTCAAGGACTTTTCAAGAAAGCCCTATAAATTCAAGTCCTTTTCAAGCCTGAGCGAACCCTGAGTTCATCAGAACAGAACAATTTGAATTGTGCAATTTATGAAGATGGCATAATTCCAAATATTTATTTGAAATTATTTTAAAGCCTGGATCAGAGGTCCAGAACCTGGACCAGAGCGTCAGGAGCAGTAGTGGCAATTTTTTTTTTTTTGCTCTGGTGGTTATTTTGCTCAGCAGAGCAGAATGATTTGTGCAACTACATTAGAGAACATACGGGTCTGAAAGTATTTAAAATTAAGACCAGCGGTCTTTTAAAGATTTTTCTATTATTAGCTCTGGTGGACATTTTGTTCAGCAGTGCGGAACACTTTGTGCAATATTTGGTGCAACATTTGTGCAAAAATTTTGTGTATTAGGATTATGTGGTTACAAGATGTATTAACTTTTACCTCTGGTTGTCAGTTTGCTCATTGGAGCAGAATGACTTGTGCAATTTTGGTAGAGGGTACATGTATTAGATGAACATTTCTGTGGGATTATTTTGAGTCTTTGACCAGTGATTCAATGGCTTTCTTTAAAGGCATAGATAACTGTCCAATAGAGATCATTAAAGGATTAACTGATAAAGGGCAGTTTCAATATCTCACAAATTAAAAGGGGCCTCAAGTGGGGAATTACCTGTATACAACACAATTTCTTTCACTATGATAAAGATCAATATTTTATCACAAATTACCTAATCCCTTCATGGGACCACTTTATGGCCCATGTAGGGAAGTCATAATCACCTCATTATGACTGTCCTTTTGATCTGCCCAGTATGACCCCTGGAGAGAGTCATAATGAGTGGTACCAGTATTATTACTAAACTTTTTATGTCGTTAAAGAAAAAATTTAGGTATGGCATATGCCAGACGAAGACTGATCACAAAAGCTCATCTTTGAACACTTCATACTCAGGTGAGGTATAAACAATATGACAAAATCAATAAACTACATTCATCATATATTTTATTCAATTTATTGCCTTCTTATTTACCTATAAAACACATACAAAGCAATATCATATGACGTTGTCTCAAGTGATATAATGCCATGCAATAAAATCGATAAACCACTAGTGGTTTATAGATTTACAGGAAACATTATGACGTACATACTATATAGTGCATACTATTAGAATCTATCAGGAGTGTGAGGGTAGGATAGAAAAATCTGTCCTGAGGATCGCCATTTGGCATCGCGAGGCTTGCTGAGTGATGACAAACCATGATCCCGAGGGACAGATTTTTCTATCCTACCCTCACACGAATAATGGATTCTTTTTCTTGCTCAACACTGTTTTTTATTTAAAAATAAGCTTCTAAAAGTCCCTGAATACGCTAAGATACAATGACGTCATAACAAAACAATGACGTCACTTGACGACCATGTGTGTGAGTTCCAATACAACCAATGTATATAGCCCTCACCTGACAGTCTGTGTAAGATAGCCTGGGTTAGATAAGATTTTCTAACCCAGGGTACAATCTCAGATATCCGTATCCAGTGTGCAAGAAATACTGATAAAATTACAACGTTTTTAAGTCAGAAATGAGATTTCAAAGTAATCTTAACATCATATGATAAAAAGAATCTTACATTCGTGCTCATGTATTATTGAATTTTTTTAAACTCGCTGCAAAAAAGAGATAAAATGCCCGGCAAGCCTTGCATTTTATCTCTTTTCCTTAACTTGTTTAATAAATTCAATAAAACATGAGCAATCATGTAAGATCCTCTATTTATAATAATTCAGATCACTACATTACTTCTGCATGTACATGTACCACCGGTCCGCCAGATAAGAATGCATATTTGAAAATTATTTTTCTTATTTCTTAACCAAAACAAGTTGTGGGTACTCAATGAGACGGTTCATTTTGAGCACCCAAAACACATGTTTAAATTCATGGGTAAGGAAATTAATGCAAACTGTCCTTATCTGGATCTACGTAAATGTACCACCAGGCCTCCAGATAAGTGTGCATAATTGAAAATATTATTACTCTGATTTCTCAACCAAACATATGTTTAAACCGATGGGTTAGAAAATAATTAAATTGGCTTATTTGGAAGGAAGGTTTCCCACAGAAATTCAAAAACACAATTCAATGATTTTTCCATGATTTTCCATGGTCAACAATGTTATTTCCATGACTATTTAGTGCATGGCCTCCAACCTCCCTTTTAGTGGCATCTTCACCACGTTGAGCATAAATGCAGAATGCAGCAACAGTACTTTATTTAAATAAGCATGCTTGTAGACCATGCATGCATTTTGAAATAATTAAAACTTGAAACCGCCAGTAGCCAGAAAACTAGCTGTCAGACACACAAGTTTTGTGTGTCTGACAGCTAGTTTTCTGGCTACTGGTGGTTTTGTCAAATTATTTCACAAAACATGATTTTTCCATGATTATTCAGGGCTTTTCAAATTCCATGATTTTTCCATGCATGGAACTTTTTGTGATTTTCCAGGTTTCCATGATTTCCAGAGCTTGTGGGAACCCTACTGGATCTGTGTGTAGCATGTAATGCTGGAGCAAGGTCAAGGTCACAGATATACTGACTTATAGGGTTTTGATACTTATCTGAGCCTTGCTGCAGGCCAATGTGATAAGTTTTGTTTGTTTGTATGATTTGATTCTTTACGTCCACTCAACAATTTTTCAGTTATGCGGGACGGGTCTTCCTGGGTTTAACCAGTACTTAGCTAGGATAAATGTGTCTTGCTCAAGGACCACAACGCAGTGACGCCCGTGAGGCTCGAACCCGCGGCCCTTCGGTCTCGAGACAAGCACTCTACCACTGAGCCACTGCGCTCCCTACAATGTGATAAGTGATAAAATCTCATATGGTAGTTGGTAGGACATATATAAAATGTAAGGCACTTACTAAAAATGTTTTCCAAGCTAAACAAAACATAGAAAAGCATTTCCCGAGGATAAGAATGACCAAAGCTCTGAACTTTGTATACAGTAAAACATGTCTTAAGCGGCCACTCCAAAAAATGGTTTTCATTACGGATTATTGCTTAATGCAGGTCAAAAGTATTGCAAAATTCTCCAAGGGGAGCATTCTGCAATACTTTCGACCTGCATAAAGATACCAAATGACTTTAAGCTCTTTGTTTTGTCTATTTTTGAGTTGCCGCTTAAGGCAGGTTTTACTGTACTCAAATCTTAAAATTAGAAGTATGCCAACAAAATATCTACCATTTTCAAGTTGAAATGGCAATTTTCTTTAGATAATCTAAAAAAAAAATCAGAGATGCCATCATAATGTTACAAATTCAGTATTCTTAGACTGGCTTTCTATGGAAAGTCAGCCTGACAGATCTTGTACTCGGGAATAATCCTAAAAACTTATATTAATATTATAGTAACAGGCACCCAGGTAAGGGTGTGTAACGAAGAATTATTTTTCTTATTTCTCAATCAAAACATATGTTGTGGGTACTCAAAAGAACCGTCTCACTCAGATGGTTCTTTCGAGCACCCAAAACACATGCTTCAACTGATAGATAAGAAAATAATCGCAATTTTACGCTGAAAAAAATTGCTTAACTTGCCCTATGAGTAATGTGTTAAGAATCTATCAGGAGTGTGAGGGTGGAATAGAGAAGCATCTGTCCTGAGGATCACCATTTGAGCGGCCACATGTGATTTCCAACAATGTGGTATTTTGACAAGTGTAGACTCAGATGAGCCTGTGCAGCCTCATCTTAAGCTTAGAAACTCCCAATGATATTCGGTCAGTATCTTAACAGTCATAGAATATTCAAGCGACCAGTAAAGGCTTTGATAAGACTGCGCGTATGCGCAGGCTGATCTGAGCATTTGCTGGTCGCACATACCACATTGCTGGAAATCTCATGTGGTGGCTCATTTGACATTCCAAGGCTTGCTGGAAGATGACAAACTGTGATCCACAGGAAGACTTTTTTTCTTCATATTCAAGCACTTTTCAAGTCTGTGCAAACCCTCATAATACTAAGTGTTTTTAGAATGATGTGATATTAACCAGTGCCTGACAAAGCTAACAATATAGTATATGCTCCCAGCCTAGACATTGATCAGCCTGAGCATCCATTCACTCATCAACCCAGTCAGGGCAGAGTCATAAATGATCACAGTGCAGCGAATGTGTAGCTAAGGACACAGAGTTTATACAGGCCCCGGTTGATTAGGCTGATTAGGCCCTGCTTATCAATCGTATTTCATATATTCATATTTTTATTTATGGGCTACAAGAAACAAGACAATTGCAATACAAAAAATGGTCTTAAATTGTGTATCTAATATTATTGAAGAGACATGGCCCGAGATTATGAGACCTTTTCCATGCTCAACTCAACTGAACCTGAAATTTATCCTGCTCATAAATGTTAAAATGCCAACAATTGTTGGCTTTTTAACATTTATGAGCAGGATAAATACAATATTTGAAAGTTTTAAAGCAAGAAAAATTTGAAAGTTTAAAAGCAAGAAAAATCTACATTTTTCTACAAATTGGATTTTCTCTTTAAGGAAAGAATTTTCTCCCAAAGGGAGAACATTCTTTCCTTTAAGAGCAGTTCCTTATGGTATGGAAAATCACAAGAAAAATCTACATTTTTCTGCATTTTAGTTTTTATGTGCAATTGAAATTTCATGCTCAGTTAGAGTTGAACATGAATTGTTGTTATAACCACTGACAGCAAAGACTAAGATCTGCCCCGTCATACCCAGTCTGATCCGAGTCTTCGCTGGATGAGCTGCTCATTATGCTGGATCAGTCATTCAATGACTCATATGAAATCAATGAGAGTGTGTGCCATTAACAGCTGGCTATTGTAGTCTATCACTGCCTCTGTCATCTATAGCTAGACCATATCTGCAAAGAGAGAGCAAAATGAAGTGAGTAATAAAGTGAGTACTACTTCAACTTACTTACCCAGGGAAAGAGGCTGAGGCAGAATCAGACATCTTGCCCAAAGGTTAAGCTTTTTTCATGCTCAACTCAAATCAGTATAGATTTTTCATCTTCATTAAAATCAACCCATCCCATAACCCCTCTGTTTTTTACAAGGTGGAAATAATCCCCCATCATCTTATTTACACGGTGAACCAAATACCACCTGCATTTTCAATAAGTCAAGCTAGTGAATAAAAGCCACCCACGGGAACAAAATCGTCTGGCCTTTGTTGACAGTTGGCTGCTATTCTTTAAGTCAATTTATATATAAACCGACTCCTTGGGAAGTTTTGCCTTTGTTCAAAGGTGACCGCTGACACCACCCCCCCCCCCCCCCCCCCCCCCCCCCCCCCCCCCGCCCTCCACCACACACACGCATGTTCATGGAATCTCCTATTCCTATCCATGCAGTCTGACCAGTCTTTGCTGGTCACTTAATTGACCCTTAGAGCCTTGGCCACCAACAAGGCATAAAAATATTTTACTTGTATAGTTTCACTCTTTAAACATTCGTAGCAAAGCATAAATAAACTAAGACAAAAATCTTTCAGGAATACCATCACAGATCAGAGTGTCAAACCGTTTGGACCCAGATCAGGCCCGACATTTTGTCGGGCCTGATCTGCGTCCAAACTATTTGCAAAGAATATCAGCAGACAACACTAGCAGACAAGAATGAACGTAGGCGTGGTTTCTGAAAAGGTGAATTCCTAGTATTTAGCTAGATATTGAGGTCATAATATGTTCCCATACTAATATAGGTGCTACAATATAACACATGTAGTACATTATCATTATCCATAGGTGTGAAATATCACTTACTCTGAACATAAGTCTACTTTTAATCAATCCATAAGGAACAGGCCCATACTCCCTTGAGTCCAGTGAGACGGACTTATTATCACCTTCTATCCATATATGACCTCGTGGGATCTGAAAAAAATCAAAGCACTGAGAGTATTAATGGGACAGTCTCATTCAAGCATACTTCCTGGAGTCAAGTGAGACTGACTAATATACACCTTCTATCCATATATGACCGTGTGGGATCTCGAAAAATCCACCATTTTCTTCAATAGACATTTCAAAGGGAGTTAACCTTCAGCCCGCCACTAATTTTTTGTCTTTATAGACATCTGCTGCATATAAATAAAGTGCACTTCAGACTAGATTATTTCATGGAACCAAACAATATAAAGCCTGATCAGACTGCTCCAGTCTAATCTGGAACCTATTGTTTGCAATATAGGCTACCAACAAACATAAGCAACAGGGGAGCAGACAATAAAAGTTGCGACTGGTGGGCTAATGGTTTAAGCAGGAATATTTCTGTCACTGTATTTCAAATTTTCCGCCGCTTAGCCTTTATTAAGAAATATTTAGTAATAACACATAGCTCTACCAATATCTCAGCATGGGTGTTTAATAGAGGTTTTGCGGATATATGATAAGTACCAAGATTTCATGTTTTGGCCTATATTGATGGCCAAATTCTTAGATGTTCTACTACATGTAACTATGCCATGGACAACAGCTTCCGATTGGTACAACTGATCCAGAATAATCACAGCCAGAAGAGAACAGTGACATCCATTTATAGGTAGACAGAATCAGGGGACAAAATTTTTCAATATTGCACTTGTCCTGCAGGACAAGTGACTTACAACTTTCACACATCCTGCAAACACATGCACTTGTCCTTTAAAAGTGTATGCAATAAAGAACATAAGGGTGTTATATGACTTCCTTGAGTATTTCTTCCCAAAGCACTTGTCCTACATTACGAGTGCTTTGGGAAGAAGTACTCTTCCTTTCTAGATTTCACTTGTAACAACGAGCAGACGAGTGGAATTTTGTTTTGCTTGTTTGATTTGATTCTTAACGTCCAATCAACAATCTTTCAGTTAAACAGGGACAGGTCTTCCTGCGTTGAACCAGTAATAGGCTAGGATAAATGTGTCCTGCTCAAGGACCACAACGCAGTGACGCCGGTGAGGCTCGAACCCCTGGCATCTGGGTCTTGAGTCTAGCACTCTACCACTGAGCCACTGCGCTCCCTATCAAATTTTTGTTCTCTGAGAATGAATGCAGAAGAATCAAGGTAGATATGCTCCAACTCATAAGAGTTTATCCAAGGATTTTCCTAAGCCTGATTTGGGGCCAAATATCGGCCCCTTCCCAATTAAAAAATGAACAACAACTTCCAAAAATGGTGTTTATCATTCCCAATTTCTAATTTCTACATCTAGAGTAAAATTTCATGAAAATTGGAGCAATAATAGCAAAGTTACAGATCCATGACAATTCGTATTAAAATGTGAATGAAAACATGTTTTCATTCACATTTTTATGCAAATTTTTGCGAGATCAATGCAACTAATATTTTACAGCTTCATACTGCTAATTTCAGTCTATTTAAAATGGCGGTCCAGTATCAATTCTTCCCAATTTTGATGGTCCAACTGTTTTTTCCCCAAATTCAACAGGCCCCTGGTCCTGATTTCAGAACAGTAGGAAAATCCCTGTTATCTGCACTGGATTTTTATTGTTTGATTTAATTCTTTACATCCAATTAACAATCGTTCAATTAAACAGAGACGGGGGTCTTCCTGGGTTGAACCAGTAATAAGCTAGGATAAATGTGTCCTGCTCAAGGACCACAACGCAGTGACGCCAGTGAGGCTCGAACCCGCCGCCTCTAGGTCTCAAGTCTAGCACTCTACCACTGAGCCACTGCGCTCCCTATGGAATTTTTGTTCTCTGAGAATGAATGCAGAAGAATCAAGGTAGATATGTTCCAACTCATAAAAGTTTATCCAAGGATTTTCCTAAGACTGATTTGGGGCCGAATATCGGCCCCTTCCCAATTCAAAATTGAACAAAAACTTCCAAAAATGGTGTTAATCATTCCCAATTTCTAATTTCTACATCTAGGTGAAAATTTAATGAAAATCTGAGCAAAGTTACAGATCCATGAAAATTTGCATTAAAATGTGAATGAAAACATGTTTTCATTCACATTTTAATGCAAATTTTCTTGAGTTTAATGAAGACCAATCAATGCCACTAATATTTTACAGCTTCAGACTGCTAATTTCAGTCTATTTAAAATGGCGGTCCAGTATCAATTCTTCCCAATTTTGATGGTCCAAACGTTTTTTTTCCCCAAATTAAACAGGTCCCTTGTCCTGATCTCAGAACGGTAGGAAAATCCCTGTTATCGGCAATGGATCTATCCTATTCTCAAAAGAGGGTACAGTATTTCAAAGACTTATTTCGTCAATTATGTTACTTACATAAACTGAATCACTGTTTGTCTTTGTGACCTTGTCTCCCTCCATAGCTATAATTCTCTTACACAACATCAGATCTGGGTTAAATGGACTCTGGATTTCAACGATATCACCTCTACAAGAGAAGCAATATGTACAAATTATTGAAAAAAAAAGGCGTCAAGAGATATAACAGTCATGTTTGAACCCGCAAAAATCCATGTATTCCAACCATCTGTTGACTGTGACTTTGTGACAAAATAAAATTCCTCAAGTTTTGCAAATTTTGGTGAATATTTTGTTAATTTTATACAATAATAGGGATCAGACAAAAACTGTGTGAATGCATTAACATTCATGGCAGGTCCAATGGGAGATATTGAACAATGAGGGTATAATCCTCCGTTTTTAACATCTCCCTTGGGACATGGCAAATGTTAATGCATGGTCCCTATATTAAAACAGTGTTTTCTGAGGAAGTCCCAACAATTAAAAATGACATGAAAATAGGCTACTGGGCTTGAGTTATCTCTCTCCCTGCTCCCTAAACACACCATTCAATCAGGCACATTATTTTTTTTTTTCAATCATCAATGTATTTCACAGAGGGCCGTACAGACATCCTTCGAGAAGCAATTGCTTCTCGAGGGGTTCCATACCAGAACTTCTAAGGAAACCTATAGCCACTTGTGATGTTCCTGTTGACTGTAGCTTTGTGACAAAATAAAATTCCTTAAGTTTTGCAAATTGCGGTGAATATTTCATAAATTTATGCAATAATAGGGATCAGACAAAAACTGCGTAAATGCATTAACATTCATGCCAGTTCCAATGGGGAGATGTTGGAAAATGAGGGTAAAGTCCTCCGTTTTTAACATCTCCCTTGGGACATGGCAAATGTTAATGCATGAAAACCAATGTTTGATCCCTATATTAAAACAGTGTTTTCTGAGGAAGTTTTGCCACCAAACAGTAAAAATATGACATGAAATAGGCTATCACTCTTCTTGGTCCCTAAACACACAATATGAAAAATGTTGATAGACAGACACTTGCACTTTCATTATCCATGGCTATGGTCAAGTTGATTCACGATAATAGAAAAAAATGACACCTGATCTGGTCGGCTAACCACAATTGCACTTACAGACATGGAAATAGATATTACATAACGACAAATATTTAACATTTGGTTTTGTTTGATTCTTTACATGACACAGTCAACAATTTTTCAGTCATGGCAGAACGGGTCATCCTGGGTTGAACCAGTACTAAGCAGCGAATAAAGTGTCTTGATCAAGGACACAACACAATGACTCCACTGGCAGTGAGGCTCAAAACCAGCAATCCTTTGACCAACTGCAGGGGCGTAGCTTGCCTAAAAGTGAACGTACGCAGTTAATGCATTTATGCAAATGATTCAAAAAGGGAGCATTTGCATATAGCGTAGACCCTGATAAGACGCTGCAAAATGCGACGTCTCAGCAGGATCTGCGCTATTTGCCATGTTAGGAATATTCTTGGTAATAGTGGACAATATTAAATCTTATATGAATCAGGACCATAGGCTATTTTAGATCATGACATCATTTTCTATTTTTAGACAACATTGAAAAAGTTCAAGAAAAATTTCAATACTTTAGAAAATGGAGCATTTGCTCTTTTGGAGGGTTACATACTATTAGTGCTATTAACATAAAAAATGATTTTCTAGATGAAACAATACCAATAACTTTAAGACAATAAAGATCTTATGAGAAACAAGAAATATCTTTAAAAAAGATATTGGGGGGCTCTCAAATACTGACAATTTAAACGCAACCAAATTCGCTGGTTTTAGACGAAATTACCTTCTACCCCTTAGCATGCTGGAATCTAAAACCAGCGAAGTTGTGGTTCTGTTTCTGTCTCTCTTTGTTTGGTTTTGTGCACAGCTAACTCTATGCATCTGAATCCTTTTTTTTCAATTTAGGTATTCACCAGCAAGGGTTTGGGAACAATGTTTTAAGTCCTAAGTTTTTAAGAAAACGGGGGGTGTTGACAATAAATTAATGTAAAAATTAAACTTCACTGAAACAAACCAAACACCAGAAAAGAACATAGCCAGGATCGAGGAATTAATCCATGTAGGATTCAAATCTGATCGACACCCAGTAAGCAGTACAATCAAGCCATTATCTGCCCGCCACTGAAACGCCATCCGAATGACGTTTTGCTGGCAGGCCGATAGTGGCCCGAGTTTGGATGCTGGCTGACCCATGCGTGGATCCAGGAATTTTTGCCAGGGGTGTCCAGGCCCAACTGCCAGAACACAGCTCTTACAGCGTTTTTTTTTTAATTTTGTCCTCAACTTTTACTGTTTTACAGTGGCTTATTGATGGTTTATTTCAAAGAAAGCTATAATTTTACAAGGTTTCGGGGGTGGGAAAGGGTGTCCAACATTTTCCAGAAGAGTCCAACCTTTTCCAGGGGGGATCAAACGTTTTCCAGGGGTGGGGGGTGGGGGGTCCAAATGCTTATTCTAGAAACCCATAGAACTTGAGATTTTCCAGGAGGGGGGTGCGAACCCTCTATCCCCCTCCCCTCTGGATCCGCGCATGTGACCATTTAACTACTCGTAATTGATAGAAGAGACTTTACTGATAGTTACACTGTTCTTGTAAGAAAATGCATATGCTGGCTAGGACAAGCTCAATTGCCTGAACCCAAAGGTTACGTGCAAATTCGCGGTTAATTTTTATACGCCATTGTAATAGAGCAAATTAAATACACTTGTTAAGTTTTTTTTTTTTTTTAGAAATAAACGGTTTATATTCACGACTTTGGGACAATGACCATTACCCCTGGAATTGGGAATTTTAGCGCGAAAACGCCTAAAATTGCGATTTTTAGTGTTATTAGCTATAGTGTCAAATCATAGAATACATCATATTTATCTGAATTTAGCTGTACTGTTAACTTGCATGGTGTATTATATGAGACTGGGCAATGTTGAATATTAACAGGGCTACCATTTATATTCTTGAGGGTACATGACATGTATCCTCTAGGGCAAAATGTAGAGGGCACATTTTTTGAAGGGTACATGGACCCACGAAAATTCCGACAGCTAAGCATTTTGAAAGCACAGAGTAGGCCTAGATTTCCTATTAACTGCTAAAAAATGATTCTGCAAACCTACCCTAAACAAATTTGAGCGGGGCTCCCCTTTACACAATTTGCATTAAAATGACTATGTCAACACACTGAAAAAACATTTGGCAGGGGTTCCCTTATACATTATGACTTTCCGTTCACCCCAGTCCTTTCCCCAGCCAACATAAATTGATTGTTGTACTTACACGGGAAATTACCTGTTAATGCAAAGAAGTAAACCACGGCTGATATGCCTATCGTTAAAGGGCACAACACCATTGGGCCCTGATAGGGCCACGACAGGATTTACATCGTAGTAGCACAACAGAGATGCCAATAGTCGTAATGTAAACGGGAACAAATAAACAAACAATTTTAAACACAATTTACTCGACCAAACGATGATTTTTTCTTTGAAATTTTTTCCGACTTGAAATTGGGATTTTTTCATCCGAACATTGGAGAAAAGAAACGTTTTGACATTGGGAATATAACCGTAAAACGACCAAAAATAAGCCCTGCAAATAGACTATTGTCAAAATATATGAAACAGACTATAATCATGTCCAGAATGGGACTTGGAAAAGTTACACATATTTTGTTTAAATTGCGTGACATTACTGTAAAGTCCTTTCGGATTTAGTGGGTTAATTATTTTATAATGCACTTCTTTACTGTGTGCACAGGCACTATACTAAAGAGATTCTTCCCGGGGGAGACAATGGATTAGGTCGTTAATACATACAGTGCCAGTGCACAGACTGGTTCTCTTCCATTTACATGTAGGTTTTTACGTTTAGTTGCATGTTTAATAAGATTGTATGGACATTCTGAGTATTAACCAATGAGACCATCTTTTTCCAGTTGTTGTGATGAATATTACAATTTAAGAATACTTCTGATTGGTGAATAATTTACATAAAATGTAGGTCTAAAGCGTAATAGAACGACGGCTTTAGCCGCCGTAAAAACTTTGTCTTATTTAGCAAAAAGTCTTCTAATATCTGGTACTCAGCCTGATATATATTATCTTTGAAAATTTCCACTTTACCATCATGGCCAAGGAAACCAGAAGAATTGGCAGGGAAGCTATACAGTCATCTTCATATGATAAAATTGATTCAAGATTTTTTCCCCTTGGATTCATGAATATCCATAAGCCATATTGGCCTCCATGTGAGAAAACCTGTCTTCCTGTGCGGGGTTTCCAACAGTCATGCTCAAACAAGACTGCTCAGCTACAGAGACTAGCTAGAGAATTGAAATTTCTCTTAAAGTAAGTTTAGATGTAATTATTTCCAATAAGCAAAGAACAAAGGCGCTGATCAGACTGTGGGGATGTGCATGCCGGTCTGCGTCTTTGTTATTTCCAAATCCAGAAGATAGGTTTTCTCGCACGGAGGCCCATATGAAGATTTGATACTCAGAGCAGTTTAGGCCAAGATGGACCTAAAGCCCAATAAAAAAAATACCTGTGTTTAAGGTAACAATTTACTGGTGAAACCTAAAACTGTTTTCAGGTTTTCTGGAAAAAACATATAATTTTATGCACTTTGAAAGGCGTAATGCCTTTCAAAATGCATAAAATTATATATTTTCCCAGAAAAAAAAAATATAATAAAAAAATATGTGTACCTACCCTACCTAAAATTTTCAGACCTGTTACCCCAAACACACTTATTTTTTTAATTGGCCTAAGTAAAAGCACAGTCTCACCACAGCCTTTGCTGCTTAAACACACAAAACGCTCAGGTCCAACTAGGTCTTTTAAGCCCTATTAGATAGCTGTGACATATACATGTTTAAAATGTGACTTAAGTATTTGCCAAAATCTCACATGTGTGGATCCAGAAACTACTGTAAGAGGGGTCCAGACAACATTTTTTTTTGTCATGAGAGCTGTACGAACCTTCTTGGTCCAATTGATTCTCGAGGGGGCCTGCACCAGTATTTTTAAGAAAACATACAGCCACTTGTGGGTTTCCAGGATGGGGTCCTGACCCCCTGGCCCCCCTCTGGATCCCTCATGTTTCAAACCAGGCAAAACACAGTGCCTCCTGTGCCAGCGCTCAAGCCAGGGAACCCACGATGTCAAGATATTTACTTTTGAATGGTCCTTTTGATTCTGCTGACACACTCAACCAGCCATATATCCCCTGTGTGAATGGTTGGCTCCATGGAATCTCCATAACACTGAAAATAACAAGCATACATAATAACTTGACTTTTCGCTTACTGTAAAGGCGGCGGCTCATGAATGCGTAATTAGGACTAGTCAACCTTAGGCATGGGTAAAAGCTGAAAAGGAGTCGTGGTTTTATTCAAAAGTAACTTATCATCTTGTGCCACAACCTTAGTCATTATTTAGTCCTTAAAACGCCAGCAAAATAACTGCATCTGAAAATGTCTATTTAATAAAAGCAGGGAGGCAAACATTGTGGACCCAGATCAGATTGCTCTTACAGGAGCAGTCTGATCTGGGTCCACAGTGTTTATCTATGAGGCTTCAAATAGTTTAGTGGACGACAAAAACATACATTTTGTGATTATGCGGTTTAAGGGTTAATAAATGTGAGTTCAGTGTGTATACGGTTAGGATTTTCATGAAATGCGTGCACGTTTGCGCGGCTCAAAAAGCTTATTAACTCTTTACCAAATTATAGATAAAACCTGATTTTCTTTCCTTAGCAGATGGAATAGCCGAACTACACCCAGATATGAATATTAAAGTTGCCACCTTTAGAGTAAGCGAAAAGTCAAGTAATACAGATAAGCTAACATTTTGAGTATAAAAGTGTGATCATTTTCTTATCAGCATTTAACATTATGCTGATGTAATGCAAAATATAATATGAATTGTTTGTTTGGTCTGACGCTTTAAGTCCCAGTCAACAGCTATGGTCATGTTGGGACATTCAGTTCACTTAGCCTCACTTTTTACCTGGGCAAGCTTGACTAAGCAGTTAACCAGTACATGTACTTCATGCACATACTTTCGCTTGTAACTGACAACAACCCTTCTTAAATCAGCAAAAGGGAGGAGAATGGCTGTAGAAATTATTTCATGATCAATCTCTACAAAAGTATGGGACCGGGCTGGTATCAAACTCGCGACTCCTGGATCTGCGGTAAGACACATAAAAGACTGCACTATGCGGCCTAATAATATGTATTGTAACAATATTGTTTATAACATATCCAGTTATTGTGAAAGTATTTCTCGGAGTCCTTTATAGTTTAGAAATCATCTTGCTGAGGAAGAGAGAGCTGGTTACTCGCAAGGCCTTTAGTAAGAGTGCATAACAAAATATAATTTTATATTTCACAACCTAAACATATGTTGTGAGTACTCAAAGAACTGTCTCAATGAGACGGTTCTTTTGAGCCCCCAAAACATATGTTAAAACTGATTGGTAAGAAAATATTTACAGTTTTACGCTCAACATTTTTGTTTATCTTTTAAACCTGCAACTTGCTTATTGTGTTCTTAGTTCTCTGTATGTGATTTGTCTGTGTTCAAGCATCTCTCCTTTTGGTGCCAGAGGTTGGTCTTTGATTGGGGCATTTCATGGTCAACTTTAAGCTTACATTTTTTGTGTGTGTTTTTCATATTTGCAAAAATCCAAACCTGAACATAGTTTAAGAGTCACTTTTATAACCTACCCCAAAAAAATGAGGGTTTCCTTGAAGAGGGGGAGTGTTACAGGTGTACCTTGCCTTGATTACCTACACATTTATTATAAGATTTAGAATAGCTTTTTGTTTATATCCAAACCCTGACAACTCTGAAAGTCAGCTTTTTGGCTCAGTGGCCATGCAGAGCATAGGACTCGGCATGTTAATACGACCTGGGTTCTATTTCCAACCTGTGTGCAGGATTTTTTTAGCTATGCTTTATACATGTAGTTGTTGTTGCTTTAATTTCATGCAGGGATAATTCTGGCTCCGGCGATGTGCCTTTTTGAGTCTCAGAATTTTGCAGAAAAGTACTCAAACAGCAGCACAAGTTTCCCTATACACAGGGGTGTGGAAATACCATGCCCGACTTGTCCGACCTGGTCTCATTTCATTCAGGACAAGTTCAAAATTTCTATTTACTTGTCCTGGGACAAGTAAAAAGAAAGGTAATGCAATTCTATATTTCATTTTTTCATTAATCATTATGAACTCACAATGTCATGTTGTATGGAAAACAGTGTGGATTCTGATCAGCTGGCTTCTTCAGAAGCCATCTGATAGATATCTACACCGTTTTCATTTGAGTTTATATCTGGTTTCATACTATTTTTTTAAAGAGTTTATGTATGGTGATCAACAAAGAAAGGGTAAGCTAGGTTCTTTGTGCATTGCCTGTTATTTGGAACAAGTAAAATTTTCATTGGACAAGTACATTATGGCAATTTACTTTTCCCTGGGCAAGAATAAAATTTTGCTGTTTGCACACCTCTGCTATACACTTACCTGATGATAAGGCCCATGCTTTCTAGAAGAATGAGCCTTTGAGAAAATTTAGGGGCCTTTAAGCACAGGGCCTCTTTCAGAATTATCCCTGCATAGAAACAGGCCTTCAGATTAATCATGGGCCCGGGACATTGTCCCATAATTTCAAAATATGGCCCATCACTTTCCAAGGCAGTGGGCCCAGTGGACTCATCCTTTTTAGTTGTGAAAAAATCTCACTTTAATAAAAATATTCATTATACAGAGAGTCTACGAATTCCACAAAACAGAAAGTACATGTAGGTTGTCAATACAGTAAAACCTGTCTTAAGCAGCCACTGAAAAAAAGGACCAAACAAAGATCTTAATAACAAATAGTAGCTGAATGAAGGTCGAAAGGATTGCAGAATGCTCCCCTTGGAGCATTCTGCAATACTTTTTACCTGCATTAAGCGATAATCAGTCTTGAAAACCAATTTTGGTCTTCTTTTTTGAGTAGCCGCTAAAGACAGGTTTTACTGTATCATCAGCAGTCAATATACATATATTCATACAAGTGTCTGTGTCAGTGTGTACGTAAAGTATACTACCAAATATCAACTGTGGTTGGTTTGATATGCTTGGGCCCATCATTTCAGAAAAAGACCCACCATTTTTTGCTCCATGGGTCACTTGGGCCCACCAATCTTGAAAAAATCTGAAGCCCTGTAGAAACTCCAAATACCCTACTTACCTTCACAGCAGAAACACAGTAGTTTGTTACACAGTGAAATATACATAGGTACTGTCCAGTCTTGACCACCAGGTAACCGGCCTTTTGAAAGAATTTTTTCATCACCATTCTTGTTAACCTGCTTAGTATTCTTTAACTTCACAATCTACCATATTAGTTTCCATATTCAGAAATCCCTTTGCTGTAACTGGTGTTTGCTGATCAGTTCATGTTTTCTCTCAGATCAATTGGATATCACATCTTGAAGCCTAGGAAGTAAAATAATAAAAAAAAAAATTATAAAATATAACAAAATGTGTTTGTAAAATATTATGCTTGTGGAACAGGTATAATTGGCAAACATTTAAGTTACAGACATGTACGCAGACAGACGAAAATGCCCCTAATCTTTGACACAGGGGCATCAAAGTTGCAAATAGAATCAGGGCTCCCCCTGCCATTAGCCATTGTAGCCATTTGCTACTTAAAATGTAGAGTGGCTACAAATAGGTCATTGGCTAAGCCTAAAAGTACTGTCTTGGTGGTTCAAAAATTACATATTTGCAAAAGAGTTTATTTTGATCAGCTTTTGGAGTTTCAAATATTGCTTTTATTATTACTTCACACTTATTATTGTGCCATATTTAACTCTTTGGATGCTGGATTTTTTCAATACCATCCGGGTATCAAACAGTTTGGATCCAGGTCAGGACTGACATTTTGTCTGCCCTGATCTTGGTCCAAACTGTTTGCAAAACTATTTGTCAGCAGACAACAAAAGTTGCCCCTAGCGGGTAAATAGACCAATACAAAACAACATGTTGATACTACTTTCAGGCTAAAACCTTGGCTAAAGTTAATTTCATTTGGCTCCAACATTTTCCATTTGGCTAAAGTGTTGGCTACATCAAATACTGAGCCAGTATAAGCCCTGAGAATGTGAATATAACTCATAGAAAAGCAAATAATTTGATTTAAGGAAGGTGGTGTTGATGCCAGACCTCTGGCAATTTAACATTTATTCATGAGTGTGACACATTTCGAGCTCAGTTGACAAATTTAATTGCTTGTAGCCAGTTTTCATCTGATTTTGCAGTTATGCGATAGTTTGTTTTATTCTTAATGTTATTCAATTACATCATGTACATGAGATGGTCCAAATAATACAACATTTACAAGTAAGTTAGTGACATGAAAGCGCCGGACATCATTCAGTTAATATATGCGGCTAGAGCAAATTATATTTTAAATATGTCAATGTCATTGTCATGTAGAAAAAAAACAGCTTGAAAATTCCATGATGATACAGGTTTCTATTAACAGATGAAAGAATATTCATACAATTTTAAGAGTTCCAGAGTCTTTTCTAATTTCATACATAGTCTAACGAATGTTAAAGATTAAAATCTATTACTTCTGTGTGAAATATACAGGTCTACCTGTAATTATAGAAAAGGAAAAGGAGTCAATGCATGAAAAGCCCATTTTAGAATGATCAAACTATGTATTTGTGGTTGGCAAAACAAACTTTTATACAACGTCAAAATAACACAACACAGTGGCCCTTAAAAATAGATAAGGCAAAACATAAAAAGTAACCTAGCTTTCCGATGTTGATCAGCATCCAAATTGATATACACAGCTATGGAGACTAGCTGAAATTCGGACATTAAAAGTTACACTATCATACCTTGTACACATTTCCAAACAACACACAACAGAGGCCTTTATAGCTAATTGGAAACCCACTAAGAACATCCATTTAGCACTGTTATCTTACTGTATAGCCTAGTTAATCTGACATGGCAACCAGTTCATATTAAAATCATGATAATAAAAATTAAGAAAATGTGCATTTGAATTTTTCATTTTCCCTTTGACATATAATGTCTAGTGAATATTTATTTTAGACAATTTTACTACAAAAAATAGTGTAACTGCTTTAATATTCAAACTGGCAGAAATGACCCAAAGGATGGCAGAAACGACCCACCAAAATAGTCCAAATGGACCCATCCCAAAATTGGGCCCAAACGACCTGTATTCGGAGTAAGTAAAAGACTAAATATTACAGCATACCATGCGTGAATCCAGAAAGTTATGCCAGAGTGGGTCCAACCCAGACGTTTTTTTTTTTGATGAGGGGAGAGAGGACCCATATAGCACTGAACTAATTCCAAGGGGAAAATATTCTGGGTCCACCAGGATTCGAACCTAGAACTCCTGTGTGACAGTCGACCACTCTAACCATTAGGCTAAAGAGTTAAGCCAACAGGGAGGCTGTTAGGAATGGCACTGTCACTACACTCTTCCCTCTTTTATTTCCTGGGAGCCAGGCATCAACCACAACATAGGGGATCCTGCTACCGCTCCCAGAGGCCGACTCAGGCGCTCCCGAATTACGACTGTGTGACAGTCGACCATTCTAACCATGTCGCTAAAGAGTTTACCCAACAGCGAGGCTGTTAGGAATGGCACTGTCACTACAGCACTAAAAGTGGGCCATCATCGGCCCGTCAGCTAAAACACCATTTCAATGGCATTTGCCGGC